>HE671941.1:256405-311538 GCA_000313835.2 Heliconius melpomene melpomene
CTCGCCTGCCACGCGGGCAGCCCGGGTTCAATTCCCGGCCGATGCATTCTATTTAATTTTCCTCACAGGCAGCCACGTAGTGCTTGCTTTTCATCAGGAACAGAATACCCTCTTCAGCATTAACCACAAGCAAAAAAAAAACCCGCCTGCCTTTATAGCAACGAAGATTTAGATGCGTTTGCACGTATTGGATAATTAGAGTTGAATGTATTATTTCAGCGCGATATATTTTTTGTAGTAGTTATTAGTAGGTAGGCTTTTGTTTATAATTTCTTCCGTTTAAAAATAGTCATTTAACTATCTAAAAATAGTCATTTAAATATATTTTAATAAGTACTTGAAAAGATTAGTAGCACAGATTTAAAATTACGGTACCTACTAAAAAATCCTTGCTGTGTAAAACAATTGGAAAATCCTTATTGAAACTACGAAAATGCGGGTTGCATTAGGGTTTAATTAATTTTCACATTATATTAAGTGCTTTGCAAACATACATTATATGAATAATCCAGTAGTAAAAGCGGGCGAAGCCGCAAGGGGGTCGCTAGTTTTAGTATAAGTATTTGTTAAAATATTAGCATATATTGTTGATGATTTAAAAGATTTGCCTTTAAAGTATGCGATTAGAACTATATTTAAGTATTGTTGCAGAATAAATAAATATAAACACAAAGAAAATCGTAAAAAAGTAAAAATTGAATAATTTTTTAAATGGTTTTTTTTTCATTATATTTTTAAAATTGTCATTTCAAATTAATATAAAAAGTATACATACCTCGCCCTACCATTTTCTATCTAATATTTACTACACCAATGAGTTCTATAATCATTACATTATTCAAATATATATCTGGAGACGTTTTGTTTTAAAATGTGTACTAAACCCGTATTTACTGAATAAGCCACAGGCCCACAGCATGAGTATTTAAGATTTAAACGTAAAATATTGATAAGATATGAAAATTGAGACGCCGCGGCCTTTTAATGGTGCGGCTCGGACGTGTCTTGCCTACGCTTAGCACTTCACACAGTGGTGCGTTCGAAATTTTAAATTTTGTGTGAATGGAATATTTTTATATAACATGCACTTTTGTATATTATATAAAAACACCCTTAATGGTTTAGATGTAAAAAGGCTTTGAATTAATATTTAAAAACAATATGGAAACCTATCTATCTATTGAAAGCGATTTTATCAGTGATATATAAAAATTAAGTTAAAATATTAAAAGTTCTGTGCAAAAAAACAAACTCAAAGCTCAAAATTAAAGCAATATCATAATCATACATTTCATTATCTTAATACCAACATTTCAAAATAAGAGAAAATGTATTTAAGCTTAAAATAAACACTTTTTTTCAAGCACACTGGTTTATTTAACATACAAATAAATTCCTTAATTTACATAACGAGTTCATTCTTTTTTGCAGCCTTTGAACCGAAACTAAATTTAAATGCATTCCGCATATGAGATAACATGCAAAATGTAATTTAGATGTTTTTCACGCGAATTTTAAATAATAGACGTTGAGTTATGGATTTAAATGGAGGCTGTCGTGATATAGGGGCACAAGGATGTGAGGGTGAGGTGAAGGTTGTGGATTCAATCACTGGGGAGAAATTAATTATTAATCGAAAGATGCGGCGAAAAGTGGAGAACGGAGAGTCTTAACACTAGGTTCTCTCTACATTGATATATGCGTGCAGCTATACATAATTTAAATATTTAATTTTTAAAATAACATTTATGTTATACTAGCGGCCCGCTCGCGGTTTCACCCGCGTGAACTATGCTATTATTAATTTCTGTCTCCATGGCTACGTCCTAGTGAAGTCTATGCAAAATTTGAGACTCCTAGCATTTGTAGTAACGAAGTTTCATACAAACTTTCAACCCCAAAAACAACCCCTTAGAAGTCGAATATTGCAAATTCCCGTCTTAGCGAGCATCTACGTCCTATAAGTAACGCCTATGCAAAATTTGAGACTCCTAGCACTTGTAGTTTCTGAGATTTCGTGATGAGTGAGTGACCTTTCGATTTTATATATATAGATAAAGAACTACGAATGGTGTCTCACATTTCTAGGATTTATCTTAACTTACACAATAAACTACGAGAATCTTGCCTTTTTCTCTATAAAAAACCTTCAAAAATCATTGAAGTTATTAGGTAATATCAAAATCTAATTACATTTAACCTTCATACATAAAAGGAACGACAAATTGGAATAAACCACTTATATAATCTAGGCTATAAATAGAGGTACCTATGCAGCGTTGGCCACAGCCGAATGTTTGAACTACCGAATTGTTCGACGCCGAAATGATAAAGCTAACACGAAGTGTGAAATTTGACTCGTTTGGTCAAATGAAAAATTTCCAGTGCGTTTATTAATTTCGCTATTGTACCAATTGGCGGCGTTCCCCGGGGCTCGATATTCACTTTTTAACTCTTTTTTATTGTTATTACACCATTCTTTTTTTCTAAAAACTATAAAGATAAACAAATGAAAGTCAAAAGTTATAAAATTCAATATGTTTTGTAAATAAAAAAAGGTATATATACAGTAATGATAGTAAATTATTTAGAAGCAACTGTTTAATAATAAAAAACGAAGAAAGTGCCACCTAAGAAGCCAAAACAAAAACCCTGAACAATTTGTGTTCGGTTTCTTGGAAAGCTCTTGTATGTTTGATTGAGAACTCTTATAAATAAACCTCGGCGCGCTTAAACTGGTGGACTCGGTATGAATAAAACATAGCACTAAAATAGTATTGATATCGTTAACTATTAAATCTTATTCTTGTCTCATCTTTCGTTTATCTTATTCTTTAATGTTATTTTTATTTTATTATCTATTGGTGTTATAGTTGTGTTCAATTTAGTGTAAAGTCTGTATTTTTATTATAAATAAAAAAAAAACAATTATGTATATAAAAAAACCAATTAATTGAAATTCCATATTAAGGCATCTTAAGTTAAAATTATGTAGATAAGATCCGTAAGGGCCATAACTGGTAACCAGAACCCAATCAGAGAAGGTACACGGAATAAGAGAAAGTCGTAACACATTCTGGAATCAACGAGTAATTATAAGTTACTTTATGACTTACGCAAACAACTAGTTTCCCATCAGCCATAAGTACCAACTAAGTTACTGAGAATTTATATTGCCTTTTATTGAGATATGAATGCTTTAAAAATATTATATGTTTACATTATACTACGAAATTGAGGCCGGTCGTAGCGCAGGGCCATAAAGTATAACGCGACAGGTTGTAGGTTCGATTGTCACTCGAGGAAGTTAAATATTCCATATTTCCATTTTCTTAGTTCTGGTTGCAAGCAAAGCAGGGGTTCCGCCACTCAACACGCAATCCCCTCCAGAATTCGGTGGAAAATGGGGAGCGGAATGTCTTAATTCTAGGGTCCCTCTGCCTATCCTGCTGTATACGGAATACAGTATGAAATTGTATGTTAGATGTTAAATTAACAATTTTCTTTCACCGCCTACTCTAGTAGAGTATAGCTATGTTTATGTTTGACGTGTTAAATGACTTAAAAAGTACTAAATGGATGTTGACAGTTTTTATAGTCATGCTACTTACTATTTAAGCGGCATGGTCGTTCGATACATTGTAAAATATGTGAATGAAATTACTTGAAATAGTTCCCATGGGAGATTTTTGTGATATTATTTTAATACGGAACAAAGAAAATAGGGAAAAATTGAGGAAAATTATAAAAAACTTCAATTCTATAAGAAAAAAATAGAAATTTCGTAATCAATAAAGCATTTTCTATTTAATTATCAACATAAATAAAAATCTTGCATCAGCTTTAAGCTTATTCAATATAATTCAGTGCACAAATCCGGAACCTTACAATCACCGATTCTAATCTCCAGAGCGGGCACGAGAGCTTTCAAGTTAGCTGACTTTAGGTCTGGTCTGTGTGCCCAGAACAAATATTCAAACACTTCAGAGCAAACTTTATCGTCTTGCACCTGACGTACTATAAATTTTACATACATATATATTGCTAAGTTATCCTTTGATCCGTATGGAGATGTTTTAACATCATTATAACGTCTTTGATTGATATTTGTATAACGATGATAGAATGTAACAGCAATGAGGAGGCCAATGGTGGCGCAGGGGCACAAGTGTGTGACTGGAATCGATTCAGGTTATGGGTTCGAATCCCACTCGCAGAAATGAAATATTTAATATTTTTATTTCTTCGCTCTGGCACCGAGGTAAAAATCCCGGCGTTGAGTTCCGCAATTCAACACGCAATACCTCAAAAAGACTCTGCCTACCCTGCTTGCTGCCTGCCTGCTGCTAACAAGCGGGATACAGCTTGAAGCAAAACAAGTGATAACATGTTAGAAATTCACCATATACCCAAATATAGGGACGAGGCAACAAAAAAGAATCCACGAATACAAATTAAACAAGCATTCCCAACCGTTCATGATAAATGAACGCAGTAAACTTTGTTGAAGTAGAAAAACGATCAACAGAAAACGTTAAAATACCATAGTGTCTTGACGGACGTCAAATTATCAACTCAATTCTTAATGCTATTGTGTAATACTTTTATTTTTTAAAAAAATACTTTTACTACTATAATTTAATAGGTTTCAGGATACAAGTAACTTAACGAAAAAAACATTAAAGATAAAGAAAAAATTACGTACTAAAGAAATTAAAGCAAAACAGGATATTTTAAGGGTATTTGTATTTAGTTATATGGGCTGCAAATTTTTAACGAAAAAAATTAAAACGTAGCAATAAATGAACACTTTAGTCAATTTCGTATACACCAAGTGGCTTAATTATACTTTTGATATTTTATGAAGGCCATAAAAATCTTTTTTGGTAGATTCCGTACATTTCACTGGTTCAAAACAATAATTAAGGTTTGTTGCGTGCAGCCGTTCAACAGTAATAAGAGGAAAAGGAAAATAGCTCACGAATGCGTGATAACGTAACTTACTTCTTATTCAATTTAAAAATATCAAATGATCTTTATATAGGTAGTTTTAATTTTTTCTGAAAATAGTCTAACTGAAAATAAACAAGCCATATTTTTAGTTTGTAGATATAATTGATTCATCAAATATTACATATTTTTTATTATTTATGTATGTTAATGTCGTAAAGGGCGACGTTCTACGTTCATCTACTGAGAGCAATGATTTTAAGTTCAAATCTTACAAAGTGAAATTATTTTTTTTAAATGAAATATACGAATGCATGCTTGCTTATTATAGAATTTAAAAATTTAACATTTGTTTTAGAGTCCTGACACGTATAAAATAGTCAATTAAAAATAGCGTAACCTAAACTTACACACGTAAATGTCACCATATTAAATCGATTATTATTCGATAGAAAATTTTATGTCATTGTTATTTATCTCTTCTATCAAAAGAATCCATTGAGTCAGACATTTTGTGCATCAGTATAAAACCCGATCCATTAGAGGGTGTTAACGTGGATATAATCCGTAGCATCCGTGCACAAACACCCTCTATTAAGGAATTACTAACATAGATGAAATAATGATAATAGTTGCTAGCTAGCGTGTAGTCGATTTTAGTACATACTGAAATTGTTAAAGATAAGAAACTTTTTATTAAGGCTGTTGTTATATTTAATACGTACTTTATATTTATGACAGCTCGTTTCGCATTCAGTTCTCTCCAGCGAAGAAATTCTTCAACAACGTATAAACTATGCTTTTAGCTATTTACTTACAAAATACTCTGTTTTATACTTGTTATTTTTACATTATCAAACTATATAACTCAAAATTTACTAATAAAAAAGTTAAAACATAAAAAAAATATGAAATAGCTCCAATAAATTGAAACAGGGTCAGTACCAAAAATGCTACATGAAATTTAACAAAATTGCAATTGTAAAATGATTTTCCAATAGCAGTAACAGATGTTGGACACAATACGCGTCAACACGACATAAATATTGGCCTAATAGTCGGCACTGTGATATTGATACGCGGATAAAATTTGTCAAGGCCATTGTGAGGAGTTCCTGCAGTGGTGGTGAATGAAATGCAATAAAAACTTCTTTGTTGGATGGAATCTGCCCATAGATAATACAATTGCTAATGGTGCAGGGTTTGTGTTGTGTTGAAATGATTCCAACCGGTAATATGGAAGGTGTAAAATTGAAAAAAAGGTGTTTTTGTGGGGTAGGTTAATTTGTTGGTAATACTCTTCGTTCGCCATAATATATAATGTGATAGTGTTTTTATAAGATATACACACGTATTTTAAATTTAAGTTTAAATTAAAGATTGAAAATAGATCAAATAATGTTTTTAATAGTTCCAAACTACACTTCCTCCAAAATGTTTACAATATCGAAAAAAGAAGGAATAATTACACTTAAATGTTAATACATTTAAATGGGGTTTATTGTATACTATAAACGTAATTTTATATGGTAGACATACCACATCTGTATTCCGCCTTAACTTAAACTTGAAACAGGTTCGAGCACGGAGGAAGGTTGAAACCGGTAAAAATCATCACAGATAATTACGGTAGACTAATCGTTTTACGAAGAGAATTTTATTGGAAAATTGAGAAAAAAAATAATTTATACCTATTAAAATGTAGGGATATTAATGTACCGTAGTTTCCAGTTAAATAACCTGCAACACCTTGCACATAACCGTACGTGTGGGTACAAATTTACAAAATTATTTATATATAGCAAAACATATAACAGAGACCAGTGCGCAGAGGCACAACGTGTCACTGTAAGCGCAACTGGTTATGAGTTCGATTCCCATTCGAGGAAATGAAATATTTAATATTATCATTTCTTCGCTCTGGTCTCCACGCAGAGACGCACCAAAATTTAGCGGAAAATGGAGAAAGCAGTGACTTAACACTAGCTTCCCTCTACTTACTTTGATGTGTGCGGGATACAGTGTAAAACTTAAATAGAGATTTTAGTGCGATTTTAATGCGACACATGACATGTAACATAAAATTCAAGTTTTATTCATATTCTAAAGAACTAAACGTAAAATATGAACTCGGATAGTAAATCACGTCAAACTTCTCCCTTCAAAATATAACTTGTAGAAGTTACAATGTATTTTTCTTTCCGCTAATACAGACTTCTCGTTAGCAAAATTATTGAGCGCTGGTTATTGCGCGCAACTAAAAACAAAGAAGCTAGTAAAACGTAGAAGTAGGTACAGCTGGAATGCCGGAGCCCTGCATTGACCACAGTAATAAGGACCACGGAAAAACAATGAGCGTTCTTCCATTTTTAGTAGTAATTTAGCATTGTTCGTTTCCTTTTCCTATAATAGTAAATGAAACGTGGTAATGATGTAAAAATGTAATTTTTAAATTAACTTTTTTATGTAATTGGTTTTGTCATTTGGTATATTCTTGTTTTTTTAAATATAATGGACATTTAAAAATTCAGGAAAATATGTAAAATTATTATTTTTTTACAATAAGATATGGTTGAGATTTGTTTTGGAGATAAATTTTAAATGTTTTTTTTTGTAAAAATCATGTTATTATAAAATCAAATACCTTTCGTTTCAGAAAATAAGCTTAAGTGAAGCTTAGAACTTGTCTACATAAATTTATAGTTCAATTAATTCAACTAAAATCGAAACTCATGCCAAGGCTCGGCTCAAAAGCTACGAAAATATTATTCTAGTTGGACACAAACTCATATTATTATCGATTTCAAGTATATGTACACACACGTGGGGCACTTGAAAACTGATAAAACAATCTCCTAACTGATAAATCATCAATGACAAATGTTATACTGACGTAATGCAAGGTATAGGGCGTGCCTTTCCAAAATATTCCGCCTTCTCAACCACCGCCGCCCAAATAATTAATAACTCTTTAATTAAAATATCGACCAAGTCTCTCAATCTCTCTCTCTATAATTAAGGAGATAGCGCGGAATGTACATTTTTATTATCGTCGTTTTTGAATAACTGTTTACTTGATGGATTGTTAAACAAATATTTATTGGAATAAATTCAAATATTTTGCGAAGTTTTTTGGGAATGAAATTTGGATAAAAATTGAGAATAAAGTATTTTAATTGACGTGGTGCTTGAGTAAGATTCTGAATGTAAAGGCGATGGTTGTAGGTTTGATTCTCACTCAGGGGAATTAACTATTTATTTTCATTTCTTCACTCTGGTGTTAAGACAAACCTCGGTGTTAAGTTCCGCTATTCAACGTGTAATGTCTCGAAAATCTAGCGGTAAGTGGGAAACACAGTGCCATAAGAACAAAAGTTATGGGATTTTGAATTTCAATAGAATTTACAGTGGCACGAAGTATGATAGTTCCTATTGGAGTCGTGGGTACAATTTACGTATGTAAATTAATTATTTATATGAACCGCAAACGTTTCTTTAAATGTAGTTATTGCTTAAAATAATGCCTAACAAAAAATAAAGTGAATTTTATCCAATTTTTATAATAATCAAAAATGATTATTGATATTGTTAAAATTAAACTCAGCATTTCATCGGTATTTGTGAATTTATAGCTGAGGGTGTATATTTTTTATATCAACAGCAATTTTCAAGAATTTAATGATTTTTATGTTATATGCAAAGCTCTTAAATTCAATTTATATGAAATTAATAGACCGTGTTATTAAATTTTATATTTGAGCGAGACGATCGAGATTCATAATATTGAAATTTGAGTTTAAAAAGAGAAGTTTTTTTACCAAACATTTGGTTAAAAAAATCGAACAACGTAAACGACTTAACGTATAAAAGCTATAATACAAAAAAGTTTTACGTTTTATTGCTATAGTCCGTATTATATTAGTAATTATGGCCTTAGAAATCTGAAAGAGGTTGTGCTTTAGTTATCGCAAAACCCAATTTAGAGCCAGGAGGCATGCGATTACAATCTTCTCACGACAGGAAAGGCGCGCGAACTTCTCATCTCCAGGGAAATCACGCACGCAACAAACTTTATAGACACGTCCGAGAAATCCGCCCGAAGCGGCCAAGACGCTGTACCACACACGAGCTGATCAAGAGAAATAACAAGGCAGGGCACTGCCTCTACGCGGTTCCTTACTTCTTACGATCGCACTCAATGCACTTTTGAAATTCTCGTATTTGCAAAACACTATCACATCACGGTAACCGCTAGAAGCAATGCCGTTGCCATACAATAAACACTGACCGTGGTGGAGTAGGGTTGAAGACTCAGACGGATGCCGTCCTGAGCCAGGCGCTCTCGAAGCAGTCGTTTCAGCTGGATTCGTGGTATCTTCACCAGCTCGGCCTTTCCCTCCTCATACTCATCCGCATATTTCGCCGGTTCTATAGCGACCGTGGCCTGCTCTTTACGCGTTTCCTCCTCGCACCGACAAGAGTCTCGAGCTGCCGCGGCCTCCTCAAGAGTAAAGTATACGGCTGCTGCACCCTCCTCCCTTAGAACTCTTATAGAGTGCAGGAGCCGTTGACGGTGAGCAGGGTTGAGGACGCCGATAGCGTCGAGGTCTGGTTCTCCGACCTGCTTACATATCTCCAGGTCGTCATAGCCGTTGTCAATGAAACTCTCCGCGTACTGGCCCAGGTGGAGCGAACGCAGCCACTCGACTACGATGTTGCCGGCTGTCGACGAGGCCATGTCGCGTCAACACGCGGAACGCATCACAAGGCGTGCTCTCAGCGCGGCAGTCGACGAGAAACTGGCGGCCACGCTCCCCTTTCCCCCTCCTCCCCATCCTTCGCGAGCCGCGGTCGCCGTCCCTAAAAACTACGTGCTTTTGCTTTTTGACATTTTGTAGCCTGATCGTTTTATATCTTAAAATCTGAGATATGAACAATGAGATAGTGATTCTATTGTAGTCAAGATAATACATGTGAAATTTTAATTTTGTTTAAACAATTTAATCGAATATTTCAAATTTAGTTTTAATATTTACCCAAAATAATAATTAGACAATGCTATAGAGATAAAACTTTTCTAATACTATTATTATAAATCTAAAGAAATGCTTTTTTGTTTAGTTATCAAGACATTATAATAAAAATTTAGAACATTAAACTTGAATTTCGGGCCTTTAAGATATAAAATTCCACTTCGTGGGTCGGTTATTCCATACGAATAACAAATACCTAAATAAATCCAGTATTAGCTAAATGTTAATAATTATTTCTGAATTTGACTGAGCTTTCAAATCAAGTCTGTCCATCTGTTTAAAATCGCTTAAGCTACAGGCTAATAACTTAATGCTCAATTTACTTTCTGGTTCTGAGAAAGCGACGTTATTCTAAAAAACTGATCCTTCACAAATTTTACGTGCATGTTAAGACTAAATAGTTTATAACAATCATGTCGAAAACAATATTTGGATTCAAAATTAATTATACAAATAACAAGAAAGGCTTGTGAAATAAATTGAAATAAATAAATCTCTCCTACCTCTCATGTAGAATAGATTATATACTAATAATATTTGAAAATTGATTTTAAACATTGTGGTGCAGTGAAACGTTGTTTGAATGTTAACGCGATTGCTGTGGGTTCGGACCGGCGTCGCCTATCCTGGTGCGTGCGGGATAATGCGTGAAGCTGCTCTTAATAAAGGCATTCAGTAAAAAATTTAAAATCAATCTACTAAAGATCCTAACCATCGCCACAAATATCTGGTGTTTTTATTGCAAGTATCTTATAGAAATGAGAGCGAGTGTTATCATAGGTCACCCTAATACTATTTTATTAACTGCTTAAAAGTTTATTATATATCAGTTGTAACACTTTAAAAAATCAACTCGACTTGTTTACTTTATAAGGAAAACAATTAATGATTTATACCACAGTTTGAATCTATCTCAGTACACTCACTGTTACTCACAGTTTATTTTTTCACGCGGTATCTCGCTGGTAGTAGGGTAGGTAGAGGGAGCCTAGGGTAACCTAGGATAGCCTAGCTTGTGGCGGAACTCAACGCCGCGTATTTGCCTGGAGTGGGAATCGGACCCACAACCGCGTTACCCAGTAACACGTTTTTGGCCCTACGTCACGACTACCCTCCCTTATATTTATAACCTGTAAATTAAAAATAACTTAAAACGTTATTTAAAACGTCCTAATACTTATTAATGTTAGCAGTAGTATTCATTATGAGTTTATAGTAAAAGAAAAGTTAATATGAGTACATTTGAATAAGTTGTGTTAAATAAAGAGAAGTTGTTATGATATTGGTATGGGTGAAGATAAAAAAATTAAAATGGAATACTTTTGTTAATAATTTTAATTATATATTATAATTTTAATATAAATATTGTTAATAACATTAATTTAGGGCCAAATAATATTTTTAATATAAAATATGTTATAAGTGTTGGCAGCACTGAAATTTTCTTTATGAATGTCAGTTACATCCGGTATGTTTAGTTTGACACCATGAAAGCAAAATTGAGTGCAGTCTTCCTAACGTACTATTGCCAGTAGGCTCCGAGAAATTATTAAATGATAGTTTAAGTGCTAAGTGTTTAAGTGTCAGTGTTAAGTAGAAAGTGTTAATAATAAAGCGATTTAAAGAGTGAACGTTTATAATAGATCTACCCAGTGAGGAGAAGTTTCTTTCACTTCAGAAGCGGGATGCAGAAGGGAGAAACGCCCATTAGAGACTAAAGGTTAGTGTTATATATAGTATATTTTCTTTCCTATTGAATTTTGTTGATCACAAGTGACTATTCTTATTATTATTTTTACTTTTGTGGTTACTTTTATTAAGTACCTGTTTCTTATTAGGGTATTTGTTATATTTAAATTTATGTTCTCGTTTGAATCTACGCGACTATAGGATTTGCCCTACTAGTTTTACATACATTGATTATAGACGTTCGGCTAGGCGGCACAAAAGAAAATATCGTAATAAAAGCAAAGAATCTCATAAAAACTCTAATTATCATGCTATGTACTATTTAACTATTTATTATTTATATACTATTTAACATTTCTTTTACTATAAACTTAATTATACTACTGCTAACATTATCATGAAGTACTTTGGTGCTTACTCGTGCCTAGGCAAGCACGTAGGGCCGTTGGTCTCACACCTGACCTCTCAAGTCTCAATTCGTGTCGGGTTACCGTCCAATTCGATTATGAGAGCAAAAGATCGAAACCGATCGAATTTGTGAATGCATGTGAGCTTCTATATATATATATATATATATATATATATATATATATATATAATATTAACAAAATATATATTTATCTAAAGCTATATCTATAGTAAATCGTAAAGGATCGGTGTCTGTACATTATTGAAATATAAAAAAAATAGCGATAAAATAACTGCAGGATAAAAAAGAAAACCTGCTAAAATTAGTTCTATTTTAGAAATTTTCTAGTGCGAAACGTGGGTAAAAAGCTTAAACTAGTATCTTTATACGTATTAGCTGACATAGCTAAGAGGTATGGGTGGTCACGTCTCGGTTTCATTCACCTCACGCGGTTAGAATTCTCGTTGAACTGACACGGGTGCTTCTAGACTTCTATAGGTGTCGTAATTTCTTATGACGTCGGAAAAATGTAGAAAAAGTTAAATATTTTTAATTATAGATAATAATGTTAATTATTTATTATGGTTTTCCATTAAACTTAATATTTTAGTATAATCTATCTATCTAGAATAAAATAAGATTATAATATTATATGTGCATCTTCAGCATTTAAAGAGATATAAAGATAGAGTTTAGACATAATTTATTCCGTTTTGTTTTACTGCCAGTAAGTTCCGCCACTCAACACACAATGCCTTGAAGAATTGGGCGGAAAGGGAACGGAGTGTCTTGACACTAGATTCACTCTGCCTTCCTTCAGCGATTAAGCGATTTATGGAAAATGAAGAATGTATCGTAGGTTAAATACTTTTGCATACAAAAGAACGTGAAGATTATGAATATTAATATTAAAAACAAAATTGTTCTGAATCACTGCACATAAAGATAACTGTGAAATAATCGTGAACTTTGACTTTCATACACGAATGAAGACAATGAAAGTTGATTGAAAAATTATTTATCAATTCTTGCATCATTGGGTTTTAAAATCATTTACCAGTAAATCAATTTACAAAAACCGCATTTATATATTTATTTATTTAGGATCGTCATCACAAGAAACATTATAACTTGGTCAAATTACAAGGAGTTCTATTTATAGATTAGTTTTTTTTTCAATTAAAAAGGAGGAGCTGAAAAAAAAAGTAAAAACAAATCATAATTACTAACATCTAAAATCAAAAATCTTTCTTTAAAATAAAATCTAAAAATTTCTTCAAAATTTTATATTTGCAACATTAATATAATAATTGAAATTCTCATTCCGAGACGAAAGTTCGCTTAAAGAACCGCATATTCGAAAATGTGTCTACAGAATATCGTTTTATTTCGCCTACAGCCTAAAGAGAGATAACAAGACGCTTTCGTTGATAAGAAGGCCTGAGAAGCCTTCAAAAGTATATTAGCCGAGCCCTGCGTGCCCTTTATTTCATATGTCGCTTATCCGTATTTACCCGCTCTCCCCTTGCTTAACGAATCTGGGAATGACAAACAAAGATAGCAATTTTCGTAATTTGAAAAGGTTCATACTTTTTTAGATTATGAAAATATTAGATGGATTTATAAATGATATTTATTCCGCTTCCGCTTTTTCCGCTTTCCGCATATTCCGCTTTTTTTATTCCGCTCCCCACTTATTGTTGAATTCTGGAGGCATTGCGTATTGAGTGGCGGAACTCAACGCCGCACTTTTGCCTCGATATCATAGAGCTAAGAAATTAAAATATTAAATATTTCATTTTTAGAGCAGGAGTCGAACTCACAACCCCATAAAAAAATAAATATAACACATATTATAATGATATTTACTAACCATATCTACACATACTGCTTATGTATATGTATTTAACAAAAAGGGAAAACGTGTCTATGAATGCAAAAATAAGTACGGTCACGTAGTTCAACACAATGTCTCCTTTTCTTCGGTTGCCCTTAACCGATACAACAAATCTTCTAAAGGAACTATCCCGGACTACGATATTTCGTTTTACGTCCAATTTCCATACGCGGTAAGCGTGAAGGATTAAATGGGGCAAAAGATTGCTCCGACTCGACCGCCGAAAAGATTTTTAAACTCTCATAAACTATATCCTCTTAGGCTTAATGTTCTTGATTCATTTTCTCGGTAAGGCTTGATATTCAATAAACTGAGTTAATATTAGTGTTTTGGTCGTGTCGATCTAATGAAAGTATAGTTATTTTAATATAATTACAATGGTAATATTTTCATTTCTCCGCTCTGGTCTTGAGGCAAAGCACGGCGCTAAGTTCGGTGGGAAAATGGGCAACGGAGTGTCTTAACACTAAATTCTCTCCTTTTATTTATTGCATTCTTTTATTATTTTATTAATAATTCAAAAATAACATAAATTAAAGTATATTTTTGCTGACCTTCCAAATAAGTTTTGATGTAACACCGAGGAAAGATCACGTAAATAGCATGGGACCTCCCTGAGGACATGTATGAGAAATGCCGTGACTATAATTTGCACTCCGTTCAGCCTGTTTACCCCACTAAAGACACCTTATAATTTTACGCATATTTTACTAACCAAAGTGTAATTAACTAATTTGTATTATTTATTTTTCGAAGTTTTCTGGTATTGCACTAGTTGGTTCAATTTACTATAATAAAAATGAAGGATAGATCCCGATATAAATAAAAATCTGGATAAAACTCACGCCTTACGCTTACAATATAAACTGGAATTCTCATGTTCTGTCAAATAACAAAAGCTCGAAATAAAAACAATTTATATCCTTGATTCCTCTAGAAAGACGATAATATATTCCTCCCGAAATCAGTAGTGCCCTTAGATGCGGACAAATGTCCGTCGTCTCGCGTGCTGACACTTTGCGGAGTTACAGAGCGAATAATGACCTAGTGAGCCTTTCAGCTATTTTTGTGTCCATTTAGGTCAATTGGGACTTGAGGGCTTCATGCATGTTTCTTTTTAACAGTTAAAAGCTTTTTAGACCGTATTTTTAGGGTTCCGTACCTCAAGGTAAAAGGTGAAAACGGTACCCTTATAGAATCGCTTTAAGTATGGTATTTAATTTCGGTCCGTCATTTAATCAAATTAATGTAATTAAATACAAGTATTTCATAATAAATACCATTCAATTCGTAATATAAATGTTTATATTATAAACAGTAAAATTGAAAGAGCTAAATTTATATTTTTCAACTGCGGTCGCAGAATGATTTGGCCTTTGAAATATTTTCTTTTATGGAGAATTTCACTGAAGAAATTTCTGTAAATAAAATCTATTCTCAAAAGGCTTAAATAAGTATATACTCTGGCTTTACTGTAGACGCCTCGAAATGACCCGATTATATTTGTGATGTGCCTTTAAACCGACATCCACATTTATTTTAATGGCAGCTCATACGAAGGTACAACGTTACCTTTATTATATCGTTTTGGTAAACTAATTAAAATATTATAAGGATTATTACACAACATAAAATTTTTACTGGCGTTGTCGTGACGCAGTTTGACAGCTTTCGAGTGTCAACACAATATATCTCTCAAAAATTAAGTGGAAAGTGGGGAAAAGCGTGTCCTAACATTAGGTTCCCTCTGCCTACCCTCCTATAAGTACACGGCGTTAGGTACGCCGTATTTAGCTAAAGTAAATATAGTTATTTTATTAATTTCATTATAGCCTTTTTTCAATTATATTATTTAAATATTCTCGATATGAAAGAATTATAAACATTCAAAAATCCTCAAATATCATTTGCATAATTTTCAAAGAGCCAAGAGTCAGACGTCTGATTCTGATCCTTCTGATGATCTGACGGTTAAGCCCCTGGGCAGACCGTTCCGCTAGAGTTGGTACAATATTAGCAATTAAATAATTCATTTTATATTAGCATTTTTAATACTTAGTAATGATTAAATAAAAAAAAAATAATCGTTACTATTAAATATGTTTGAGGCCAGTCGTGGCGCAAGGGCACAAGAGTGACTGTAAACACGACAGGTTTCCACTAGAGGAATTATAAATATTTAATAGAGCCTCCATAATTCGACGGAAAGAATATAATCTTCCTCTGCTTTATATGTTTTATTTGTAAAATAACACGGCCGACGGTGCTGATATTAAATTATGTACTTTAGAAAATAATGATCATTGAAGGATTTTTAAATTAAATCTTATATATAGAGACTTTTGGACCAGAGAAAATATTTTCTTTATAGATCACATATTTAATATTCTAACAAGATAAGCAACTGTTGTAATGCTTGTAGTATATTTACATTTAAGAATACACAAATCGTGTTTAGGATACGTTTGTATGAATCATGAATAATACAACACGTTTCTTAGTCATGTTAACATTTATGTAGTTCATTAATTAACATAAAACATAATATTTTTATTATAGTTTGTTATACTGATTTTCTTAAACATGCCATGCTTAAAAGTCCATTTATCATAATTATTAATTATAATCAGCTTCACGCTGTATCCCGCACTCACCGCTGGTTAGGCAGAGGGAACCTAGAGTTAAGACACTCCGTTCCGTCACACTTTGTGGCCCTGCGCCACAACTGGCCTCAACAAATAACTATAATTAGACATATTCTGTTAATCATAAATTATATTATACAAATTGAATAAATATCGACACATCCCATCACTAAAGTACGGCAATGCGGACAATCCGGGACGTAGACGAATGTGCCCAACGAGTCGCCGTGACGCGTTCATTGGGCTTTCATTTGACCAATTTTCGACTAAATCCCACCAATCGAGATGTGTCAGCCACTTTACTTGGTCTGCGTCATATTCGTCTTGGAGAAAACAACTTTATTATATAATCATACTCTTATGATTATATTGTTCCAAACTAGGATATATTTTTGATTATTTATTTAAAATTATGTTTCCATTTCTTCGCTCTGGTGTCTAGGCAAAGCGCTAGAGTTCCGCCTTTCAGCACGAAATGCTTTCAGAATTCGGCGGAAAGTTGTAAACAGAGTGACTTAACACTAGGTTCCCTCTGCCTACCCTACTGTGTGCGGAATACAGCGTGAAGCTGATTTTGATATTTTTGTTTTTTTTTTGGTGTCATTATAATTGTTTTTTATACGAGATTATGATAAAAAATAGGCTAAAATATAATTGAAATTATCATAAGATGTTTTTCTCTTCTGCAGTTTAGCCCACAGTTATTTTTATTCCATTGTTCTCTATTTAATTTCACTAAAACTGTATGTCAAACTCTACGTCTAGGGAGTTCAGATAACCAGCGAGCGTAACGTAAGATAAACAATTCAAGAGAACCACGAATTCCATATTAGTTGGAGACGTTATTTTTCGCAAGACACGAAGCTTTATCAAACATTGGGACTTGAACATGATTATAAGCGTACGTGCCCCGAATGCCACCAGAGCGGCAAGAACGCTGGTACATCAAAGAAAGGCGTACAAATACTTCGAGTATAATAAAAAGTACTCTTGTTATCGCTACGAATAAATTTCTTTCTTATATTATTTATGTGTAAATCCAATCTGGGTTTGAATCTTGTTGAGGGTTTGATTTTTTTTTTGTTAAATAGGTTTAGACGTTTTGTGTAAATATAGATACATATTCTTCCAGGCAGTTTTACCAGGCAATATAAGATAAATAGAGTACGTACTCGTGACGATGCTATATTAATATTTAAGTAAGAATTTTTAAATAAATTAACACTACTAGTAATTAAGTATTAATAATATAAATTAAATATTTTAGATATTTATGTTCAATAAATTAAAAAATAAATAAAACAATTGCTTTGTTAAATTAAATTAATATCAATATTACACAGTAAATTTAATAAATTCCTTTATTCTAAACAAATATTATTTCATACAATTATTTTAAGATCACAAAGGAAAAAAACCATTAATGTAAATTAACATGTGAAACAAATAGAATTGTTGAATACGAAAGTTTAAATCTCTTTAGCATGAAGAGGATTACAAGTCAAATACTGGCGATAACAAATTTTCGGGAGATGCCCGCGGCGATGCTTCTGCGATACAGTCTATAGAAAATGTCACCAATATTTTGGTTCTGTGCTTCAATGGCGTCTATTTATTGGATTGCTTACTGACGTCACAACGTAGAATTAGATTTTGAATGAACATGATAATTTGTTTACTTTTATATATGTGGGTACAATTAATTATTTATAAATAATATAACATATTAAATCTACGGCGACGACGGTTGTTGGTTCGATTCCTACCAATTGAATTGAATTGTTATCACAGAATTATCATTATCTTGCATAAAACAAAGGAGTTCAATTTTTTTTCAATTCCCCATTGATTACATGTTAATTACATGTAATGTCAGGTTCACAAATTGTAACTGTAAACGCAACGGCTTGTCAGTTCGATTCCCACTCGAGAAAATGAAATATTAATATTCCCATTTTTTTGCTTTGGTGTCGCAGCAAAACATGACGTTGAATTCCACCATTCAACACACGATGTTTCAGAATCCG
This sequence comes from Heliconius melpomene melpomene, assembly GCA_000313835.2. Taxonomy (NCBI): domain Eukaryota; kingdom Metazoa; phylum Arthropoda; class Insecta; order Lepidoptera; family Nymphalidae; genus Heliconius; species Heliconius melpomene. The sequence goes on from HE671941.1 coordinate 275,056, forward strand.
GAAATGGGGAACGGAGTGTCTTAACACTAGCTTCCCTCTGCCTATCTCACTGTGTGCAGGTACGCTAAAAAATAACATATTCGTCTTGCTCCTTATATTTTTCAAAATTAATATAATTATCGCGCCACAGTCGCTCAGAGCTGAGTAGAGTGCATCTAATTAGAATTCTGAAGATGTTTTAGAATTCCAACTAAGGCAAGAACTTTTATTTTTATTTTATTATATAAAATATACGTTTTAATTATTTTATTATATAAAGTTAACACTGTTAACTTAATATTGCAGGCATTGTTATTTTTCTGAACCGGTGATCATTGAACCAAATCGTGAGTAGCTTATAACGTATTAGTTTAACATGTGACATTAATTTTGTAGCCAGGTGTGAATTACTCTACCGTGACATCGCCATAGCATTTTCAAAGGCCACACCCTATTTATTTCTAACTACATATTTGTATAGTTACAAATGATAAAGAAAATGAAACTGGTACACCTAACTAGAACCGCGATTGTTTGTAACTGAAAGTAAAGAACAAAGAGTCCAGACACTAAGTTCTCTCTGCCGACCCTATTAAGCAAGATGAAGTGTAAAGCTAAAAAAAATATGGTACTTATGTTATAATTGAACATTTTTTGTAATGCGTGCAACATGGCCATCAAAAACTCATTGTTTTCCTATACCAATATTTTTGTTCACGCGTCATTAAATAACTCCTAAAGCACCGTCTTGTTCCAGGAAGGAGCAGTAAAATGGCTCGCCGCCCTCCGGAAAATTACACCATTTGATTAACTGATAGACGTTATTCTAAAATCAATCGCTTTTCTAACACTATAGGAGGGAGGTTCAAGAGAAGCTGCTTTGTAAGGCTGAACTGTAAATGTTGCAATCTCACGCACTTATGTGCTTTGAATCACGTCAATAAGTGTTTTCAACTAAAGGGATCTAAAACAATTGCTGTTTAAATATATTTTTTTCATCTTCACGCTGTATCACGCTTATAGCAGGGTAGGCAGAGGAGACCTAGTGATAAAACACTCCGTTTCGCCATTTTTACGTTGTATAACGTAGTGAAACAATAAATATGATGAATTTTAAACCTATCTAAATTATAGCAATGATTTAAATAATTATTAAGTACAAAATACATATATAAGAAATAAGCAAAAAAAAAGGTTCATCTTTATTCTCTGCTATATAAATAATTGTATTGCGGCAAATGTTAACAATAGGAACTAGAATAGTTTGTTGGCTCGAATAATACACACGTAAAGTAATTACTTTCAAAGCTTATCAAACTGAGTGTAGCTTTTACAATTACTATTTGTTAACTATACGTTTCTCTGATTTGCTGACATACATATAGCTTCATTAATAAATTTTTGAGGCCGTGATTCTTTTTAGGAAAGAGGCCAGTGGCACAGAGGCACATGCTAGTTGTGGATTCGATTATCACTTGAGAAAATGAAATATTTAATTTATTTATTTCTTCGCTTTGGTGTCGCAAAGTGCGACGCTGTACACTCAACCCTTAGTGCCTCGAGAATTCGGTGAAAAGTGGGGAGCGGAGTGTCTTAACAGCTCTTTCTGCTTACTCTGCTACGGGAGGGAAATGTATCAAATTTTGAAATTGTTTTTAATTTTTTGACAGTAATATTAGTAATAGTACTGTTTATTTTATTATTTTAATCATAGTAGCATAGTTGACACGTTTTTGTTTGATGACGATTGTAATGAAATCAAAAACTACTCAAAAGATATTTTTTTTATAATAGATATAGGTGTTTTCTTGGTGGCAGTAGGTAAACTATGGCTTAGACGGTGTTTCCCATAAGAAAAGAAAAAAATGTCTTGTTAGATTTTACAAAATATTTATGTACTTGTATATTCGTAAGCAGAATACAAAATTGTTCATTATTTGAAAATTCTTGTAATTAACTTAATTAGAGTATATAAATTGCTTGAAACGATAGTGATATTTATTAGCCTAGGCACTGCACCTCTTCGGCTAGTGCTTAGTTTTACAGTAAAACTTTCACATTTAAACAAGTAAATTTCGTTAAAGTTAATTATATGGTGACTTAAAAGTCCTCTTGGGTAAACTTTTTAGGGTTCCGAAACCTATTGACAAAAACAGAAGCCTTATATATTCGTAATATCTGTGCGTCTGTCTTTAAACTAAATGTAAGTAAACTATGATTATTACGACCCTCACTTCGTTGCTTTTTTGAAATATGATATTTCAGAGAGAATTTTCTGAAATATAAAATTTCGCTTTAACCCTTCTAAAGAAATTTTGATTTTGTATCTACCTATAGTGAAGAGTCCATAATTCTATTTTTTTTAATTTAAAAATCTTATAAAATGAAATATCTCTAGAACAAAACCTGTCGACGTTATTACGTCGCGTCGACTCGTGTCACTCGATGGAGCAGCTTTTGCATAATTAAGTATTTTTTTATTAAAAAATGTTAGTGAATAATAACCAAGCGACTCTATTGAATTTTCGAATATTTACATATTATTTTTAAAAGGTACGTCTCCATATTTCATGAAAATATATACATTTTGGATATAAATTTAAGTTATTTATAATTTTTACTTTTACTTTATTATAATAATATCTTATTATTTAAATAAACGAATATGTTCCGAGGACTATATTTCAAGATGTAATTGAGGGATGAGTAATGGTGGTTAAGAGATATTAAAGAAACGCAACATTAATTTTCATTTTACACACACATTTATTACATCGACTATTAATTCATTAAAGTTATATAATTTAAAATAATGCTACGAGTGCCCACTCGTATAACACTTTTTTTATTTATTTAAGAAAATATCGTACTCAAAATTTAGACTCAACCATAAAAGTAAAGAGTTTACGTGAAGCAACTTTTTCCGCAACTTTCATCTATAATTTCTCTCTCTCCGGTAAGGTAACGTGAAGTATTAAAAGAATCGCTATGAACAAGGGGGAACATGAATTACTCTGTAAGCGTACCTATGAGAAAGTTTAGAAAAAGAGAATAATTTTCATAATAAGTCGCCTGGAGCGTAAGGGACCCTCTGTGTGAAGATATTACAATGTTTACTCTTTGAAATAAAAAACGGTCCTTTACCTTTGGCCTTGTTACGGGTGTACACCCGTACGCAATTTAATCATATAAATAATTTAGTAAAATATAACATAGATTCTTTATATCAAAGGCAATTGAATTGATTGAATACAAATTTTATTTATTTTATATAAACAGAACGTATAATTCATATATTTATTTTAATAATATGAAGAAGTCATTTTGAGACCGATTACTAATTTTGGCTGCCCTTTAAATTTTAATTATCTTAATGTAAAACATTAAAATAATTTAATTATTTAAATGTAAGTTCTTCGAAAATTTTAAACTTTTATCGAATAATAACCCGCTATGGCTTATCTCCAATTCGTAATTGTTAATTAAGATTAAAATTATCGTTCGTTGTACCTTTAATATTTTAATCTAACCTTACCACAGAATCAAAAATACCATTTCGGAGTATTTCTGAATCTTCTTAAACGATAGAGTTACGTGAAATAATAAATTTCACATAGACGATACAGCGACTCGCTTAAGCCTTCGCCCGCTTGATCTAAATTAAAGGAATTCTGATTAGTAAATAAATAACTGCATAGTAAGTAGTTCTCAACATATGTAAAAGAAATGTAAAATAAAACAATTCTATATTTTCTATTTATTTATTATTGATCATAGCTTAAAATTAATTTACTACATCTAGTTTGGTCTATTTCCTTATATTTCCTACAATGTGTAATATACTATGTACATTTTATTAAAATTAGTAGTAAAATGTAAAAAACACATAAAATTGTGAATCGTATAACTTACAAGTATCTCTTCATTAAACATTGTAATTTTTTTCTATATAGTTCTATTAAAAATAAAAAAAAAGTTATATTATTCAGGGAACCTAGTAATAAGAGGTTCCGTTTTCTACTCTCCCCATGCAATGACATGTGAGTTGAGTAGCGGAACTCAACGCCGTGTTTTGTCTTATTACCGACGGACGAGGAAATAAAAATAAATTGCTTCGTCGCCACAACGGCCTCAAAGCTTGTATGAAATTAATAAAAACATGAGGAAACGAATCTGTTATTATACAAGTAATAGAGTAAAATTAAAAATTTGAGACTACAATTCTTACAGCTTATTTTCTAAAGGAAATCATGAAACAACGTTACTACTGTATCGTAAACCGCCATGGTGGTATATCCATCCGTAATGAGGTGCGACATCTGTATATATTACATAGAATTTTGGATCACAAAGCCTTTCCCCGGTCATTAAACCGCATTTTGATAAGACCCCCCGGATGAACCAACTGACTTTATGGTCTGGTTGCAATGTTGGTAATGTTAGACCACCTCCGCTATCACCGTTGCGAGGATTGATGCCTAAAAATGTAAACAAGGATTTTCTAAAATATTTAAGAAATTTTATAAAAATCACTCGTTATGGAGATAAACCAAGATACTTATAATGTAATAAAAGGCTCATAACTTAAATCACTTTTCAATTTAAATTTTGTACAAACAATTTTAGCAAAATCCAAAACAAAAAAGTTTAAAACAAGGAGGCAAAAACAATCATTATCAACACAATCAGCAACTGTAGGAAAGATACATATTCAAAAGGAACATAAGTTAAAATTCCATTGAGTCTTGGAAGTCATACAAAAAGTGGGAACAAAGGGATACTTACCGGCATTAGGACCAAAGCCAACGCAGATTGTAAATTCATTAAGCAGTTCCGAATACAATTTGGGTGAATACGCAATACAAGTGGCGTCGTTCTGGATCACTGTGTCGGAGGCCCTGAGAGTGTCTGACAGAACGTCTTGTTCTGTTGTACCGAATCCTGTCACCTAAAAAAATATACACAAAATATTAATATGTACGTAGATTACATTATAAAATTGGCATAAAATATGTAAAAATGTTTAGGTTTCACTTTTTCTGGATATCCATAAATATAAACCAGTTGTTTAAATATTCTCACAGCCATATTATACATTTGATTGATTATATATATATATTTTATCAGTTTCATATTGTATATAGCATCTAGCAGGATAGCCACGGAACCGGATAGTGTATGGACACACTGTTCCCACTTCCACCTAATTTTCGAGTTGACATGTTGAGTGGAAGAAATAACACCACGTTTTGTCTCGTTACCAAAGCGACTAAATGAAAATGACCCCAAATAGGAAAAGAACCCACAACCTTTGCGTTTACAGTCAAAAGCTACGCCGCTGCACGACAACGGCATCTGGTTATATAAAAAAAACGCTTATTTGTAAATACCCCAAATATTTACAATTTACATACTCCCCGCATAGCAAAGGTTAAAATAAAATCCTTTTAGTTTCCATTAATGGAAAAAATGTGGAAATGTAACCCGCATACGTACATTTCGTTGTATAGATTACTTAAATGAATGTTTACCACAGCCCGCTTCCCAAAAAGCGCAGTTTTGTCGTACACTGGCCCCCAAATACAAATGGGTTGGACGTATTCAGTATAGCGCAGCTTATTTACAACTACAATAGCCAGATCTGAGGTAGCCTGTTCTATTCTGTAGGCAGGATGCAGAATTACTCGCTCAGCCTGGAATGAAATAGTATAAAAGATTAATATAAAAGCAACAATGCAGGCTTAGGTATTAGAGATAGTTGCTGAAAGGATATGCTGGCGGTTAAATGCTTCTCTTTTTTATAGTTACGCATTTTATTATTTAGTTTGTTTAGAACGTAGGCAGACATAATGATGAACATTTTAGTTTACTCGCACAGCTTCACGCTGTGCCACAGCAGGGTAAACGTGACTGGTTGTGGGTTCTATTCCCATTTGAGGAATGTTATATTTAATATTTCCTTTTCTTCGTTCTGGTGTTAAAGCCTGGTTCGGCATTGAGTTCTGCTACTCAACACGCAATGCCTCCAGAAGAAGGGAGTATCCTAACTAGGCTTCCTAAACCTACCCTAAAGATATGTTCTACTTAAATATGCTTACATTCAAAACTTGTCGCCCAGTTTCATTGTCACTTCTTAAATTCGAAATACCTGCTTCAATAAGTAAACGATTTGTTTCGATTAGATTTTCATCTACGAACATGCAGTGTCCAGCTGAAAATAAGAAAATAATATTTACACTAAATAACGTTAAAGTTAGAGGATATTTTTATCAATATAAAAGTTGTTATAAATTGATGACGGTACTTCGTTGTGAACTTAACTAGACCTGGACGGCGAAAAATAAAAGATTTTATGTATCCATGTCAAATTGAACCCATAAACTTCTCGTGGAATACACATACCAACCTTATATTATACGTTATAACAGAAAAAAAGTTAATATGCAAATTCAAATTATTTTTTCCTCTGAGGAAATGAAAAAACACGAAGGAAATTATTCATACCCGTTAGAATAGCAGTCCTGGATATAACGCTTCCTCCACACTGGTAATTGGCTAGGTAGGTGTTTGGGGTTTTTATTAAAATTGCCACATGCCAAGGCCAGTCCCCAGACTTGGAGTCAGTCCTCATAGAAGTTAATTCACCATGATCCATGGGCCTCCTTCCACAGTAGTGAAGAACATCTGCATCGTTTGGTTTTGAAGCATCTAAAGAATCTACTGTCAGTTTTGCCTAAAATAGTAATAATTCCATTTCAATATTTCATTATATTCCATATTAATACTTTTTTAAATACGTTTTTTTTTGTTTAGTTAAAATATGTAGTTTTATTTACATTTATATTTAAATTTTTTGTTCTGGTGTAGAGGCAAAGCGCGGCGTTGGATCCCTTCACTCAACAGGAACAGAGTGTCGGATACAGTGTGAAGCTGATTTAATTTCTTTAAATATTTTTTATATAGTCTAACATCAACTTGATAATTAATGCTTGTTCCATTGGGAAATGATATAATGATAAATGATAATAATCATTATGCTTTCACCTTCTGAATTTCTGCCATTTAAAAACTAAAATAACAATAAAATTAATGGCTAGTTTATAAGAAATAAATATAGATATAGATATAGATACCTTAACAAGCTCATTGCAGAGAGTCATATTATTCAGTCTGAAGTTCGTCACAACGGGCACTCCGGGTGTCGTCGCATTAATTGATGTAAATATATAAAATTTCTTAGGAATATCACCCTTAGGTTTGAATAGGAAATTGTGGGACTTGTTTGTTATAATAACAGTGCTATTGTGGGATACCTGTGAATATAATGTTATATTGTGTTTACAGTTGAAAAACTATTATTATTTTTAATGGAATTGATAAGTTTGTTCGTATAAATTTTGTTGTTAGATACGAGTGCATTTCGAGAGTTTATATAAATACTAAGCTTGTTATTGTTTTTATTTATTTTATATGTTCAACTTTAAATTATTTTGAAATACAAAGCGATTTTTCATTTTATATTTACTCTATTTCGATTCTTATGAAGAAATTTAAAAATAAAAAAATATTTCGTGGTAATAAATTATCACATCCACCTCTATCCAAAATAAAATCTAATAATATATTTAAACAAAATGGAAAAATACATTTATAATGTACGGAAAAAATTATAACAATTTGAACCTGAATATCTCTAGGATTTTAATCTACGCCCTTCGGAAACTGTCTTAGGGCTCAAACTACTCAACTATACGTTTTCATCAATCGTTTAAATTCTCATACTCTTATTATAATTTAGAAAGTTATTACAAATTGCTATTGCCCAAATATTATCATTTGGCAAAACAGAATACTATTTCTTACAAAATATTTTTTATACTATAAAATTAACTATCACTTACCCCCAGCAATCCTATCTGCTTTTCGAAACCAATTTCAATTTCAACATTTTCCAATTTACGGTACAACTCCAGATCGACTTCCCCCCTCCACACCAGGTCCGTTATTTTGTCGAAATGGATCACACCAAGTTCGCACGGCCGGTATCTTGTTAGAACTGGTCCCGTGAGCGCCATTGAGTGCACTTGCAAAACGCATAGAGATAGTACTAAATAAATTGCATTCATTTTGATATAACTATTCTAATAATTTACTTCTAGACAACTATGTTCAATATTTTGCGCCTATTATCACTATAATAATACTGTTTTGTTTTAAAAAAACTATATAGAATTCTTATCAACGATTTAATAATATTATACAGTATGTTAATTTTTATTCAAAACAATCACTACGGTAAGCAACAATGAACTTGTGGAAATGTGGTAAATTCAAATTTTCCAGTGCTTATATAATGAAAGTGTTTTATGAGGAATTAAGGTCAACCATGTTTAAATAAAGAGAAATTCACATAATTTATGTAATGTACAATCGGATTACTATTACTCAATTAGTCATTGAAGAGAAACAAAGGATTTAATAATATTAGTTAGTACACAATGCCATATGTGATCTCATTACCTACTGGCCTTTTACTAATATTTGCTAACACGTGTTGGTTGTGAATATTCGGTTTTACTTTCGTTTAATTATTTAATTCAAATATTTTTGATATCGTCGTGGCGCAGGGCACAAGTGTGGCTGTAAGTGCGATAGGTTTTGGGTTCGATTGTCACTCGAGGAAATGAAATATTTAATATTTTAATTTCTTTGGTGGATAGTGGAAAACGGAGTGTCTTACCACTAGTGTATCATTATGATTATGATTTTTTTTGCTGAAACGGCTAAACTGATGACCAAAAAATATAGGTAAAAAAAGAACTTAGGTCATAAACAAAACACAACAATATACACATTTAATTTCATAATCAGAGTAAAGAACATGCTATGTTTGATCTGGTGACCTTTACTTACACGAAACTTTTATCTAATCAATATTCGTAATATTATGTTGTTATATTAAGTTCCTCTGGTACCTACGCAAAACACACCATTACTCAAAAAATTAGGCGGAAAATGGGGAAGTGATTGCTTTAACACTAGGTTCCCTTTGCCTAACCTACTTTACTTTAGGTGCTGCATCCCACACTCTATATCCCACAGAGAGAAATTCAAAAAAAATCTTACGTTCAAGTTACTTCAAGTTAGTATAATTAATTTTTGAATAGAATATAAAGGTTTTATTTGAAGAATTTCATATAAAAAAAAACATTAAATAAAAAAAACTAAGTTAGCTCCCTTTCATTTAAGCTGAAATTAAATAAAAATACGAGACATGACTGCGTTGTCAAAGCATACCGTCCATGCCAATTTAGGGGCAAAATTAACATAACATTTTTAAGAATCCCAAGTACGTATAACATTTTACTTTGTCTTTCACAAAGCTCCATCAACTATGTTTGAAATACAAACATACGTTTAAATTAAATTTATATATTTCTGTACGTAGTTGATAAATTTCTATATTTGTAAATGTATTATGTATTTATATCAAATTTATATATTTTTTTTTATTATTACATAAAAACGAATATTTCTGTACCAATATTTTTTAGTCTTACGCTGTATTCCGCATTGCATAACAATATAGAGAACCTAGTGTTGAGGCACTCCGTTCCCGTTCATTGCGTACTGAGTGGCCCCAGTGGAAGTATCCGCCACGCGAGCAACGCTACCACAGAAAGGAATCACTTATAATTTGATACTTATTTATTATTCGATGTTAACAAATAGCAAGAATGAAAATCTTGTAAAAGAATGTGCTTACTGCTTACGTTAAAACGACTTTTGTCTTTAGTACAGCATTATGCAAGAGTATTTATTTTTGTGTAGCAATAAACAACCGAATAGACACTTCAGCTCTCCTTCTTCTATTTCCTGTTCCATACAATTTTAATGAATGGCCGAACATTTCTTTTTCGTGAAGAGATCTTTTGCTGGTAGTGCATTCGTTTTAAAGATTTCTATAGTGTTAAAGAAAATCTGAAGGCCTAGGTTTTCTACTTTATATTCCTTTTGGAAAGCTTTACAAACAATCTCTTTTATATTGCTAAAAATTCTGTAAATTTATTTTGAGTGAGCGCTACCTGTAATGAGACTGCATAGTAAATTTTTATTTCGTTAGTTCAATCGGTTGGGTTTTATATACCCTTTATAGAAATATATTAATAGGATATTTCATTTAAATATACAAGAATATGTAGAACCTACGATAATAATTGATGCCTTATAATAATATACTATTAGGTTAAAAAAATGTCCTTTTACTCTACGATTTACGAAATATAAACAAAAAGCATGGATCTTAGAGTAAAAAATATTTATATGTAATTCAATTTTATAGCTTGTTTTATTTTTTGTCTTATACACCATGCTGGAGAGCGAAGAGGAGAGTCAGTTAAATATCTAAATAAACTGATCAAACGTAAAGACATATAAAACATTCCTCTAATGGAGAATCGAACTAGCAACCATTGTGTATACAATCCGACACTACTCAATAAGACTATTACTCCTAAAGGCAGTATAAGTTACAATACAAAAAATCTTTATGTCACAAAGTGAACTACTTTGATATCAAACTATGTATTTTAAATTAAATTGAAAATGAATAAATTGAAGTGTGCTCCAGCTCCTTATGTAAACAATGCCATAAAGGAGAGGAACATCTTTCTTGTGATCAAAGCCTTATTCTTTCCAGAAAACAAACGATCCTGTTCTTTCTTACATAACAAAGACAAAACTTTCCCGAGTCGTCTGGAAATATTTCTCTTGTATAACTTTAATCACAACTTTTGACTTTGCACGTTTCTAATTTTCAGCATTGCTTAATGACTCAACTTATTGGCAGTTTTTTTTTATATGTATTTAAAATATAAGATACAAATATTATATATGTAATTTTTGTAAAATTATAGAGGAAACTAATTTAATTCTATTATTTAATTTAATTTTGGATTTAATATTTAATGTAATTAAATATTATTATATGTAATTAAAATAATATATTTTAATTGCAAGAAAATGACAACTATCTATAAGAACAGCAACTTTGTCCATATAAATAATAGGAAAATTATTAACTTTTTTCACACGATTAAGATTTTATCTCTTGAAGAAAATATATCCATCACTTAGAGAAAGGAAGAGGTCAACAACGATTGGCTTAATTCCTTCAAATGACATAATGACACGAAGCAACCATAGCACTTTAATCTAAAGACCTAGATCGGCCAAAGATATTATTGGTAAGTATTTTTTATTATTATTTTATTATAATAATAAATGATGAATATTTCTGGTATTTAAAACAAAGTAAATTCATATATAATTCATATATATTGCAAATATTTAAAGTTAATAAAAATCTTAACTGAAATTCTTACCAATGTAATGCTTCGAAAAGGAGAACTTAACTTCTATAATATAAATTAAATTAAACACGTTAAGTCTTACGAAGATCATATGGTATTTATTCAACATCCAGAAAATGAATTACTTTCATTTTCTAGATCTGGTAATATCAAGCGAGCTTGGAGTTCCATCGTTGACCGAATTGTCCAAATCGTCTGCCCAAATTCAAGGCATTGATGGTATTGCCTCAGTGCCTTGAATTTAGGCTGTAAGTGGCACTAGTTTCTCTGCCTAACCTACTAAACGAGGGCACGAAACTAATTGAAATAGAGTAACTGTTTATTTAACCTTGTTATATATTAAGAATGCCTTCAAAATGTGATACCTACAAGATTCATTTATTTATTTTTCAACTTCACGCTATATGCTTAGTGTTAAAACACTGCGTTTTAAATTTTCCGCTGAATTCTAGAGGCATTTTGGCAATTATGTGGTGGAACATAACGGTAGTTATAATATTATTTTAACATACAAATTCGTATCATATATTATTTATTTTACAGTTAAATTTATGAATTCATTTTACAATGTAACATAAGTTTACAAATTTTCATACAATAGATTGAATTGAATTATAAATATGTAATATAATATAAATAGTGTTATTTTTTAAGAGACTTCCAGATTATTTACAGAAAAGATCATCTCAATCAAGCTGAGGCACTGACACCGTCCTTAATAGATGTTTTATGTCTAATACACTTGAACAGATGGTCAACAACAGCGATACGTTTAACGAGTTTTAATTGGTACAGTTAGAATCACTTTGTGAGAACCAACTTTGACCTGCGGTGGTACCCGGTACGATTCTAATTTGAAATATTATGTTTCTTTTGGTTATAAGTTGATGTTAATTATTAATTTATTAATATATAAATTTTATTATTGTAATTATTTGAATTACAGTATATTTACTTAATTATAATTTTTAATCGCGATAGGTCGCTACAAATATTAGTAACTCTACTATTTTTTTTTATTATATGAACACTTATAATAATTATGTCTGTATGTGCTAATTATCCGCTTCCATATTTGTTTTTAACTCTCAGCTTCACGCTGCATCTCGCAAACAACATGGTAGTCAGAAGGAACCTAGTGTTAAGATACTACGTTCCCAATTTGCCGAATTCTTAAGTCATTGCATGTTAAATGGTAGATAAAGCTAACCGCCGTGCCTCTTCTTCATCAGGAAGAAGAAATTAAAATATGAAATATTTAATTTCGTCGTCTAGGAATCGAACTCAAAGTCTGTTACAATCACACACTGCCACGACCGGTCTCAACGTTTTAACGTTAGATCTTATTTTATACTTTAGTGGACCAGCAATGGAGATAAATCACGAACCTGACACCATAATTATAAGCACAAGTATATATAAACAAGGGATGGCTCGGTGCGGTCATTTGTTATTTATTGTCAATTCGCGTCCCAGTCTGCGAGCGTTCGTTAGCGGTACACTAATAATCTTATTAAAAATTTGCTTGCTTTCACACCGTTTCATAGTTTCAATTGAACTATTTTAGTTTTATATTTTATATTTTTCTTCTTTATTAATTTATCTTCAAAACTGCTAATGTACCATGCATAAGCTAAAAAGATGATATTCGAAATGTATTCATAATCTATTTTTTTTTATCAGAAAATGTATGGTTGTCCTTTCAGAACCACTAATTTCATAATACACAATTTTTATAGGATTTTTTGATATTTGTTCTATATTCTATAAGCAATATTTCTGTAAATAAATACTAAGTAGTACATAGAGATTTTTACTATAGGTTCATTGTTCATTCCATTCCTTTCAAAAAAAGTCAACACAAAATACACATATAGTGTAAATAAAATAAAATATTGCATTCATTTGGTTGGAATAAACTATATATAGATAGATGACTAGAAATTATCGGCTTAGTGAAAACAGTAAATAAATTATTTTGTACCGTGTTCAACGGTAGTTATTGTTTAATTAAAATACCTCACTGGGCATGATTCACGTTTATTTTAATGTAATATTCTTGTATTATTGTTTCTGATATTTTAAAATATACCTAGCAGACGAAATGTTAGCCTATAGTGTGAGCACTAGACAGTACTACCCAAGAAGCATATTCGAATCCCATTTATAGTAGCTTCAATTGTTCTTTAAGCTTGAATTTAAGCAATTTAAAATAACTTCCATTTTATATGTAATAGTAACATAAATAATATATAGTAGTATTTTAGGAGTCAAGAGTATTTTATATATTTACAACATTTTTCTCTGTATAATGCGACATACCTACTTCTGTATTGAGAATAGTGCCAATGTACGGTGAGTTTGCATATCATTACCAAAAATACTATAATTGTTCACTATAAAAAGTATATAAAATAATTTTATAATAAAAATACCATTCCAATAAATGTTATCTTGGAACTATTAAATACTTGCGGTAGAGCTCAAGTCAAAACATTGAAATATAACAAACAATAACAATAAAAATAAGAAGCATTACGAAAGTTCTCGTCACCGCACCATCAAGTCTATCTGTAAACATTACTAAAATGTAGAATTCTATTTGCAAATGCTTCCTACGTTTTCAAGAGATTAAACTTAAGATGGGTAATATTTTTCAGTCGCTCGAGTTGGGAACTTTCCTTTGTCGCTGGAAGTAAGCAAAGGGTGCCGTTTATCTAACGAGAGGCTGTTGGAAGTTTGTTAATGTCAATGTCTTGAATGTGGACTTCTGAAATGTTCGGGGAAATATGATGTAATATTATATCCTTTGAATCATCATCAAAGATACATGAGCGTTATTAGAAATACTTTTTGGATAGGGTAGATTAGTAGGGTAAGGGCACGCGTTTGTGTCTGTAAATAGTGGGTTCGATGTCCACTCGAGATAATTAAATATTTATTTAAATGTAGGTATACTTACATTTCTTCGCTCTAGTGCCGTAAGCGCGTCGTTGAGTTCTGTCACTCAACACGCAATGCCTCCGAAATTCGGCGGAAAGTGGGGAACAGAGTGACTTAACACTAGGTTCCCTCCGCCTACCCTTTAGAGATGGTTAGACTGTTACCTACTTTTAGTGTAATTACATATTATAGTAATAGTATGGGACTATTGTTGTTAATTAAAATGTTTCAGTTTGTAAGATACAATCTGGAAATTACTCTGCTTATGAGACTAACTTCGGTACTATATTTGTACTATTATTGCCAAAACTAAACCAGAGTAAAGTGAACTTACATTATGAAAAAGCAATATACATGGTATTTTCCATTTAAATTTCAACCCTTAAATGTAACATAGAAATAAATTACCATTTCCAACACAAAATGGAGCTTAAAAATATTTTAAGCAGATTTATTGGTTATATTTGTTCAGTTCAGTACCTTTCAGTGTGGTCGAATCTGGTGCATGAATCAAGTGTATCGGATGATCCCGCAATAGCGAGTGGTTTCGTGATTTATTGGCTCGTAGCGGATTTGTCTACCTGTCTGTGGAGCTGGCTGTACTTGTTAGTTGTTAAAGTTAAGCTTAATACTTTGGACTTAATCAAAATAGTATAGGTGTTTATCTAATGGTATAATCAGCTAGAAGGCGAGTTGACAGGATGGAATTTGATTTTTTTTTAGATTTCATGTTGGTACCTATAGAGATAATTCGTCGGAGAGAAATTTTAATAAGGCAGTTTCCGTATTTTCTTTTCTTAGCTTCGCCTTGTAACCCGCATGTTGTAGGGTAGATTGAAACACTTCGCTCTGCACTTTCGGCTGATTCTGGAGCCATTTTGAAACCCTTTCCTTCCTTTCCTAAGCCTGTCACGTTTATAGTCACACGCTTGTACTCTTATTAAAATTATTATAATTACATAATAAGAATTAAAGCTATAATAATAAATTAAAATATGCAAAATTAGATAAAGTTTGCTGGTTTAACGAAAGAAATTTAAATTAATATGAATATTATCATAGGAACAAGAATAGTAGAATAGAATTTCATTATTACTCCAGAAAACTCTTTCTAAAGCTGCTAAGTGTGGTATATGGGTACGGCTCGAGTTTGAACAATCCGCGATACCGAATAGTTCATGATTTATCGGTCCACGGTGGTAACGTACCGTGTACCACCTGTCTGGACCTTGCGAGTTATAGCTGTCGATGTTCTTAAAGTACACTGTTGGAGTTCAGATAAGCTGAAAAGCTTTTTGTAAAAAAGTTACGTTCTCACCATATTATTATTGTCTTAATTAAGTGACGTAAATATTGGACGGAAAATAGGAAATAGAGTGCCTTAACACTAGGTTTTCTTTACCTACTCCAAGAAATTCGGGATACAGCGTGAAAATAAAAAGGATCTTAGTTAGTGATAAAGAAAAAATATATATTGAATATCTATATCCTTTAAAATACTGCAATATACTTATATTTTTTATCCGAACAGCTTATATAACACCTGTCAACAGCTACATTTTTCAGAGCATTGAAATTTGTCAATTTATTGAACAAATACGCAAAAGAATGCACAAATCCTTTCACATTTTCAGTGTGGTTAAACTTGTCAAGTGAATCGAAGTCTGGGAAATCCTGAAACGTAGTTTATTTCAAGATTTACCTATTCGTGGAATAATGGTATCGCGAAACAATTTGAGTACAAATCTAATATTAAATATAGAGCAGACTTTCTAATTGTAGTTCCAGCAAGTAAAACTAAAATATGTGTATATAAGTTAATATCGACCTGACTTGTATTTGAACCCACAATACGCAATTCCTCTAGAATTCAGCGGTAGATGGGTAACAGAAGTGACTTAATGGGAACAAAATATCTTAACATTGGATTCCCTCTGCTTACCCCTATTATGTGAGAGCTACAGCGTGCTAAAAACAACTAAAGATTTTCAGAA
Organism: Heliconius melpomene melpomene; assembly: GCA_000313835.2. Classification (NCBI taxonomy): domain Eukaryota; kingdom Metazoa; phylum Arthropoda; class Insecta; order Lepidoptera; family Nymphalidae; genus Heliconius; species Heliconius melpomene. The sequence continues at coordinate 291,344 of HE671941.1, forward strand.
TTAAAAAGTATATTCATTTAGTCACCTATCAGTCATTCCATCGTTCATATCACGGACTTCCTATTAAATAACCCCTAAGCTTCTGTTTGCGAATGACAAGATCCCGTTAATTCTAAGACACGGCCGTGCTCTATTAATTAAACCTATTTGCTCTTTGACAGTCTGTATTTGCTTCCAACTTAATTAACATTCTAGCTAGCTAATATGAGTATATATTTACCATGATTTCAGGATACAATCATTGTGAAGATAGATTATATTCTCTTATATTAGTCTTACTTGTAATATTTTTTTTAAAAGTAAAAAGAACATTTTACTGTAAAAAAAAAATACTTGTGATACCATTTTTTTTTGGAACAAACCTACACTATTATTATTGCTAAGTAATTAATTTCATACAAAATGAGTGATACGGTCGCATATTTAAGTTTTTCTACTTGTAAGTTTTACTTCCTGTTGACCTACAATTCTGAAATTGATATGAAACCATCAATGAGCGATTTCGATTCGCAATTGAACGATTTTTTTATTTTTCTCTGTCTTTTGTTTAAGAACTGATAATATCTTGCTTTAATATCAGTAAAACAGAATTTAAATAAGAAATCTGTTTTTTTTATTTATTATAATTAATTTATTTGGCTCGTTATAGGTTACCTGTATAAAAAATAAAAAAAATATATTACCAGTTTATATTAATTAGGAACATATATACGGCATTAGTCAGCCTTTGCAGAAATCTTAGTACCTACAAGCATTCACCTTATTAATTGCTTTTTGTAGTGCGTCATGAGATTCGTAGATAATTGAGCGAACTCGGGCGAAGACGCGACGGCGACGACTTAAAAATACATTTCCTTTATTACAAATGAAGATAGTTACAGCCGAATGCTTTAAGACATTGCATTATTGTTTTACTTCCATTCTGCTGCATAGCGGAACTGTAATGGCTGGTGATGAATTTTGTAAAAAGGTGCATTAAAATTTTTAGTGCAATCACAGTCAGTTTTTTAGTATTTGGTTTTCTTGAGAGGAAAACTAATATTGATTCTTCTAGCCTTTAAATAGAGTAGATTGGAAGATCAAAATAATTATAGTAGGTAGATCCAGTTTTACTTATAATATGTATGAAACAAAATCATAACATTCCAATCTCCATGTGATTTTACGGCCACATAATCATTTGTCATCTCACATTCACATATGTGATCTCACATCCACACATGGATTCAGACATGTGATGTCACGTCCATATCAATTTCACATACGTCATCTTACATATATGATACTAGTTCCACATGTGGTCTTGCGTCCACGTACCTCATTTCACATACATACTTGTGATTGGGTATCCACACATTTGATCTCACATCCGCTGTTACCCGCGAGATATACGACGAGATAACCACCCCTGTGATATCTTCTAAAATATCAACTTTATTAATATGCTAAACAATCAAAATCATTAATAAATAGTCTAAGAAGTCACCTTCTTTATTTAAATTAATATACAATTACAAAATACTATACAATTTCCAAAGAAAGTGTCCAAATAAAACGTAGAAAAGTTTCAATAAATACACCTACCTAAAAATAACTTAACCCATCCTTATTGACTCGCAGATAAAAAACGAAAAAATCCACACATAAGGTAAGCCTTAAGAGGATCTATCACTCAATAGGTTATGAAAAGAAATAGTTTTTTTTTATCGAGAGGTTTCCATCCGGCGGATGTCCTTTGGCCTGGTGAAAATACAGCCAATGCAATTACCGTTTCCCTTCGCCAAAGGCATTTCTGTTATTTTCACTCGAGATAGAGTGAGGGAGTCCTGCTATGAATAAGCGAATTAATTAACAACAAGGCGAGTTTATTCGTTCATTCATAGTATTGTGCGTATTGTAGTAACAGATACAGTGCAGCGGTGACAGTCGACATCTATTGTTTGAATTATTGTGCAAAGCTGTGCCCAAGGCGGCAGTAGCCTAGGCTGTGAAATTATGCGAATAAATTTTTTTTTTTTATATTTTCTACTTGAAGATTTTTCTTTTTACATTTCTTAAGACTTTATTGTATGGGAGCGTCTGTTATATATAGTTTTTGATTTTAAGTGTGATCGTTTTTCAGAGTGAAATTAATTATATACATTTTTAGAATATTATTTTTTTAGCTTCATTTAAATTTGAATTTGAACCCACGACCTATCGCGTTTTCAGGCACCCTTGTGCTATTGCGCCAATAATACAGTAAGCTTTCAAATGTTACTTTAACTATTTGTTTGTACTTTTTCAACTTGTCAACTTCAACTTAGTAGTTCACTAAGAGATATAAGGTAATTTTCATATGAAAATAAAAAAATAAAATAAGGATGGTAATATGCATAATAACATTTTCATCATAAAAATTCAGAATAATGTTCAAGAAAATTCTCCTTGAAAATTTAGCAAATTTTACATGTGGTTAATAGCACGTAACAGAAGAGTAACAAGAAACCCTTCCCTTTGTTCTTACTTAACTTTTGCCTTATTACCTGTGGAATATGTTCCAATAACTTGAAAAACATTGAAACATACATAAACGAATCTTGTATATCGGAGTTTTATTATAATACAAAGAAGAACATATAGAATGGGGATAGTAATTCTTATTTTACTTTATAATTATTAAGAAAAAATATATTTTTTTAATATAAAACGGATATACGCGTGAAAAGGCACTTAAAGACTAGGTTAATGCTTTTAGCTATGACTAGATTCGAACGGATGAGAGCTAAAACTGTTTTTGATTTCTAATTAAATTTTTGTTGTTACGATATTAACAAGTAAAATAAAGTTAACAAAATTATTCGTTAGCTATGTATGAATTGTATAATACTCTTATAACTCATATAACGAGGCTAAAAAATATTATCAAATATATTTTTTAAAGTAAATGGACGTCCCATTTGAACTTTAATAATTGTGAAGAAGTCGATCACAATCAATGCAGTCGACTTTGCGGAATAACCGAATAGTTTAAAATGCCTTTTCTTTTTAACTGAAATAAAAAATTATTTTATGACATTTTCTTCAAAAAAAAATATTTATATGTTGAGTATTAAAAAATGATTTTTAGTTATAATAAAAGTTTAAATTGAAACATTTTATTTGAATATCCTATATCTTATAAAACAAAGTCGCTTTTTGTGTCTGTCTGAACTTTCTAACTCTTCTTCTTCTAAACCACCCAACGGATTTGGATGCAGTTTTCACCATTAGGTCGAGTATTTCTCAGGGAAGGTTTATATATAGTTTATTATTTGTACATTCTTATGTAAATTAACATAAATACGATATATGTGTATAAAGTCCTACCCGCTGAGACACTTTGGCGCATGCGCTGCTTTAATGGTAAATACTACATGAAAAAAATGTACTGGAGTATTGTTCCTCTTAATAAGATCTACAAAAAAGTCCGCGAGAGCATATTTTTATCTTTTAAGGATAACGTGTAGTGATCATATTTCTGTCTAAAAATAGTAATTTCAATATATTTTTTATTGTGAGGGATATTTTTCCATAATGGTATTAATCCTTATCCTTTAAAATACTTTATTAAATTTCTACGTTAAACGAAGATAAAATTTGCTTTTTAAACTATTTCGAAATTGCGAATAGTTTTAGAGAAAAACGCATTTAATTATTGACACATCACGCCGTTCACACATCAACTGTATCGAGTCAAGTTTCACTTATCCCGTACTCTCAGCATATACATAAGTATATTAGTTACGTTGGCCATTTAATGTAGATCAAAACTGTCTTTTCTATTTTTCATTTTAATAAGTACTTTAGAAGTTGTTACAATATCAAAAAATCCTTGCTGCGAAACGCGCCTCGCGACGTTATGCTTATACAAGCGAGTCCGCCGCGCCCGCCTGCCTTACACGCATCGGTGGTTTTAGTGGTAGAATGCTCGCCTGCCACGCGGGCAGCCCGGGTTCAATTCCCGGCCGATGCATTCTATTTAATTTTCGTCACAGGCAGCCACGTAGTGCTTGCTTTTCATCAGGGACAGAATACCCTCTTCAGCATTAACCACAAGCTCGAAAAAAAAAAACCCGCCTACCTTTATAGCAACGAAGATTTAGATGCGTTTGCACGTATTGGATAATTCGAGTTGAATGTATTATTTAATGTCATTTAACTATTTAAAAATAGTAATTTAAATATATTTTAATAAGTACTTGAAAAGATTAGTAGCACAGATTTAAAATTACGGTACCTACTAAAAAATCCTTGCCGAGTAAAACAATTGGAAAATCCTTATTGAAACTACGAAAATGCGGGTTGCATTAGAGTTTAATTAATTTTCACATTATCTTAAGTGCTTTGCAAACATACATTATATGAATAATCCAGTAGTAAAAGCGGGCGAAGCCGCAAGGGGGTCGCTAGTTTATAATAATAATATTATATAAATATTTGAAAAAACTTTTTAATATGATTTTTTTTAGCTTTACGGTGTATTCTACGGGGTATCCTATGTTTGTATGTTTTTTAAGTGACCTTCCTCCAATAACTCAACTGAGGTCTCCCTCTACCTCTCTCACCGTTCACTCTTCCTTCATAAATCTTTTAACATCTGATCATAGGAATGCAATATACGTACCTATTAAGATATAGTTGACAATTATATTCTGTTGCATTTTTATTATCATGTACAAATACATAGTATGTGGGTATATATTTCCAAAGTTCTTAGAAAGCGTAATGTAAAATTGCTTTCTCAGAAGTCTTTACATTTGTTATAGTTTATAGTCAGTTACTCAGAAGGAACAATATGAACTATTATTTAGTACTTTGTTGCTTACTTTGTGTTTGGTCAGATTTTTTTAAGTTACTTTATAGTATACAATCAAGTATAAACATTAATTGTAGTATTTAATATTTATATTGTATAGAATTCCTGCACAACATTCATTTGACTTGATGAAACGAATAAAAAAAACTTTAGATATAACATTAACGTTGTAATTTTAGAGTTCCGTACCTCGTAAGGTAAAAACGGAATCCTTATCATGAATACCCATCACGTTGGCGATCTGTCAAGAAGATCGCGCGTGGAGGAATAAAGCTGAAACAATATGAACTTAGATGCATCGGCTTGCAACACAGTAAAAATCACGCTTTAACGTGATTGCAATCAAAAGATTTTGCTGCATTTTATATGAAATTCGCAGCGTAATCAAAACTATGGGGTACTCCCCATAGATCTAGTAGAGTTATGAAATTTGGTTCGAAGTGAGAATTAACAATACAAATAAAGGAAAGTGAACAAGTGAAAAGTTTTGCTTCCCTTTGACCTTCAATTCTAAAATTGATACAGAACCTCGGTGGGCGACTTCGAGTCACACTTAACCTTCTTTTTTTATCTTTACACATCCTGCGAGAAAGCAGGATCTCTCCTGCTTAGTAGTATTTTATTTACACTTATTTTTCCATTTTCATTCAGAAATAAATTTTCATATATTACCTGAAAACAAACTGTATGCACAGCGCACAGTAAACAGTAGACCTGTCTAATTATGTAACTGTCCTGCATCCGTCCGACCTATGATAACGCAACATCAACAAGTGTCTGTTGATTTAATTCTAATAAGCAACGAGCTGTCCGAATATCCTGCTGGAGTTAGCATGCAAAGCATATATACGCCAGTTTGATAGTTTTATTGTCTGAAAGTAAACGTTGAACACGTAATAACGAAAAAGAACATAAACTAGAAGTTATTGACACTGACTTTAAAGTTTAAAAAAATAAAAAATAAACCGGCTTCAGGCTGTATTCCGTACACATCAGGCAGAGGGAACCTAGTGCTAAGACACTCTGTTCTCCATTTTCCACCGAATTTTCATACAAAATACTCGTAGTAAAAAAAATTATAAACTAAAAATCTTCTTTTTTATTTTCAACCAAATTATTGTTTGAATCATGCCGTGATCAAGAATTGTTTCCCCTAGTCCATTATAAGCTAGTAATAAATTTTCCCTTTATCCCAACAAAAACGTTCCCCTAAAGGAAATTTTGAAATGGATGCGGAAATCGTCTGTCTTTATATATGTCTACTGACCATTTTCTAGTTGATTTGTTATTTTTCCACTATTATTGTCACAGACTTTTTATTGTTTTCCATTAAATATATTTGTATTTACATGGAAACTCCTAACATATATACGTAGGCATACAATATTTATCTTAAATATGAAATTTCGAACTTTAAATAATTAAATGTCTGTCGGTTAAATAAATCTTGAACAAGTCCATAATATCTACTACGAATTACTACGAATACTTACCACAATAATTAACTTCGAGGAGGATTACTATAATATTAAATATTAAATATTGGACAAACACACGTAAAAGGCAGCCTTGAACGCTGAATTCAATTCAATTCTTGAAATTGAAAGTGAGAAGCGGAAGTGTGTGAATGGAGAGCGGAGTATTTTAACATTAGGTTACCAGGTTCTTCTGTGCTAGAGATACAATGTGAAATTGAAAACCAACATGTACATAATTACCTAATAACGAATAACGATACACATATATTTAAATAAAACAATGTTACATTCAAAAATCCGCCCGCTTCATCCAAATATCTGTTCAAACAAAACGCTACGCGATGACACAACGCATTACCTACGAAATCGAACCGGAAAATATTCCTGTCGATGGCAATAAAACACTTGCCTGTATGCACCCAAAATGCAACGAGTCGAAAAATATTGGAATCCTTCCAATAAGTTTTGGTAATGGAAACAAGTTTACAGAAAAGCACCTAAGAAGTCGGCTACGGAATCTCAGTACGTTTTATGATCGAGACAATGGATGTTTGCTGGTGCTCGTGTTGGCAGAGGGCCGGGGCGGTGATGCGGATAACTCATTTTACGCTCCACCTCGTCAGACCGATCAGGCTCCGTATTCTGAATCAATCCGTTGGAACTTAAGTCGACGTGCTTTCTCCTATATCTGGGGCTTTGACGAATTATGTTGCAAATTAGTGTGATAACTTAAGTTAGCCTCAAGATAAGAAAAACTATAGTAGTCAATAGAAAATTATTTATTTAGGAATAGGTTACTAATTACTAAGCATTTTCTAACAAGATTCGAAGTGTATCAAAGCTATCGTAAGAACGCTGTGTAACAATATCCTGAAAATTGGAAGAGAAGTGAAAACGTAGCGTTTTAACTTTTAGTTCCTTTTGCCTACCATAATGCAAACGTGATAAATCTTCTTCCTTTCAATAATCTCGGCGTATATGGTCAGGGATCCTTCCCGGGTAACCTACTCCACTTGGCAGTTTTTAATGTCCTCGGTGGTTAGTCCATTGGTTCTTACCTTCTTCATCTCAGTATCCAACCAGAGCTGCCTTGGGCATCCGGGGGTATCATTCCAGAGACAAATATAAATGAATGTGATAAATATATTCATTATTAATGCAATAAATAGATAAAATAAAACAATTCTTACAAAAAAAATTGAAAAACAAAACTTTTTTTCAATAAATTACAGCACGTACAGAATACAGCGAGGTAAGCCTGAGTACGTAAGATAATTCATTGCGCACACGTAAAGCTTTCGAAACTTCTAATAAAGTTAAACAATGTTAAACTTGGCGAACTCATAAGTGCGGAAAATATTGTTGGAGACTCTTTCATTTTGAAACATTGATGACAAGGAGAACTATCCCGTGTAAGCTGTTTTATTGTATTTCTATTTATTTTGTTTAAAACAATGTAATAAAATTGCGGAGAGACAGAGACAATGTACATGTAACTTTGTTATTTTTTTTCTTATAAGACTTCAATATTTTTTTTCCTACTGCATACATCTTATAAGTGTCTGGAAAGTCCCATGGTATATAGATGAATATTTGCTTTACTTTACGCTTAATTAAGATATTGCAAATAGTATGTTAAATCCAATACTGCAGTTGTTTTCTCAAATCAAATAAACTCACAATTCAAGAACACAGTCATTTATATTATATACGAAAAATTTGAAAAGGCACAGCAGCATAAACGTGAGTGCATAAATGTGCTGTAAAAGCGACAGGGTGCGGGTTCCATCTTGAGGAAATGAAATACTTAATATTTTTATTTCTTTGCTCTTGTATCAGGCAAAACGCGGTGTTGAATTCCGTCCGTGAGGCAAAGCCAAATTCTGCGGAGTGTCTTAACACTAGGCTCCCCCCGCCTACCTTGCTACATGGGGGATATAGCGTGATCGTTAAATAAACGTAAAAAGAAATACTCCATTTTGAAAACATATGAAAAACATAATAATTTAAGCAGCAAATACATTTTTTTCACCGCCAGAAAAAAAATATTTTACCAAACGATATTCCTACAAAGCAATGTCTAAAATCACAACATAACATAAAATGTATTCATCTAATAAAGAGGTCTCTAAGATCAGAGAATATGTGAAATGTGTGAATATAGGTTAAGGGGAGCAAGATGGCGCGGGACAAAAAAGAAAGGGATAGGACACAAAGGCGAACCTTATTAAGGATAAGGCAGGAATGATGAATGGTTTTGGGTTCATATTGAGAAGAATATATAATAAGCCCCTGAAAAATAGAAACCATTTCGAAAGTAATCATGGCATTAAATTAAAATACTGTAAATGCGGTGGACGTTTAAACTGACTTATACATGTAAAGAATATTAATTTTTTTTTAAGGGTCACACTGTAGCCCTCACACAAAGGGATCTTAGTGTTAAAGCTCTCCGTTCTCAGAATTTTCGAGGCATTGCGTGTTGAGTGGCAGAACTCAACGGCACTCTTTGCCTCGACACCAGAGGGAACAAATGAAAATATTAATTATTTTGTTTCCTCAAGTGAGAATCGAGTCCACAACTAACATTTACTATCACACTCTATGCTCCTACGACTGGCCTCTAAATAATAATAATACTTCATATTTAAAACATAAACATGCTTATCTTATACATTTTTAAAAAAAATATTGTTTATATCTAAGATGCTAAAAGCAGAACAAAAGAGTCTTTGGTGACGAAATATAAAAGAAAAGCTCTACAGAGCGTCGACGATGGCAAATGACGGAACGATCTGATAGGTTTCATTAGTGTAATGACCCATTAATGTTTGATGGCGTCGTGATTGACCCTTGCATGTGTCACAGCCTTGAGCTGCCGTCAAACACCTTTGAAGCTAAGCCACCAGCTTATGACACGTCTGCCGGCTTGAGATGTTAGCTTATGTAAAAGTGATATATAGCTTAGAATATTCCTACTTGGTTTTTTTGATACCTTTAGAGGTTTTGTATAGCTACTACGTATAATAAACTATATATGAATATAATGAAGCATAAGGCTAAAATACACTCGTTTTGCCTCACAGCGATGCTTGACCCCGCTGTTCATTAGATTATTTACCTATTACCCCATAGGTAAACTATACTAATAAGTAAAATATTAAAGCTAATAATTCGACGGAAAGTGGAGAGCAGAGTGTCTTAACACTAGATACCTTCTACCTATCCTGCTACATGCGGGATACAGCGTGTAACTGTAAAAACAAATTAAGATAATAAATAAAACAAAATGTATATATTTGGGAAAACATAACACAATTTAATTGATAGTTTCATTTGTTTCTATTTTTAGTTGAACGTTTACAAAAGGAAAAATCCATTATTCCAGCTGTCTGAACAAAGGCAATTAAGTATGGTAGCTGTGGCTGTAACACGTACATTTTAGGCGTGTCGATACTAACATGTGTAGATATTATTTATTAGAGATGTATCAATATAAATAGACATAAAAATATTAATAATAGAAGTATAAAGAGTGAAGGGGTCAAAAGGGAATAATGTATATAGAATAATTATAATTAAAAAAAAACAAAATGCAGGAAATGCGTGCAGTTCCTTGTAATTGCATGCGTTCCACCGTAACGCTGAAAAATTTAGAAGAAAATACAATAACAAATATCTGAATTTAATAACGTTTGATACGTTCAAATCATAAATATTATAATATTGTTATATCCATTGATGTAAACTTAAAAACTACTTTACACATAGGTCTAGTGAATCCTTTTCTTGTATAAGAATATCCATTAAAAATATTAGACTTTTAAAATCTCTCATCCCTCCCACACAAATGCTGTTATAGACAGCTAAAATTATTCTACATAGAACCCCTCTGAGGGGTTGAAAGGGTTCAAACCTCAAGGGAGGTGTCGAATCATTCAAACGAACTTACTAACACGCTCCCTAGAGTTTTATGCACTTGTTAATAAAAGGTACAAGTAATAAGCGTTTTGTCTTAGTAAGTACTTAAAATAAAGTTATCTGATCCAAACAATCATAATATGTAAAACATTAAGTACGTATCTACTATTACTAATTCACCAGAGCAGAACGGCCTGACAACTATTCTCTTAAGCACTGAAAATTGGGCCTATGTTACTATGTTGGTGTACTCCCCATATATATTATTAGAAATAAATAAATTAATTCACGCTTCACGCTGTATCCAGTAGAGGGTAGGCAGAGGGAACTTAGAGTTAAGAGAACCTAATTCTTCACTCTTTCATCCTCAGCAATGTTTGCTAAGCAGTGCACGTGAGGAGTGTTTTACCTGATTTATTATGGTTTCACATTAAGTAATCCAGACTTCAATTAATTATTTAAAAAATATGCATAATAAAAGTATACATTCTTATCAGTTGTTTTAAAGTATTCTACTATATTATACAAAGCTTCATGATTAATAAAGTCATCATTTCTATATATTCTGTTTTAAGAAGTACAACAATAAAACGTATAATATTTAATTATGAAGATAAAACACTGGCTATCACAACAAGGAAAATGTTTTCTGAGCAGAAAATTAACAAAATATAGGTAGGTCGTTACTTCCCCAAAATCAGGTGAAGGAAATGAAAAATGAATATGTCTGTACAAACGCCACCCGCTTTCAAATTAACCCCAAATATTAATCCCGCGTACTTTGTAAATATTACAAAACTGCAATTTCCGTATCAACGCGCTATAAATACGTAATACATCACTGTGTTTTGTTTACAGGAGATACCTCCTGGTACAAATTGTCTATATAGGTACCCTATATGTATATAGCTACTACAACTTATTACTATTATTTATTGTATTTATTTTAATTCATATATGCTGTCTGTTAAATTTAGACATGCCTGATATATCTTCGTATAAGGGAAATTAAATTATTGAATAAAATAAACAATATTTTAAATATACTCGTATACAATTGGATTGTTAAAAAATGTGTGATTATATAGAACAAAAATATTTTTTTTTACTTCTCCAAATAACACAAAAAAAAATAAACCAAAAATAATGCTTCTTAAATAAGTTTATTCATTCATTTGAGTCATTCTCCGTATAATAGATACCCAAGCTCTGTGACACCCATTTCCCAACAGTTTTAAATTGTATATACTCGTATATAATATGTACATATATTTACATAAAATTATATCCTATACAAATCAAAAGCACATTTCCCTCCTTCGTAGAATTAACAATATATCACCAAGAAACTACATTCTATGAAGCGTCCAACCTCAATCGGAAAAGCGCTTTCCATTCGGATGTATAAAGCGCGGTATCGGTAGGAGTATAATTCTCCATTCTGAAATATTTATATCATGGTCTTTGGTGCTGGTGCTTGGTCGTGTAGTCGTTTTGTTTACACTGTACGATATGTGATACGGAAATAAAATTAAATACAAGCTACACATAACATAAGCCTTTATTTACTACCATTTTACATTTTAATGAACTTGTTTATATGAATTCATATATGTGGTGTAGACTCTATCTAGTGAGTTTTGGGATATTCTGTTTTTCTATAAGATACTTTAGCTTGTTTAAAAAGTCATTTTTGCAAAGATATTATTTATTTTTTATAGTTTTTAAAGATTATTTAGAATTAGGTTCGAGTAACTTAATTTCACAACCTAATCCATTTGTCACATAATGTATCTATAAATGAACCATAACGAAGAAAATGGAAATAATAAAAACAGATTATAGTAATAAGAAAAAAATCAGAGCTTCTCATTTAATTCTTATAATAAAAAAAAACAATATTACTACTTTACAAAAATCGTATCCGTGCCGAAAGCACCCTATATCCCCAAAGTGATGGCGGTTATACTGAAATCTACGATGTTAAAACTAACTCTCGAGTTATGGAAATAGCTTTGGCAAGCATTGAACACCGATTGTTACAGCTTTAGCTATATATTAAGGCTATTGCTTAATAACATGTTATACTTAATTGCCTATCCATAGCTTCTTAATATCCACTACAAACTGTCATAATCCTTTGAGCTGGGTAATACTTCGCGTGGTATATGAAAAAATTGTGTATCGATATCGAAATTAGTTTTAGTGTTGTGATTTTATGTAGTAGGTAGAGGGAACCAAGAGTTAAGATACTCCGTTCCCCACTTCCTACTCTGCTTAACCTTTTTTATTTTTTTAAAGTTTATGTAGTATTTTCAATTTCATATTTAGATCACATAATAAATTTGAATAAGAACAATCGTGGACTTTATGGTCGGTGTAAAATAAATGTTTTTAGATTTATTTCATTGTTTTTCTTGTATTCGATTTGTAAAAACGAATTCAAGTTTCATTTCTTCGCTCTGGTGTCGAGGCATAGAGCGGCGTGAAGTTCTGCCACTTGAGACGTAATGTCCCCAGAATTTGACGGAAAGTAGGGAACGGAGTGTTTTAACACTAGGCCTACCCTGTTGTGTGTGGGATACAGCATGTTTTGCAAAGTTTTGCAAGTCTTCAGACATGCCGTTCTTCATTTTCCTCACTTTTTATAGACAATGCACGAAGTGTCGAAACTCAACACTAACGCAGTCTTACTAGGGGAAATGAAAATAAATCTACTTTGGAACTAAGTTTAACTGGTACGATCAACTGGTACGATCATTAGGCACTCATTCTAAGTAATGATGATGATGTATCAATGTAAATATGTGAAAAAAAAATGTAATTCTATGAAATATTATATTTTCTAATAAATTTACTAGATTTTTATGTTTATTAAATTATTTTTTATTTGTACCTTTCAAAACTAGATTACTGAAATATAACATGAAAAACGTAGCAATCGGTCTACGTGACAACTAGGGAGGTTGCGGTCTTCAAAGGGATTTATTCACGGTAGTTTGATAACAACTAAATTAATATTCTAGCGAGAATATAAGAGATATTTCAAATGCTATTTAAAATAATATGTATTTTTATTATATTTCATATATAAATCAGCTTCATGATGTGTTCAGCATATAGCAGGGTAGGCAGAGGGAGGTGTTAAAACACTCCGTTCTCCATTAAATATGAAACTATAATAATCTATAATTATAAAAAAATCGTAACGGATGTTGTCTGTATATGAGAGATGTAGAAGAAAAATGTTATTGGGACCTTTTTGAATGATTTTACAAAGCCATGATTTTTATAAATTAGACTAAATTTGAATATTGTTTTATAAACCTAAACTTCAAAAATGTAAAAAGTTACTTAAAGTATAAAAAGAATACATATTGAATTATGAATGTAGAATAGAATAAAATCATGGCGTTTTATTGACATCACGAAAAAACCTATTTACTTTTTATTTGAAGTGTATTTCTGGAGTCGTCGGTAGTTTCGCAAATTCTCGCAATAAACCTCCTTTTGCCTACCATTCAAAGGCTGTCTAAATATAAAGCGAACTAGAACGATATATATTATTCATGATTCATCTAGCTTTCGCAACAAAACTTTCGCAGTAAGTAACAAAGCGCCCGGTGAAAGGAAGCCTCAAAACTAACTTGAGGTATCTTTTTCGTCTGAACATAAAGAAATCAATAGTCGATGTTAAAACATAGGTATATTTGCATAAATTTTGCGTTCCATATAGCGAGCCGTATAAGACACGGCTTGTCAACTCTACCGGCGTTTGCCCTGTTTATATAATGAAGCATGCCATAACATTTTTATAGTAAGACGAACCATAAAACAGGTTTAGTATAGCGACATTACCTCGGAACCCCTCTTCGATATCTTTGCATAGGCTTGTATGTGAGGGAAAGAGCTTGTCCCCTTGTGTTAAAATAGACATTGGAGTGACAGGGTGTTTATTTCAAAAGATGGTAAAGGGACAATTAAGGGGTTTCTATATTTTAGAATTTTCATTCATGCCACACGCATATACTTAACTAATAATAATGTTATTTTGTAGCGTTTAACAAGTTTAGTTCAAGTTTTCGAGTGAGCTTAGTGTTAAATCACTACGCTTCACACTTTCCGTTGAATTCTGGATGCATTGCGTGAGTGGTGGATTTCAATGCCTCGCTTTGCCTCGCCAACGAAGAAATGAAAACAATAAATATTCCATTTTCTTGAGTTGAAATCGAACCCACAGCCTTTCGCGTGTACATTCACAAACTTGTACCCTCCACGACGACTGGCCTCTCAGCTTAGTAGTGTCAACTTAATCAATTTTTGAAGATAAGGTATCTTCATTTCTCATAAAAATCCAAGCGTGTTCATTGCGTAATTCAACCCCGATCTACGTGCATGTCCTCTGACAGTTACGCTTTGATTTATTGGCACGCGACTGTGCCGCGATTCTGTCGGTACTAGTTAGTTACCTCGAGTGCCCCACTCAAATGCGGTAATAGCTGGTGGTGGTGAGTGTAATAAAATACTATATGAGTATGACCCATATCGTTTAGGATTTGGATATTAATTGCTATATTCATTTATTTTGTATAGTATATACAATGCTACAATTATTAATTAATTTAGAAGAGTTTATCTTTTGTATGTACTTATTTTTTCTTTTTAGCGTCATGCATCCCATACAGCTGGAAAGACAGAAGAAACCTAGTGGTGAGACACTCAGTTCCCCATTTTTTGCAGAATTATTAATAAATACCCAAAATAACATTATACGCTCTTTTAACTTGACATAATTTGTTAAGTTTTCTAAGCTATTTGTATTGGAGAAAAGAGAAAAGATTTCTTTTTCTTTTCCTTCTTTTTCTTTTGCACGGGCAATTGTGTGATGATTTTTATTGAGATACATAGATGTAATAAAGTTATCGTTGACAGAAAATATTAAATGATAGATATATCTATCATTACAAATAATAAATTCCAATACTAACCCTAGTAAAAGTGGTATAACATTAAGCCATTGAAGCCTAACGTCGCAATGGTGCATGGGTGCGCATTAAATTAGCGAATAACAAACGCTTAGTGTCCAACTACCACCTAGGTACGGGAATTAGGACCAAACTTCGATTAAATTCAAACCAGTTAGCATATTTCACAGGCATATGAATAATTTTGGGAATCCTATCTATTTCGTAGTTTATTGCGGAAAAGTTTCGCTTTAATTGAAATTTAATTTAAAAATATATATTTTTTTTAATACATCCTTAGCCTAATACAGTTTACACATTTCTTACATTTAAAAATTTCGATTGTTCACATATAACACGACTGACTGTTCATATATAAAGTAGGTAGATGATATAAGAATTAGGAAAAACAAAATTGAATATATAGAAACAGGCACTAAACTAAAAGACTAAATATTATAAAAATGTACCCGTTACTCATATTAAAGTGAGAAATAATAATCAAATATTATAAGACGATTTAACTAACAATATCGTCCAACATCGCGAACGGCTGGTCCCTGGATATCTTTTTTCCATAATAACTGAACACCTCGCAGGTCTTTGAACTGGAAGCTATTTATTTATTCAGTGAATTGCGAACGCCGTCGGAGTGGGAGCTGGTGTCTGCATTGTGATGACTTCAATTAGCAGACGTTAAGAGTCGAATAATTGGTTGGGCTGGTGTTTTTGTGACTCAATTGTTTTCCAATTAACACTCTCCTTAATGAATGTCCTCTCGATTTATATATTGATTTTTGTATTTGCTATTTTGGATAAATTATAATCTAGCACTTGTTTATTGTTTATCGTTGGCGCTTATGTTATTATGTGAATACGAGTGTATGCCCATGTTTGCGTGTAGATAGAAATAAATATGATTTGTTGTGTCCATTCCCTCTATTATGGTGTCTCTCCAGTGTGGTTATATGAAATGCGGCTGTGGATTCCAAAGGTTCATGCAATGCTGTAGAAGAAAAACAAATTAATCTTTTTAAATCTCATAATATGTTCTTTGCAGCTTTACGCTTTCTCGCACGTAGCAGAGTAGGCCGTGGAAACTTTAAATTCATAACTAAATAACAACAATTAAATTGTAGTAAGTAAGAGGCCAGTCGCGGAGCAGGGGCACAAGGTGACTGTAAGCATTACAGGTTATGGGTTCAATTCCCCGGAGGAAATGAAATATTTAATATTTTCATTTCTTCGTTCTGGTGTCGCCACTTAAAACGCAATGCTTCCGGAATTTGGCGGAAAGATTGAAATTCAAGTGTCTTAACGGAGTGTCTTATGGGATATGAGAAGGGGCGTACATCTGGGATATCTTTCCTAACCCTCTACCGACTCTGCTGTATGCGGAAACTTAAACTGAAAAAAAAGTCATATTAGTCCATGTAAAATGAAATACCAAATAATTTCCGATATAAAATAGATATCACAATGTAATAAAGCAATTGTTGAAATCATTACAACAATTGCATCAGACCAAATTCACATATCATATAAATTGTTATTTCATATACCGAATGCGATTTTTCTTAGAAAATTGGAAAATTATACTCTTTTGATGCGAATGTACAGTGCACCCCGCATAGCGCTAATTCCATCCCTCGCCCTTTGAACCGCTCAAGTCAATCGAAAAGTCGAACCCTTGGTTAAACATCACAAATGAAAAGTCTATTGGGGAATGTTTTAAGTAATTGAAGAAACTGAAAGTGTTTTTAAGATTCACAAAACTGAACAAAGCAATATTCGGATTTTGATCGTCGTTTATTACATTCGTCTTATTTCTTCCATCGGTCGCCGTATAAATTAATTGATTGTTTCAGTCGTTTTTGTTTTATTTTCATTACTCATAATTTTGTATTTCCTTTGATAATTTGGGTGAGATTGAATAATGGATTTGGAATTAAATGGCTTCAATTATTCGTCAGACTTACAGTTTAGAATGGAATCACAGTGGATGTTGATAAAATTAAGGACTTCGTTAAACTCTACCACACTGTTTTCTTTAAAAATAATACTCAAATGAAGATTTGAGATTTCAATTTGGTTTTAATAAGCTTTAAGGAACTCAGTTTGCCATGAAATTTAAAGAATAATACATCTCGCTGAAATTATAAATACGAAATTTTATTTTTGGATGTTTGTTTGTTACTTAATTATAAAATATTGGATGATCAAATTTCCTTAAATATTTACCAAAAACCCATGGGCTGAAAATGATTTAAAAAATGTACAATAAAATAGAAAATATATTTCAAATCCATTTTAAGATTTTTTTATCTTTTAGGATAACTCGTAAATTATAAAAAAAGTGACAAAAAATCTTTTAACATATTTCAATATTTCTATACTAAAACTTAATTTCCATAAAATGCAAAAAAGGAAACCGCTACAAACGTGTGAATAAGAAATCTAACACATTACAAAGCTGTTAACAGTTTTTCTTACAGTTTCACACTGTATATCGGTAGGGTAAGGAGAGCCTAGTGTTAAGACACTCCGTTTCCATTTTTCTTTCATTCGAATTGTCTTCTGTTCATGGAAGGAAATGGAAATATTTTTTCCCCAAGTGGTAACCGACCCCACAATCGACGTTTTAAAATCAGACGTTCTACCACTGCGCCACTACGAACTTTATCAAATATATTTATTTTAAAGTGCAATAATAATTTTCTCTACAGTTATACTAAATATGCACTAAGCATTATGAAGAAGCGCACTCGCGCCCTAGCAGGGTTGAATATTGGCAAGTCAATTGGAATAATATCTTTTGTTAACATCAGATAAGGATATTATTTTTTCGCTTCACTTGTTAAGAAGATTGGTGTTTCGACTGCTTTTGAAGTTAACTCCTTGCTTGTGTTGTCTGTTACATTCGCTTTGCTATATGTAAATGGACGTGAATCAGATTTTTCATATTGAATATAATATTTTATTTATATATTTGTTTCCGAAATATATGAATATATATATTTCGGAAACAAATATATAGAGAAAATTGTAAATAGAGGTGAATTTTAAAATTATTATTATATTTCATAGTTTACTTACGCAGGCTTAGATCGATATGAGTATGACTATGATTTTTAAATAACATCAATAATTTCTAAAGTTGTGGAGATATCATAATAATACGAAGTCAAATACGAGATTTTTTTTTCTTTAATACAATAGGAAAATAATAAAATGACAAAACTTTACTTCGTTTAATAACTTCCTTTGAAATAAAACTTTACTACAAAAAAAACTCTCTGAATACATTTTAAATTATTTCTATATGTGGCACTATTGTCTTGAACACAATAAATCATATATATTATCTTCTTCGTGTTAGTAAATATTCATATATAGATTTCATTGGATGTAAGACAATGCAGTTCGCAATAAAAGAAAACATATAAAACAATAGCTGCATAGAGACCCATAAAGTTTAGTAAGCCACGTTGTCTTGCAGTCTTCTGGGACCATGTACAGAATGCGGAAACGAACGGACAGTGCTGGGGGAGTTCTAAATAAAACGTAAACGTAATAGGTGGAAAAAACGAGGTGGAAAAGACTAATGGTTATTGTTGATGTGAAACTCTGATAAGTACTTTTGAAATTTACTTGTATTGAACTTCTTTTTTGATTTTATATAGGTACTAGCGGCCCGCCCGCGGCTTCGCCTGCGTGATCTACGTTATTATTAATTTCTGTCTCCATGAGAGTACCTACGTCCTATAAGTGACGTCCATGCAAAATTTGAGACTCCTAGCATTTGTAGTAACGAAGTTTCGTACAAACTTACAACCCCAAAAACAACCCCTTAGAAGTCGAATATTGCAAATTTCCGTCTTAGCGGACACCTACGTCCTATAAGTAACTCCTATGCAAAATTTCAGATTCCTAGCACATGTAGTTTCTGAGATTTCGTGATCTGTGACCTTTCGATTTTATATATATAGATAACGAAGATATTCTAGTATCAGTCAATTTGTGCTCCATTTTATGTCTTGGACAATAATTCCAGATGGGTTGCGGTAAACAGAATCATAAGACGCCTTTTGATTAAGAGTTCGGAAGTCAGTTCAGCTGATCAGAGCCATCTGGAAACCCAATAGTTGCCCTCTTAAAAAAATAAAATTTTATTGCTTAATAGAGTGGTAGCTATCCCGCATGAAATCCAAATGACCGTAATTCTCCACATTTTATCTTTTAAATAATCTTACATTTAGTGTTATACTTAAACACAGTTTTTAGTATACTGCTTTCAAAATAGTGAAATACCTACACACATATTATTCAAAATTGCTGAGAGACTTCGCTAACGTTTGTTTTGGTTGACACACGTGTCAGTGAGGATTGTATTTAATTTAGTGTTGTTCATTGTTTTAAGTGGAAAAGTTTAAGTTTTTAGAGGTTCCATATTAACAAGGTGTTTGGTTTTAGTAAGTGTTTGTGTTGTTATTTGCTAGATTGGTGTTATTATATATATTTGAAATTGTAGGTTAGGATTTAAAATGGATCCAGACCCCCCGCCTGATCCCCCTGATCCTGGTGGTATAGAATCTCAGGTAAGTAGAAAAAGGCAAAGTGTAGATTCTCATCCTGATGTTGATATGGTTAAAAAAACCATAATCGATCCATCCACTGCAACTCCTTCAATCCAAAATATTTACACTCACCCCTCCCTTTCCGAAAATGCTAAGTCATACCTTGAATCCGATAAAGGCCCTTTCATTGTGTATGTGGCGAGGGAAATTCCTGACCCGGCAGCTGGTACATCTATTAGAGCTATCAGGTTTGGCCAGTTTCTACACAAGAATAAAATTAACGACATCATTGATGGTGGTATTAAAAACATTGGTCGCAATAAGATTAGCGTTGAGTTCTCAAATGCTACTCCAGGGAATTTATTTTTGACTAACCCATTATTGAGTCTATGTAAATATGTTGCTGTTATTCCAACCT
>HE671943.1:0-113896 GCA_000313835.2 Heliconius melpomene melpomene
CCCATTTCATAGTAAATTAAGATCTTCAATTGTTTTAAGGATTCGTAAAGAATTGTACTCATGTTATCTAAAGGGTTTGGATATTACTTTAGTTTGGATTCCAGGGCATTCTGGAATTAGTGGGAATGAATCGGCAGACTCCTGCGCTAAGTTAGCTACACAGTGTGGCACTTTAGATCATTTCTCTAATTCGGCCCAAGATTTATTGTCCCTTGCATCCACTCATCTCGACGAATCCTGGAGTAAATTCTGGGAAAGATCAAAGTCTCTAAAAGGTAAGTACTACGCTTCTATCCAACCTTCTATCCCAAAGCGACCTTGGTTTTTTCTCAAAAATTTACTGAACGGAGAATTATATCGACAATTTGTCGCTTGCGTTTTGGGCATGCATGTACGCCTGTTCATCTGGCTAAGATCAGGGTCAGGGATCACTCTCTGTGTGAATGTGGCCTCGACGACGGTTCTCCTTCTCACATTCTTTTCTCTTGTCCTAAATTGACCCGTCCCTTATATGACATCCTTCCTTATAAAGTTCCCCGCCCCTCCTTAATGTTCAGTGTTTGTTAATGTTTGTGTTTAGTCCGTTATGTAAATTTTTATGTAAATATATTAAGAATAACAAAATTAAACTGTAAACTAACATTTTTGTAAAATAATAGTATAGATTTTAGTTTAGATTTAGATTACTAACCCTCTTGTTTATATATTGTATATATATATTATTTTTTTTTTTGTATTGTTATAGGTGAAGGCAGTATTTTAACTGGACCACTCTTAAAAACATGCATTTTTCTGTTGTGTAATATTATTTCTCTTTTTTTACCGTACAACCTCTTTCGTGAGTTCTCCATTCAACGTGACACTGGCGAAGTGATTTTGTGCTCAACTGGCACGCTCGGAACGCCATATTAGAAAGAACAGAACAGAACAAAATTGCTGATATTATCCAAAGAAATTGAAATGAACAATTACTTTATTGTGCGGGTTGATAACAAGTTGATATGACAAGACATAACGAGCCAATCCAATTTGGCCGCGCAATAACCGCTAAATTATTATGTCCTCTAACAACTTTTGTTGTCTGTAATCAATTAAAAGGACAATGGACCAATTCCAATTAGGCTATATTAATGATGAAGTGGAAATGCGGTATAACTGTTACTGCGTGTTCTTTAAAATTATTTAGACAAGTAGATGTATAATAGAAGGAAATGCTGCCATTTTTAAAGTTTTCCAAAAGTTTTCGAAAAGTTTTTATTTTGGATTTTTTTTCTTTATCATCACAGCGAGCGAAGCGACTGCGGGTTGACAAGTAAAGCGATCAGACCTGTACACTACAGTTTCCCCTCCAAGCCAACGTCTTCCTCCCCCCATGTACAAAATATACTAATATTTCATAATAATTTGTAAAAAATATACAAATTAATACAGCTTTTCATATAAAATTTAAGACTTAATAAATCCATACGAAATACGTGATTACATATTGAATAACAACCGGGCAATCGTAACGTACGGGCACATAGGCACAAGTAAGAGTAACTGTAAACGACGACGGTTTTGGGTCCCCGTCCAGCTCTGGTAAAAAGAATGGCGCGGCGTTGAGTTCCGAATACAACACGCAATATTTCGAGAATTCAGCAAATATGGGGAACAGAAATGTCTTAACCCTAGGTTCCCAGAATTCCTCCTATTTGCCTGCTATGTGCGGGTTACATGAAGGAAGGGAAGTGAAGCTGAAAAGAAAGAAATAAGAAAAAAGAAAAACTATTTCCACTTTTACCTTACAAAGCTATTAATATATACGGTTTGCATATTATAATTTCATCTCACATTAAATACAGACATACATTTTCCAAATTTTATATATACATATATAATATAAAACTTGTCATAGTTGCCATAAAACGGCCATTACTTCGTTCAATGATCCAATAAATAACTGTACATACATACATTTATTTCACTCCTTTGGTTTTACGGTACAATGTATTAAATATTATTTTGAACCCCAAAACCACATAACGAATGTAATATTATGAAATAGTAATTAATATGCATCTAATATGCCTATTCGTTTGACCGCGTTTTATTATATAATTATTGTACGGTATTCATTAATTCATATGTTTTATCTCTTTTAACCTAGGTTCAATTATATTAATATTAAATTGCATAGATAAATCTAGATTCCAGACAGTGTGAACTATAATTGAGAATAGAAATTGTTAATGATATCTATATATATAAAAGGACTTGTCCTCACTGACTGAGGTAAGACGCACGCACAGCCGTAACCGCTGTGCGTAGAAACGTGAAATTTGGACAGATGTTTACTTTCGTAATCTGGACATCCACTAAGAAGAGATTTTGAAAAATTTTAACAGTAAAGGGGTGAAATGAAGATTCTTAAAAATATTTCAATTATTAATTTTAACCCCAAAGGATTGAAATTAAGACTCTTAAAAATATTTCATTGAAAACATGTTTCGTGGTTTAGTAGAATTCACTCCTAAATAAGCAAGCGAAGCTGCACGCGTTCGCTAGTATGAAATATAAATGTTCACTTTTTTAAGTATTTTAAAATGAAATCTGCTTCATCCTGCATCTCGCACACGGCAGGGTAGGCCTAGTTCGTAGAACTCCGTTCCCCACTTTCCGCCGAATTCTGGAGAAACCGCGTGCTGAGTGGCGGAAATTAACGCTGCGCGTTTAGGTATTTTCATTAACTAAATATATTTTCAGTAATTTTAAAAAGTTTAAACGTAAAAATATTTACTGAACACGTTTAAAATTTTATCATTAAAATGTTGTAAGTAAAACCGTCATGTACGAGGCGAATTCACAATCGAGGGTGCCGTACCAATTTCAGGATTGTAGGTCAACGGGAAGTACAACTTATTAAGTTGACAAACTTAAATTTCACGCTTGTTCATACACCCGTATGCACTTGTATGAAATTAACTAATATTACAAATTTGTAACAACTTTTTTGTCTAATATAAATTTGGATTTTTTTATACTGCAAATTCTTACTTCTTGCTAAATTTCATAATTGTAGGTACACGGCAATGACCCCATAGGTTTTAATAACGCAATCAATAAAATTGGCCGATTGCGTTTCGAACACGCAATGCCTCAAGAAATCGTTGGAAAGTGGGGAACTGGAGTGTCTTAATGGGAACGGAGTGTCTTTACAATAGGTTCCCAGGTTCCCTCTGCCTACCCTACTATTTGAAGTATATAACGTGCAGCTGAAAAAAAAATATTTTTTATAAAAATGTTTTATTTTGTATAGTATTTTAATGTCTATCTGTTTCAAAGCGTCAATATCGCAGACACACAAGTAAAGACATATGCGCATATATGTTTCAAACTTGTAACACCCCTCGTTTTCCATTTGGGGTTAAAAATGTAGGTGTATTTTAAATTTGGCTGCTGCCTGTGCAATAAAAGAGCCCCATTGAAATCCGTCCAGCCGTCCTCGAGTGATGCGCGCGCAAAGATTCGTATAGGTGTACCTACGAGTACGTATGCCCATATATACGCTAAAATGATTGATTTCATTTCTATAATATCTAAACTATTTCTATTTTTTAAACACGTATTTTTTTATTTTAAACATGTTTTTTTTAACATGTATTTTCTAATACCTTGAAGTGCTACATTTGAAATTTTGGCCTTAATTTTGAAGGCTATCGTGAGATAAATATTATTGGTTCTTTTTGGTGGTATAGATGTTTTGTAAAGAAGAAAGTTCTACCTTAGTGTAAAAAGTTAGAATAAATTGATTTACCAAGAAATGTTATTCCTGTTCAGTATTTTATTACAAACTTAGACAAACGGATATTCAGAAAACAATAAACAAATAAAAACAAACACGAAAGATTTTAACTGTGACCGATAATAAACAATACAGATTTAACCGTAAATTAAACTAGGCCTAGACAAAGCTTGGTCTGGTTTGAAATGAGACATGAAAGACAATTCCAACAAACGATAGCCGCAAGGCGAACGTGGCGGCCTTTTGTTGGAACACAAATAAGCCTCATTGTGTTCGAGGGCACCCCCCATTACCGCCTTTCATTACTAGTTACGTGTCAATCTTTTTGAAATACCTACTGATCATTTTCAGAGTTAAAAAAATCAAATGCTCTGGAGATGTTAAAAATTAATGAAGCTTCCGAAGAAATGGTTATGGTTGGTTGTTAAGGAGAGAAGCTTATTTCATGATAGTGATAAATAACGTAACGTTTTTTTTTAAACGATATTGTTTGAGGTAGAAAAGGAAAGATTTTAGTCTTTATATTTTCCACCCGGTAAATGCTTAAAAATAAATGTATTAAAATCTTATTTGTTTAAATAAACATAAAAATCTATTATTTCCAAATCCTAATCACATATTGGTTGAACCTTAAATATTGGTAAACACTCCCAACTTACCATAAATATATGTAAAACATTTTTGCTTATACAAATACAAAGTAACTGTATACATGCAGATCGTCTTGTTGTTAAAATACAAAATAAAATGGAAAAAAAAAACGAGTAATAATATTATATTATTATTTAATATTTCTTTGCTTACATAATTATAATAGCTTAAAGCCCATATAACAAAAAATAGATAAGGAAATAATAAACAATAATTTCAAGATTTGTTTTGTTCATACCATATGTTTAACAAAAAATAATTAACAAAAAAATATAAAATGGACAGACATACTGTCCACTATCACTTAAAACACTGAAGAAAACTCTTCAATCTTACTACCAGCTAATAAGAGCGAAAATGCAATGAAATAATAAAAAGAAATTTCGCATATACATATATTTAGGTATGTAATTCCACAGTAACGTGTCTGAAGGGTGACTACAAATCTTTCAAAGGGTAGTGGTTCCTGCGGTCGCGCGACATGCGGGCATTATCCCTCTTTGAATATTAACTATTTCACTTGAAACAAAGCTTCTGTTTGTCTTTCGTAATAAGTGTTAATTAAACGCTAATAGCTGTTTGTGTGATTAAATGTGTTGCAAAGTTTAGTATTTAAGAAAAAGATGCTATTAATTTAAAATTAAATAATCTTACGATTAACTAAGATGGTATTATAAATCAAGTTATATTACTTAATTTTTTCTAAAAAAAATATTTTTTTACGTGTTAAATATAGCACACTTATCCTTTATTTAAAGGACTACAAGAATGCTTATATATTTTTAAATAATTAATACAATATACAGTTTTTAATACAGTGGCATACACGCATTGGTACTTGATAGGTACGAGTCAATTGGTTCTCCGATTACAGGAAGGAGCAATGTTACAATAAGAAGAGGTTATTAATAATTTTACTAACTACTTAATGTGAAGAAAGCCGATATTTACTATAATTTGTGTAGGCGTTTATAATTAAGAAGGTATTAGGGATGTTCTGCTGAGGGTAATGGGCGATATCAATTCTAATATTATTCCCAAGAAAATATTAAAAAGTTGTGCTTTATTCTCGAATATGAGACCATCGACCATCATATCATTGCCCATTTTTCGTATTCCCTAATCGTACTTACCAGCATTGGGTATATGTGATAGAAATTTTTTGATTTTATTATAAAGCCTTTTTGCCAATAAGTTTAAACCTAAAATTACTTTTTGTATATGACACCTACTCATTAATAAAACTAGATGGCTCTTAAAGTAGTAAATAGAAATAAATATTTTTTTTCCAATACTACATGAATACCGCCATCTGTAGCATATGCTTGGAACAACGATGCAACGAATTACTAAATACCATGTAGTACAGTGAATCCCCACTAGATGGCGGTACTCATTAAAATTTTATTGTAATGTTCAATGTAACGCAATAGATGGCGACACTAACCAAGTAGATTTATGGCCATGAATTAGTATTTAAACATTTCAATGCTACATGTGTAATCGCCGTCACGCATTGAGAATAGGTTCTAACCATTTACTTTTTAATATCCTTGTACCAACATGACTGTGTGAAATATCAAATATATTTAGAGTTCATTTGCGGCAACCGTAGGCCATACGATATTAAAGCGTGGATTGCAACCCGACCTCGACTCCATTTAAAACTTGCTATTATTAATAATACCGTGTATATTAGATAACAGTCATTTCGTCATATTAATTAATTAAGGAAAAATAAAACAAAGAATAACATTGGCGCGATGAAATTTATTTTTGTCTACGTCAATGATTGATTACAGTTTTTAAACAGAAGTAACCGCACACAATAAATGTTAAATACATTTTACATAACATTGTATTCCTTGCAACATATAGATTAAACAAAAATATATAATGATGGCTGACTCTATTATACCTATTAGCTACTTATTCTTCAGAATATCAGGCTCAATATGAGCTATCACAATTCTCGACCGACGGTCTCTCCCACTGTTAATTGACAAGGTGAAGGCGAATTCAAAACTCAATTTCCATTAATATATTTATTCTTTAATTAAAAATTATATCACAGTAGGATAAGACCGGGCGAAAACCTGAAAATTACACTACCAAAGCATGCTAGTAACGTAACATTTACAAGTAGGTCACGCGTAATTTACAGAAGAGATATTTCGAAATATCAGATAATAACAATTCAATATCAATGATTATTTAACCGGTTACGTTGTATACGTTAATTTGAACAATATTTCAGTCTCACTCGCGACTCAACAAATGCTCGATATAAAATACTGCATCCAAAAACGAGGTGTTCAACCCAGACTTGCTCAGATTTCGTCAGCTTACGTGTTTAGAGCTCCATGACATTATTTGATCGAAATTCACCTACAGAAACGATCACGTCTAGAAATAAATTAATCAACCATGAAATGCCCTAAATAGTTATAATTACAAAGAAGGCATCCAGTGTCTATATAGCATAATTATTGGATTTTCGTCACTAGTATGCGCGACCGCATCTTCCTAATTTCATACGTAACTTTAAATTAAAAATTAAACTAATTCATTGGACTATCACTCATTCAACATTCAAATATCAATAACGGAACAACGCTCAGACACCAGTGTTCTAATACTTATTAATACATCTAGGCTTAATCACAATGTAGTGTTGAATGAAAGAAGATTAACATTGTCAATAGAATTAATTGGTCGAAAGATATGTTCGAAGATAATTAATAGGCCATCGGCCCGTGCATAGATTGCTCCTTTAGAATTTGATATTCGAGTATAGATATGATTTAAAGTTTTTATAATATGACTTTATCAGTTATAACTACAGCACTCCCAGTAGGAGCATGTCTTGAAGTGGCATCGAAGTATCCCGCTTCTATGCTGATCTTAGAAAGTTTCTAGTACACGTATATTTGTTTCAGTTGAGGCTTGAGCTCAGGCGGGATAGTGTACACTTCCTGTTCAGGCTTCTTTTTAACGAGTCGCTTCCAACGACCACCAATATTCTTACGTAAACTGCGAAAACTTGCTCGCTCGTTACCGATTGGCTGCATCAAGTTGTCCTGTAATAATAGAAACAAGGGTTTTTTAGTACTCGTTAAGTTACAATCAGTTTATGAGGAATCTTAGATATATTGACACAAATTAAAAAGATTTCCGTTACGTCCCGAAAGATTTAAGTGCATAATGCATATGCACCACCTCATAAGGGACTTCCAGTTACAAAACACTCTAAGTTATTTTAAGTATCGGTTGCCAGCCAAACGTTGAAAGAAGGCCGTCCCGTCGAACATTAAATATTATTATTACTAGCAACTTGTACGCGGGAACTTTTGTAACTGTCGTTTAACTAAATATAACCGTCAGACATTTTAAAACAACTTTTGTTTGGCATTGGCACTCTTATTTAAAAATATCAGTTACATGTTATGAAAGTCGATGGTAGACTGAACTAGTTAGATAATTTTGTGATTTCGCTTTAATATAGAAGTGAATATATCTAGAAACTTAACATGGCCAATACTTGGAGGTCACAAATATAAAATAAACCTTGAATTCAAAGACTCATTAGCAATGTTTGCTTCCTGATAAACGTATCTCGATATAGGTGGTCCTACACTAGCTATAAACATTGAAAAACGCTCACTGAATAGGGAATTTTATACGTAGGTCTCTTAGACCCGTATTTGGATATCGTTATCAAGTTTGAGATTGATTTTGAGATTCTGTTATCAATTATACTTATGAATGAAAACGCCATCTTAAGATCGATCTCAGATTTGAGAGTATCTTATAAATACAGGTCTAACAGCATTAAGTAGACCGTGATATTAAGGTTACAGCATTTACGAGACTGCAATTTTAAGAGCATAACTCTTTGCATTAGCCTCCTTTGTTCGTTTAAGAAAGAAGGTCGGACGGTTACAACATGTTCGCCTTGCAGCTTTCTACTCGGCGAGCGTGTCCCAATGTTTAAAATTTTGCACTTAGATCGTCGGTATACGTTCAACTCTCTCTTCTTGGTGGGGACGCTGTTAGACCAGTCACGTTTTCTTTCTATTTCAACTTTTCTAAACTCCCGTATCATTTTACTAGAAAGTGAACCTCTAAATCAGATCTGCGTGATGTTTATAGAAAATTTAGGTCAAGTATAAACACATGTGACTTGTTCGCGTCACAGAAACCTAACATTTATTCTTTGTACCAAATACAAAGTGCCGTAATATTTTTGTTTATAAATTAACTAGTTCCTTACAAATTAATCTAAGATTATATTAATTTATAATTACTAACCTGATCGTGAGAATAGACGTAAGGCGGAGGCAGCGGTGGTGGAAACTGCCACAAGGGCTGCTGACGGAAGGCAAGAGGGTCAGCCGTTGGTTGCGGCGCGGTCTGGAGCACAGCTTCGGCAGGATGCACCGAAGCCGAGTGTTCCTCGCGCTTGCGCAGCTTGCTGTGGACGATACGAATCGCCATCATAGTTCCGTTGTTCCCAACCATGGTAACAAAAGGTCCTCCAACGCAAGAATAACTAACACTGGTTTGTATCACAGGTAACAAGTTCCAGTCGGGCAGTCACAACATATCCGATTGACAATTTCACTCACAGCCGTAACTAATAACTAATTTAAATAAATTATCACAATTATTTTGTAAGTAGAGCTATTGCACATATCACTGCTCGTAGGAACGCGCGGTGGCTTCTGCTGCGCGGTGACTAGAATGTTATCGTGAAGATTGGCCGGCAGGTGCCTAGCAAAGCGCTCGCTCGTGCCAAACGACCTCTACGGAGTACTCCATGCGTCTGAGTTGGAGTGGAGGGGCGCTTAGGGCTTTTATATATTCGCGTCTGACGCGGCGCCAGTGCGGGGCGGCGAGGTGCCCGGGGGGAAGGGAGGGGAGAGGAGAGCGGAGGGGAGGAGAGAGGGCTCGACGATGTGGCCGTTTTCCGTGAAAAACTAAGAACGGTTGGGTTGGCTGTTGCGATATCATCGGTCGTTCTCATGTTATCGTCACAGTAATGACGCATCCAATGGTTAAACCGTTGGTTAGTCCCGCTTGCCACAGTACGATATCTACTACTGCGTCTGAAGTTACTTTTGAAAAACGGCTGTGAGTGGTGATCGGATCATTTGAACAGTCCACGTTAGTTATTCTTGCGCTGAAATCTGAATATGTATTTGATAAACGGTTGTCTTAATAAGTGTTTGGGGCCAGTCGTGACGCAGGAGCACAAAGTGTGACTGGAAACGTTAAACGAAATATTTTCATTTCTTCGCTCTGGTGTCGAGGCAAAGCCTTCAGAAATCCGCTGAATATTGAGAACGTAGTGTCTTAACTCTAGATTCTCCCTGCCTACTCCGCTGTGTTCGGGATACATAGTGACGCTAAAAAGAATTAAAAAATATAATAATAAGTACAACATTGCTTTGTTTTGGTTAAAGAACATTACTTATTCCTATGATATCTAGTGCTTACAATTTAACATTATAGAGATAAGAAATTTCCTGTAAATCTAACAAATGCAGTCATGACAACGTAAGTAAACAGTCAGCTCGACCTCAATAGCGTTACTGTAGGCACTAAAGTAGATAAGAGCAGGCCCCTATTGATTTCGCTGATAATCACAAATCTGGGAGAAACATTTCACCATCAACCGAGTTCGAAGTCCATAAAATATAAATGCACAACTGCATATACATTTAACGCACAGCTGGATCTATGGATATAGAAAGCGCAATAGCCACAATACTGGTGTCCCTCTCTAACAAATGAGTAATGTAGATGCGTAAAAGGGTAGGTGTATATTTAAAGCTTCCAACTAAAACAGCAAAAGTAGGGCTACAGGGCAAGGGAGATCGGGAAGGTGCATTGCCCTTAGTGCGTTCCCAACATAAGCAAGACTTCGGGCTTTGACTCGAATGCGGGATAAAAAACACAGGTAGTAAGCCATTATAAGCTGTTACCCTTGAGAGATGTCTAGAGGATATCGTCAATGTCGGTAAAGCCTTAAGTGATACCTTGAGAATGAATGACAACTTTGGATTTTATTTACTAGTAGTTCTGTGTACACATTTCATGACCACGACCGTTCAAGATAAGAAGTAAATATAAAGAGAGATGAATGAAACAATGTTTCATACGAAAAAGACCAAATACGATAAGAATATTGCTTGGTAATTATAGCTTGTGGGTGTCAGTTTTATTTTTATTACTTGATTTATTGAATTAAAAGATAGTAAATCAGAATTATTATGATATTATGAAACTAGCAAAACGATTGTAGTAAGAAGTAGAAGAAAGAGAAAAGAGAGAGAGAAGAAGTAGAGAACGGTACTACATGTGATAATACTATAATATTTAATAAATAAACTAATATTGTTATATTCATTGACGTCAATCGATGATGAGAGTTAATAGGGGGTACGTTTTTAATATGATCCACCAAGTATGAAGAGCTTGTTAAATAAAGTAATGGCTCCGATGATTGCGATCAATGGGCGTTTAATAGAACATAATATTTCCATAGATAAGACGCCACACCGATATTATAATGGGAGAAAAATGTATATATCATTATACATATTATATTTAAAAGAAACGTTTTATTCCACTGATTATTTGCGGACGAATTTAAAGAATTAATGATAAAAATTTAGAAATTTTGCTGGTACTGTTTCATATGAAAAGTGATATTAAAGATATTAAGTAATTAAAAATAATCTTAATAGTTTGAGATAGAGAAATTGCGGGAAAGAGCATCTTACTAAATTATATAACTAAATTTAATACAGTCTACACCCACTATAATAAAATCAACAAATCGCACAACGGATGTAGATAATGTTACATTTAAAAATAACAGTTTCGTCTCGAATTGCTTAGTCGACTGTTGACACCGTCTCCTTGGAATGATAATGGTAACCACCATTCGAGATCTATTTTACATTCAAATATCATAGCTTATACCTACTGTAGTTTAAAAGATTTTTCATTTTTAAATGTTTTGACATATTAAGGATTTTTGGAGAAATTGATACTTTTTTATTAAATAATTCTTAAGTCTAGATAAAAAAGAAAAACCTAGATATTAATTGAATATGCTAGAATAATTAATTATTAATAACAAATTTGTGATGCGCAAATGCAACACGATAATCTTATCACGAAATGTACCAGATAACAATCGTTTAAATCAAATTATTTTACAAGTATTATAATAATATAAATAAAAATTACCTATTTTAAATATCTTATCACTGGCCTCGGTTATTCCCTAGATATTGCAAATTGCTTCTTTATAAAGATTTGTTTATAAATAACTTGGCTCGAACTTACGTACGCTGACATAGGTTATATAAGTCTCGACGGTTAAAAGAAAGTCCCCTTGTATATATATTTATAGTATACTTTTTTGTAGTGAATAAATGAATTGGACGTCAACTGTAATTAAATCAAAAATTAAATCAGCTTTACGCTGTATCCCGCACACAGCAGCAGGTTCCCTCTGCCGGGTATGCTGTTGCCGTATGCCTGTGTAACCTACTGTTAAGACAGTCCGTCCCCAATTTCCTGCCGATTTCTGGAGGCATTGCGTGTTGAGTTGCAGAACTCAACGCCGCACTCTACCTCGACACCAGAGCGAAAAAATGGAAATATAAACGTTAATAAATATTTCACTTCTTCGCGTGGGGAACCGCCAACAGCCGTCGTTCCAGCCACAGTTGATTTCGGGCACTCGCAAATTTTCTTGAAAAGTGGGGAACTTAGTGTTTTAACTAGGTTCCATCTGCCTACCCTGCTGTGGACAAGATATAGCGTGAGGCTGTTTTTTTTTAATTTTGATTAAGATAATTAAAAAATAATCAAAATATCTTTTAACATTATAGAATATTCGTTTATTTAAATCTATTTAATGTAGTTACTATAATAATATACTATGTACTGTACAGTGAACAAAGAAATCATTATGTTTATTTATAATCCAAATAACATCACATAATTAAAGTGTATAAATAGCGTTATTCCAGCGGGAGCGGTGCTTTGTTCGCAACAAATATAACATAATATATTTCAGTCGTTATACCTATATGTATATTTGTGATATGATACCTTTATATTAAATAAATATAAGAATCATATAAAGGATTTTAGAATGTTAATGTTTCATATTATGTTTCCATTATAAAAACGAAAAAAATACAATTTTTAAATATAATATCTTAGAAAACAAATAAAATTCTCTGTATTATTTTTCTATCCTTATCGTATAATATATGAAACTTTTAAAATGTTAAAAATACATAAAAATCATTTTCAACTATAAAACGAAATATAATTGTTTTCAATTATGTATAGGTATAATTAGAGTTTTTCATTCGCAAGTCACCAAATTGTCAGTGTATTCTCAGATCCGTTCACTCGGGAGGTTTTTTTGTATTCAAGGCTGCATTGAATGAAATGAATAATAACTTTAAATAAATTTCATTCTTTAAAAATATTTACTTTATATAGATATAGAATAAGTTATCTATTGTATCAGTTACTATACGACGATAACTGAGATCTTAATAAGATTTGTATGCAAGTATATATTAATTGGGCAATCTTCTAAACATGTGGTCGAAATACTGTCGCCATACTTAAACTCGGTAAAATATCTATAGTGAAGAAAGGGAAGGTGAAATACATCGGGAAGGTGAAATACATCGGGAAGGTTACTTTTTCTTCCCCAAAAGTCAACTTTTAGAAGTCATTGTACAAACGGTCGCGACCTTGCCAGGTGTTGCGGTCAACGGTCAGTTCCTGGTACAATCCTTCGTAGGTATATACTTTTTGTACGTACTACGTATTTGATTGATCGAACTCAATGTCTATTGTTAGATTTTAAATGGAATCGTATAGTGGATAAAATTACCGATCGACAAATAAGTAATAGGTGGTAATGGTACTGGGTACATGAGTGCAATATGAACGTTCACGAGGTATCTGTGCACTGCGAAGAATTTACCTTGACCAGGTAGATGTCAACCTTGGTGGCAGTTGGTATGACAGAAAACTAGTTTCTCTGCTCATAATGTGTTGAATATGGATCATTATACTCAATCGATACTTTAAATACACATTAAAATGACATACAAAACGTGGATGAAAGCGAGTTTTTATATTCGTATTACCCGCGCTCAAAAGGACTGTGTTTGTTCCTCCCGCAGAGGCAAACTATCGTCTTGTTGACGGAGAGAACGATCAGAGAGTTGTGTTCCAGCACCACGCCGACCTCGCAGTTTTCCTCTTTACACTTCATCGCCTCGAAGGCGATCGGAGCGAAGAGCATCGAAAGGCACAGGCGGGGCACAGAGCACAAGCACAGACACTCGAGACCTGGGCGGTAGGCGGCGAGGCAGCCGTTTGGCGCTCGACGCGTTTTGGCGCAGACTGCCGGTCAGCCGGGACTGCGGGCACCACGCCTCGCGCACCGCGCCGGTGGGTGGTGGCGAGTGGTGACAGAGGCACGCACCTCTCCCGTTACCTTATTGCTATGTTATGGGGGCTCGACCTCGCATCGCGAAAGCCCTCCGATAACGTTTTGCATGGCCGCGTTTAATATGTATTTCATTGAATTGTATAACGAGTTCGCTAGCTTGTCGTATTGCTGATATTACTATCAGGACACTTTATACAGGTATATTAGATGGCTATAGCTTAATCTAAACTACGAATTATTAGAATAGATAATGAATAGAATACATAAATAGTAAGCTTCTACTAGATAAGGTAAAAAGAAACGAACCGACATAACCGACCGTAAATTAATATTTGATTTATTGTGAGGTAATGAACCCGTCTTTCATTAGTCAATTGCTATAATGATAATATTCAGAACGTCGTAAGTAAAGGACTTTATAGAAATTTCTTTGAAAACCAGTATACAAAAGACACAAAGAAATACAAAAAATTATAAATTTGACTAAACTTTCTTTTAAAATACAATTTTTTATAAAATATGTTAAAATTATAATGAAATATACTATTTAAATAGGTATTGTGTGGAAATCCTGAATATTTTTTTATAAAAGAAGTCTATCTATATCTTCTTAATTTTTTTTACTTATTTTATGAACACAGATAGTGACTACAAAATTAATATTGAAGTTTTATTAATAGTGAATTATGAGTTCATTGTCATAATTGACAGGCCATACGACATTCTAAGATGGAAGTTGAAACCAGTTTGCAAAGTAATATCAATTCATAAGCGGATTTGAGGGTTTAAGCTCATCGAATACATAAAAAAAAAACTAAAAAGAGTATTTAGAGTTACTTACATAAGTTAGACTTTCAAACACTTATTCAATTTACGTAACAACTGAAAGCTATATAAGTTTTAACCAAATGGTTATATATAACCGGTTATTTAATATAGCTACGGTATTCCAGAATACCGTTGGCCTTTGATTGGCGATTTAAAAATGGCGAACAAAAACATTTTGATAAAATATACAGCGATTACCGCTAAACACTATGTCCAGACGGCTGTGCTGGCATCCATCCAGCACCCGGTAGACCTTGGTGGTGTATTGTTGTATAATACTTTAATTACTTGTAATCTACGATCTAAGAGACCCTCGTGACGCAGCGGCAGACGGGTGTGAGTGTAACGCGACGTTTGTCAGTTTGATCCTTACTCGAGGCATGAATTATTATTTCTTAATAAATCCCCTCTGCCTACCCTGCTGTATGCGGAATACAGCGTGAAGCAGATTTTTTTGTTTTAATTTTTACTCTTGACGTTTTTTTACGTTTTTATATAACCTTATATAAGTCTACTCAATTTTAATGAACCAGCCCGTCATAATTGCTATGGGAATGCCTTGAGGACTAATTTACTGTAGAGGAAATATTAATTGTTTTTTAATCGTTTAAATGTTTTAGACAGACGTCAGGCATTTAATTGTTTTGTTTTTATAAAAGGATATAATAAATATATATTATAATATATATATGTATATATACATATATTTTATGGCTATTAAATATACGTATATAGTTCTTATCAGTACTTAAGGCTATACCTAATACCTATATGAATTTCCATTACGACACGATGTCACGTTATAACAATTATTTTCAAAGCAAGTAAAAAAACATTATTCATTTTGTATATTTATAAATTTATCATTTTTTACACACGTTTCTAGCTATGAACCGCTTTTTACTAGTATCTATAAACAGGTAGGGCTTCACAAAATTTTATAGTATCTAATAATTTATTTCTATATGCATATCTATTATATTATAAAAAAACTAAATTTTTAATATATGTTTGATTCTTATTTGGTAAGTGATAATTACTTTTTACCTAAAATTTCAATGTCAAAATAAAATGTACACTTATATATTACAAAACTTTTTGAACTAACCAAATATGGAAAATTAACAGAATATACCACCATATTTGAATAAAATAAATAGGTACTTACATTTTTTTAAGGAGTCGACGAAACGAACGTTTGATAATGCTTATTATTAACATCTTGAACAGTATTAGCGTTTAATATAAAGATTTTTACTTTAGTAAAAATAATATTATGGTAATTACAATTTCAATAGCTGAATATAAAGCAATTATGTCTAGAATAAAATGAATGAGACCACGAGCTTCGATATCGTAGCTTAAACTGTACGCTTAAGAACTAATTTACAACTACCTTCAAATCATTAATGTGTTAAATATCTCATTTACCCTACAGAACAGACTTTAGTTGAAATTAAATTATATGACTATAAAAAAAATATTTATATTATTTGTTAATGATTTTGAAGCTTTAAAATTCTAAATTATAAGAATTTATATTTGTTTATCGCTATATTAAGTGATGCACAATTACTTTGCACGTAACACTTAGTAAGTATGTTTTTTCTATTTTTATGTTCAAAGAAATATTTTTAAATACTATATAAATATATAATATGTAAAGATGTGAGTGGATATGATCTTTCACATATTAAGTAAAAATTTAAATAAAAAAAGATTTTAATAGGGACTTATGACAGCCAAATTAACACAAGAAATTTTAAAACGATAAAATAAGGACCAATATTCACTTTAATTTATTTAACATTTACAAATTAAATTAAAAAAATAACTTTAAATGTAATTATAAGACAATTATAAATAGTCACGGAAGGTAATGGTGTATTTATAGATAGATAGAGATACAAGTATTTAAATGGAAAGGATTTTCAAATAATGCTTATATAAATCCTTGGATAGACAGCCGTCTATCTCGACCGCTCTATCGCCTTGAGACCACGATTACTTAGTTGGATTGTCAGAAATGTGAGTTCAACTACAGCAATTACATCATCAGGCAGATGTTAAGTAATTCAAGCAAAAAAATAAATAAATATAGTGACAAAAGTATATATTTATTTTTTAATGTATCTGGTAATAATTACCGTAAATAATTGTAATTAAATTGTTAAATATTATCGAAATTGATGACGTCTTTGATATGTTTTTCGAAATAAAGTAGTATATTAATAGAACATACCCATGTTTTTATTTATATATCCATAAATAAATGCCGTATCAATAACATGAAGTGTATTTTATAAAATAAATGAAGCTTTTCCAAATAGTATGACATTCTATGTAATATTTACTTGTTATCTCATACTCGAGTCGGCGTTTGAACGACCTCGAATAAATATGTTCCCAATATTATTGCCAAATGTTATAAACTCATTAGTGCTGATGTATATGGAATCTCACTTTAGGTTGCAGCGATCGAAAATGTAAAAGCTTTTAGGTTTATTACAGTATAAAGAGAATATTGAATTTTCTATAATATATTTACTGGTTTCCTCATTTTAATTTATGGTTTTAGTAATAGGTAAGGTATTTTTGGAATATCTTTAGAAATAATCATAAAAGCCGGTCGTGGCGCAAGGGCACAGGTATGTGACTCCAAGCGCGACAACCAGTTGTGGGTTCACGGAGTGTTTTAACACTATGATCCCTCTGCCTACCTGCTGCATGCGAGATACAGCGGGACGCTGATAGAAATAATCATAATATGCCGAGGTCACTGTCCACTCGCGTTCACTAAACATTTTTACAAGAGAACTCGTAAAAGCCAAGTGATGGTCCACGTAAGACGTTTACTACATTTTTATTACGGCTTAGGTTCTCACTATTGGTATTATCTCTGTTATGAGGGTATTAAAGTGCAATAGCTTCTTATATCAAGGCTGATATTTTAAGCGTTGTACTAACATTTTTCCTGTATAATTTACATGATTTTTTAGTACTTTTTTTTTAGATATTTTTTTATTTTTAATGTATCAAAACATACCTTGTTTGTATTTATTATTCATACATATTTTTATTTTTAATGGTTTAGGTTTTCTAAAATATATTGTTGTATACTTAACTGACATTTGATTTTCTGGGATTTTTATTTGTTTTGTGATATTCTTTTAGCGTCACGCTGTATCCCTTACACAGCAAGATAGGTGCAGGCAGAGGGAACCTAGGATTAAGACACTCTGTTCCCATATTCCGCCGAATTCTGGCGCCACGACTGGCCCCAACTATTACTACAAGTACTTACTTGATTGTGAGAGCCAGCAGCACTATAATGAGCCCCACAAGGGCCATGGCAATCACTACACCTCCGATCATGTAATTCGCATCATTCGGGGCATCTGGAACAAGCGAATTGAAACTTTAATACACTAATATAAGTTCTATTTTCTAAAGGCAGAATAATATTCCGATTTTAGTATAAAACAAAATGACTGCACGAAAAGGAAAAAGTTTTTACAATAATATAAAAAAAACCGTTTCAAATATAATGATACCGCAAAATATCTAAAGAGGATATAAATATGAGGATAAAGTTCAAATTATATGGAACGAATAAGTTTTTATCATACCTTTTTATAGTTTAAATCTATCCATTCTATATATAACGTATTTTTTTTATTTTTTTAGCTTGAAAAGTAAAATATTTGGAAATAATTTGTCATACAAAAACGACGACATTTTAAATTTTTGTAGTAAGAAATCCAATTGTATTATCTTTAATCCGACAGACAATGTGTTTCAAAAACCTTTTGTTTTTGTTCACCTTCTCTCCCCTCCAGCTTGAGTTATAGAACAAAAAACACTCAATGAAGGTGGTAGACTAATACTAATACTAGAATAACTAATACTAATACTAGAATAAATAATTTGTAATATAAATATTCCCATGAACGGGATCGAACTTATAATCATCGTCAAGTCAAACATTATCTAATAGTCCCTATTATCTCTTTAATTATATGAAAACATATAGACAAATATATTTTTATGTTCCATAAGCAATTCTATTAGTATTTACATCAGTCTCGTTCCATATTACAACATGGTATCCGAACCAGTTCATACCAGTAGTTATTACGCGTACCACTTTGCACCAATTGTACCGCATTGCATCCTCGGACAAATCGATAATAAGGGGAAACACTAGATCGATGGTGTTGTCGACACGCTACTGCTCGTGTAGTTTCATATTAGTTTTGTTTTAAAAGTAGATTAAGTCTAATTGTACAGTTAGCGTGGTTAGTCGGGAGAGTAGGTTCGATTCCTACATTCCCGTAATATTTTGATTCGCTCTGCCAATGGCCATTTAACACGTAAAACCTGCAGAATTCGGCGGAAAGTAGGGAACGAAAAGTAGGGGGTGGAATACAGCGTGAAACAAAAAAAAATTGTAGACGTAAGACATAGGAATGGTATATGTAATAGTTATGCCATTATACCATAAAGGCTTTTGTGGAACATCTTAAATATTTACTATATATTAAAGAATTCTATTTCTTTAGCATATTTACAAGGCATTTACTTATAGTTACACTTGCAATAAATCATAGATAAAAAAAAGTTATTTATCCATAACTCAGTTCATTAGGGTATAATGACCAAGATTCCTTCAAGAATCAGGTGTCTGGTGCAATGTCCTCGTGATGTGGGGTTAACGCTCCTAACCTTCGTCTAGGTTATGGAACTCAGAATGGACCGCAGTCACTCAAAGTTTAAATTGACTTATAAAAAAGGTTGAATTACATTTTATAGATAGATACCTTCACGTTTAACATTTGCAAATTGTTAACAGGATAATTTAAATATATAAATAAGCGTAAAACTCCTTGACATTACAAAAATGTATATTGTTTTATAGTTTTTATATGAAATTTGGAGGTTTATTATTTCAATTGTTATATTTTATACTATAACATTGACATGTTTGAATTCGTTATTGTATGTTCAAGTGTCAAACTAAGGTAACATTCTGTAATGGTTGAATTTAAATTAATTATTTATATTAATAATTAATATATATTTAAATAATAGGGTAAAACCCGGATAGTTGCCTCGGACGGATACTTGCCTCAGTTTCAAATGCTCTATGTTAGACGTGTTTACAGTGTTTCTTTTTGATCATAATAAGAAGCGTCCCCCGCGTAGGCCTCGTTGCCGCATCAGCTGTCGAAGTAGGTGCACGAGTTTTGTCCGTGTGAGTAAAAATCTTCCGCGATGATACTTTGACGAGCGTCAGAATTATATTGGCAAGTAATCTCCGTTAAATATAATTATAACTAATTGCGGTTTCAG
Organism: Heliconius melpomene melpomene; assembly: GCA_000313835.2. NCBI lineage: Eukaryota > Metazoa > Arthropoda > Insecta > Lepidoptera > Nymphalidae > Heliconius > Heliconius melpomene. The sequence goes on from HE671943.1 coordinate 20,121, forward strand.
TAAAATAATTATTTCTTTGATTGCATTAGAGTTTAAATTGCACTGTAATAAACGTTTTGTTGTTAAATATGTTTTATTTATTTTATAAATAAAAAGGGCAAGTATCCGTATCAAAAAGGATAGTTGCCTTACTGTCTTTTGCGGATTGTTGCCCTGGGGCAACTATCCGTAACTACACATTTTAACGAGCAAACAGATTTTTTTCTTAGTTATTTTTTTCATTTGGTTTTACCTTTTTTTCTTGGTGATATTTTTATTGGGCTTTACTATAGTTTATCTTAAATAAAATAAATTCTCAACAGCAAAATGCCTCGCAAGTATAAACGAAAGCCAGGCGTGGTGCCGCGCCACATCAGCTGGACAGAAGATAGCTTAGCACTTGCGTTCGAAGATCTAAATAAAAAACAAAAAAGTATCAACGAAATATCCCGGTTTTTTGGCATATCCTCTCGAACCTTAAGAAATTCAAAATAGCAATATAAAAAAATTATAATTTAACTAAATCAAAATCAGATTGTATACAATGTGAGATGTGTCAAATGTTGCATGGTTGCATGAAACTTGTACAACATTCAAAAACCATTGCATGAGATGTGGCAAATTGAAAACCTTAGCTTCCGGTAATAATCAATACTAATGCCAAAGTTATTCCCATGATTATTTTTAATATTTAAGGTAAATACTAATATGTAATTATTTTTTTAAATTAAAAAATTACGTGTTCAAATTAAAAATTTTAAAACCTTAGTACTTTTAAGTGTTGTTTGGGTAATAATTATAAAGGATCTCAGTAAGTAATTAGAACTGAATACTTATTTAATAGATGCTATGCCAAAGTTAATTCTTATTTTTTTTGTTGTTCTACCTTTAAAATGAATAGTATTATTTTATTTTTATTTTTATACTTAATTACCATTTTGGAGTCTATTTTGTTGTAATTTTATAATTATATTGACTTTGATTAAAACTTAATGAAATATTGTGTTCAATAACAAAAAGTGATTACTTAAATTAATATAAGTTCGTTTTTATTTGAAAAAAAATAGACAGGCAAGTATCCCCCGAACCATTTTTAACGTTAGGCTAGTAGGCATACTATATAATAGGCAACTATCCCCTTTTTTAGAGGCCACATAAAACAGGCTGTACTCAAAATTAATAATATTTATATTTGAAAAAATTGGCTAAGTTAGAAGATTAATATACTATGTTTAAGAACACACATTGAATAGGTAATGTATACATTTCTAACAAAAGAGCTTTTTCAAAAAGTGTGGCAACTATCCGGGTTTTACCCTATATAACACATAGTGGACTTACTATTTGCTTATTTTAGAAGACAGAAGAATAAGACATTTTGGGAATAAAATGTCAATATTTTACAGTATTCATTGTAATAAAAAAGAAAAACAAACATTGTTATTTAAAATATATCTAAAACCAGCTTTATAAAAATTTAATGATTAGTAAGTGCTAAAGCACCCGGATTTAAAAGTTAATTTGACACCAACCCACCTTCCTCATCTGCATTGAATGGAAGTGTGAAACATGATGTCACAACAGACCAGCGCGGCGGTGACAGACACCTTTATTATTGTACAGGAAGATGACAAACAAATTTCAACATAAATAGAGTTAAACAGCTTCCTGAATGTTGTAAGAATTTTGATTGTTTTTGATACACGTGTTATGCATATGTTAAATAGAATATTCAAATATTTTAAAAATATAAAAGAAATAGGTTATATATTCTAGTGGTAATCTATAGATCCAGTAGTAAATCTAGTAAGAAACCATAGCGTATTGGGAAAAGGTGACTTTAGCCTTAATATTTGAAATTTGGGCGGAAAATGGAGGCTTATTCTGCCTACTCTGCTATGTGTGATAAGGCGTGGTCCTAAAGACAATATAAATAATCTAGTACAGCGTAAATACTTTCTATAAAGTTTAAATACTGCAAAATCAAATCACATGTTCAAAATGTATTCCGCATACAGCAGGGTAGGCAGAGGGAACCTAGTATTACGACACTTCGTTCCTCACTTTTCCCAATTCTGCAGAATTTGCGTGTTGAGTGGCGGAACTCAACTCCTATATAAGAGGATACTAAATTTATTTAAGAGACTTCATTTATTGTCACATTAATAATAATTTATAAAAAACAATTTCTCCCTTAACAAACATGTAAAATATATGCTGGAAATTTAAATAATACCAAAACATTTACCATAAATTATAACATTTTAATAATGATTTATACGCCTAAGACACCAGCTTAGGTACTTACAGAAAATTTCATATTATGATAACAAAGAAAAGATTTTCTTAATTATCTTGTTTCCTCGACTAAGTAATTAATTTCGTATACCTACGTAATTACTGATGATAAACTTTGAGACATATTTATAAGGCAGGGTTGCGGGGCCTTTGCACACTGAATGTGGAGTTATTATAATTTTTATTATTTTATTTTATCCTGCACACAGCAGGCTAAGCAGAGAAATAGAATAGAATTCTGAAGCCATTGTGTATCAAGTGGCAGAACTCAACGTCGTGCTTTGCCTTGAAATCAGAGCGAAGAAATGCAAATATAAATTTATATAAATATTTCATATCCTCAAGTGGAATCGAACCCACAATCAGACGCGTTTTGTAATATGGTTTCATTTAAACCTTTCGTATAGAAAACCTAAAAAGGGTTCGCTTGCCAGCAAGTATCTTACTAACGCCCGATGTTAATAATCAATCCTAATCCATAAATTGCAACCATAGATTGAAATATCAATCCATTTTTTGAGTTTAGCTTGCCAATAACCTATCGAATTCCTTCATTTTCATTGGCATGCAGGTTAGATATTGGATAGATATGTCGAACAATCCAAGATTGACGTTAACTGGAGATAGGAGATACATTATTAACATCGGGCGTAAATGAGAAAACATGTCAGTTTGTTAATTTTTTTATGGAAAAATACAGGGCAAACGAGTGTACGACACATGCTGGTAAGTGATTACCGCCCGTGCTGCGTGGGAGCATAATATATTCCATAGGTATTAAAACTGTAGTGCGCATAAACCCTCATTCCTGCATATTCAGAAGCAATTACAAAACTTTCACACTGATCCATTCCGTAAACGCAACGAAAAACAATTTTGCCTCAAACGTAACAAAGTTCTAATGCGATTACCTTCTCATATTATACATCATCATTTGAGATGGGCACGTAATTAAAATTATTTTACTGTTATTTATTAAATTTATATTTTTTTAAATCGTAGCGGAGGGCGTTACGATTGAAACGATCCAGCTCGATGAACCGACGACCTGAAGAAGGTTGCTGGCTTCGATTGGATACGGAAGGCGGAGGATCGGGAGCTCTGGCGCACCCTCGGAGAGGCCTTTGTCCAGCAGTGGATCCGAATAGGCTGATTTGATTGTTTGATTGGTGTTTTTTGTTTTGGTGTATATATTGGCGGAATTTGTCACATTTTGAATTATCAGAGCACAGAAATAAAAATAATTAATTGTCCCGCGTAGGAATTGAATCTATACCTATATAACAAAACAAATGGCAATTTAGGTTTTTCTAATATATCTTTATTACAATGAATTAGTACTGTTTTCCTTTTAATAGTATCAAATCGCTTAGAATAAGTGAAGACATAGCCCGATTCCTCAATTAGTTTTGCGAGATTAAGTTTTGCATAATGATGCATAATTGTACGAGCTCCAAATCTTGGAGTTGTCATTTTCATATCATTTGTGGTACGATGGTCGTTTTTGTGGTGGTATATATGCTTTTTGATGTAATTAAGCTTAAATTAGTTTCTTATGACCATATAATATAGATCTTAATTTACGCTTTGTGAAGAACTTAAGAAAGACTTAAAAACTTATTTATTAATATTTTTATTTCTTTGCTGTGGTAAAAAGGCAAAATGCGGCGCGGCGTTAAGCTCCGTCACTTAACACACAATGCCTCGAAAATTAGGCGGAAAGTGTAAAACGTCTTAACACTAGGTTCCCTCTGTTTTCCCTGCTATATAGGTACGGGATACAATGTGAAGATAAGAAAAATACTTCAATTGCTGCTATGTAAATTTAAGTTAATTTTACTGTACCCATTCAGTATTATGAATGATATATATAATAACTAACATGTGTAGTTTTAAATACATTACTAAACAGGTTGACGGTAATTATTCTAAAACAACAGAATTAATCTTCTAAATAAGATATCTGTTTACATGCTTGCTATAAAACTAGTCACGACGTCTATTAGGCTGAAATATATAAAAATAACTCATATATGTCATGTTTTATGTATATACTAATTAAATATATGTATTTATATATGTAAATTTAATGTGATATTTCTCATTTACTACATATTAGGAAAAGTGCGTACTGCAATCTATCTAAATACAATTGGAGTCTACATTTTTAAAAAACTATTAGTTTTCGTTTCTCTGTAGCTCCCTTATTCCGTGGGAGAAGATGCACGTGACAACACGAAGATATTCATAACTCTTACGAATATATTTTTATAAAAGGATTTATTCTCGTTCATATTATATTGAAATTTACTTTATTTAACTAAAATTCTATTTACTTTATTGAATGTCGGCGTACTCAACAGTATTTTATATTTTCTTTAAGAAAATAAACTTAAACAGCTTCTGGCAACTCACGAAGTGCATATTTCACTTGAATGCATCTTCGTATTTCATAACTATTCATACATGTCTTGTTTTATATGAGCCGGCTTATATATTGAAATTGTGTATGGGTATAGCGTCCTCGTAACTTGTCCTCGACGTCATGTGCAGTACCAAACATTGCTATTAAATCTAAAATCTGATATGTTTATAGCCACTCGCGTCTTAAGTTAAAGTTAAGATGCTATAGATGTCCGCAACTGTGGCAGTTGGTTTGTTAGAAATAATATATTGTGACTTTGCTCTTATTACTTGCGCCAGTCGTGGCGGGTTCGATTCCCACTAGAGGAAATTGAATATTTAATTGAATTTATATTTTCATTTACTCGTTCTGGTGTCGAGCTATTTAACGTAACGAAACGTAAAAAAACTTATCTCTACAGTTTACAGAAATGTATTTCATTCTCCCAACCCAAAAGTTCAAAAATATTAATTAATTAGATTACAATACAAATGAGAAGAAAATTAAAATAAATTCTATTATGTAATTGATATATTTGTTAAAGTATACCTAACAGTGTTTACATTTTCCTTGTTCACTCCAAATGGAAATAGCTTTAACTTATACAAAACTGTTTATATCAATACATTCTATTCAAAATGCTGCGAACATATGTTAGAATTGGAGCAAAATCAAATTCTACAACCGTTGGAGAATAGAAATCACGTTTCGTATATATTTCAATATATATGGATGATAAATGAATTGAATTGTTCGACCGATTAGTAATTAAGAGTAGATTTAGTTTCATGATAAATGCTTTGTGTTAGGTGGTATATTTTGATGACGTCAAGGAGACAAAGTCGCCCACATACAAAAATAATTTATTACTTTCATTCTTAAAGTTATATATTATTAGGAATAGATAATTGATTTTTATTGCGAGATCTGATACAGTCTTGACAAAAGTGTGAGGCTTGACTGCGGCGCGGCTTTGAGTTACGCTATTCAACACACACAATGCTTCGAAACCTCGATGGAAATTGGGGAAAGGAATGTCTTAACTATAGGTTCCGTCTGCCTACCGTGCTGGCGGGATACAGCGTGAAAGTAAAAAAAAATGAAATAAAATTTTAATAGTACCACAAATTAAAATACGTACAATTCGATATTGTTGAATTAATTTTCAATAGTACTAACTGCATTATGTAAAAAATATTTATATTAAGCGAGCGAGTGATTCCGTAGTATTTACGATAAAAACTAGAGAATGAATAATATTCCAGTAGTTCTACATTTAAGACTTTATTATCAAACATTCTTGAAACATTTTGTAAAGTAAATTGTATTTTTTGTAGGTTTAAGTGTCGAAATATCATATTTTAGACCAGAGCGGGAAATAATTATATATCACGGAGAATAATTAATTCATTCCTCTGAGTGTGGGGATCAAACCCACAACCCTCGCGTTAACTGTCAGAAGCTGCCCGATAGCGCCATGGCAGTCTAATAAAAATAATAGGAATAGTAAAATTAAACTAAATAATTTCAATAATGAGAAATACAATTTTATACGTATTTTGATCAGGATGTCAGGAATATGTTGATAAATTCCATATTTGCGAGTGACCTTAATCGTTTAATAGGTTCCTAGACCACAACGGAGACATGCGGAAATTTGTATCATTAATGTAATATTATGTATATTCTATTAGTAACTTTAGTGCCATGAGAAAATATAATTTTATGAAAATAAAATTAACTCACGCTGTATAACACGCTGCACGCACAGCAGGGTAGGCAGAGTGAACATAATGTTAAGACACTGAGTTCCCTACTTTCCATATTATTATTATTATTGTCGTAATGTGGAACGGAGTGTTTTAACACTAGATTAATAGGTTCTTTCTTGTGCTTTTCGCCTCTTGGAAACCGTTTTTATTTTCTGAAGATTTTTCTATTTAGAATTTTTAAAGAGTTATAATTGCTTTTGTAAGGATATTAGCTATAGAAAATAATATATATCGTAATATTACACGGAAATGTCAGAATTCTAACAGAAAGCCACAAAAAATACACGCTACAAATGACCTAATTAGTTATTCGATAATTACTTTGTACTAATTTAAATTTGACCAAAAACATTCAATCATGATTGATAAAATCAGAGTTGCGGTTTTGACTGACTGATATATATGTAGTAGGTTCAAAAGTATTTTTTTAGAGATTTAGTATATTTAAACGTTTGAGCTATAGGCCATAACTTCGTTTATGTGGCATATGAAACATGTTCTCTCCGTTTCTTTCCTTTCTCTCACGAATTTCAGGACTTTGTTTCTAAGTGCCATACGCCTTATGTATAGTAAATTCAGCTCTCTATATCCAATAGCTATAGACATGCTGTCTGTCAATCACTCAATCAGTAATGCCTTTGTTCCGCCTACATAAACTAAATCCTGTTTCTTTTCGCAAAGTAAAATAAGCAAAAACGCCAGCTAACGTCAACAGGCCACTGTATACTTTCCACCCGAATTCCAAATATTGTATGTTGAGCGACTCTTTTTATGACAGCGGAGAAAAAAAATCATATCCTACAGTACTGTCCCATGAAAGCCTCATCATCTCATCATTATCAAAAAATTCTATAAAAATAAAAAAATATATAATGGTTTTCCATCCCCAAAATTTTTATTTAAAACTTAATTAAACTATATCATAAAAAAACCACTTGATAATGTAAAAATAAAAGAAGCGAAGTTGTAATTTCAAGTTAAGTTTTCTTGAAAGCATTTTAGCAGCAAACTGCTCAAACAAGAACTTAATAAGTTGAACTATCGACTTAAAAAGTCAATATTGTAAATCACGGACATAGATCGCCTGTTGTTGACAAAGTCCTTTATTGAAACAAAATTAAACGTCGTTCATTTAAAAATTGCTCGTAGCTAATAACTTTTTATCAAGCTTATATTTATTTGTATTAAGCTTATATATCTTATGTATTTTAGCTTAGGTATTTTTTTCACGTTCACGCTGTATTCCACCAATAGTTGGGTAGACAGCGGGAACCTGGGAACCAAGTGAACCAAAGATACTCCGTTCCTATTAATATACTTCAGTTGCCCACTTTTCACTGCGAATTGTGTGCCAGAAATTAAATAACTACTTTCCTTGAAATATATATTGGTGTTTATTATTTAAAATGAAATGAATAATAAAAAAAATATGATAAGACTAAGATAATAAGATTTTAATGTATAATTGTAGTTGTATATAAATTAATTAAGATATAGTAGAAAGATTTTTTTTCCTTTTTCCAATTCGAAGGCTAACCGCGGCGTTGAGTTCTGCCATCCAACACGCACATCTCAAAAAAATATTTAGTGTATATTCGTAATTCACAACAAATAAACGTGACTACGAATTATTATTGTCGCAACTTACTTTTGTCGTGAAGCTCCTTGTAGTGAACGTATAGTAGGTACTCGTAGGTACCAGTAATTTTATGGTATATGAATCTGTAATCGGATTTATCTAAATTGACACTATAAAAAGAGAAATAGGGAAGAATGCGATTTATATAAAAACATCATATTTTTACACGTCGACAGAACCCACAAGTCACGAGTTATATTATAATTACATGTAGTATTTTTCAAGCAACCTTGGCCATTTTTCATTACAACCTACACTTTCCTTAACCCTGACCAAAGATAAATAATAATAGATCACCCAAATAGATTAATGTCTTAATTCTTTAGTGCAATAAATGATCAACTTGTCATATTTGAACAGCCACCTCGCCCAAAGGTGGTTATTAAAATGACAACCGATATTAAATGGCATTGATTTTTCTTCTGAACTTACGCAATTGTTCAAAAGGTGTGGTCTCGTACTAATTTATGGTTAGTACACTAAATTTGACATTGTAACTTATTACTGTCTAATTTGATTTCCTTGTGCGAAATAGATGAACTAAAATTGAAAGCTTGCAGCCGTTATAAAGGCGTAATTAAATTAATCTTATGAATATCTATCTATGTTATGTGCTATTTGCATAGATCTAAATTAATTTTAACTGCAGATTCTGAGTGTGGATTTTAGACGTTAAATACCTAGTAGCCAATTTTTCTTGTGAATAATTATTCAATGTGTTGAACTTTGGAGTGCATAATATCATTATTGTCAGATTAATAAATTATAATATTACTCAATTAAATATGAACTTTTTAAATTTTATTATTTAATTTTATTGATAGGGAAGAAAGGAGGGTTTTAACATTTCCCTTTGCTATACCGGCAAAAAGTTAATCTGTTTTTTATAATAAAAATAAACATATGGATCTTATCTTACCGGTACCTTTATGATTTATTACCAATATGAAAAATTAAAAAGTCACGGCACATGGACACACAAAAAAAACATTACCAAATATTTAATCTATACATATACCTATAATTAAAAAACTAATTAATCATATTGTTACGTTTAGTAATTTAAACGTTTATTATAATAGCAGTAAGCTATTAGACTACATATATATGAACATATTGATTTCCTTTCAAAATCGAAATTAATACCCATTCAATGTAAATACAATAATTGATTTCGCATTAGTTAATGATTTTTTTGATGACGGAAATATATAGGTTGATAAATAATGGTAAATTTTTTTTATTTCAAATAAACATTTGCCATTTTTTGTGTTTTATTATTACACAAAGTATTTATATCCTAATATATATTTAAAAGTACTCTTAATTATGATCAATAATTGAATCCGCTTGCGCTTAAATCGCGCAACGAGGCCAGTCGCGGCACAGGGGCAAGCGTGTGACTGTAAACGCAACCGGTGGTGAATTCGAATCCAACTTAAGGAAATGAAATATTTAACATTTACATTTCCTGGCTCTGGTAATGGAAGTGTCTTAATGGGAACGGAGTTTCTTTACACTAGGTTACCAAATACTAGACCAGGATACAGCGTGAAGGTAAAAAAACAAAAACAATAAGTTATTCTGATATTTCCTTCGCCTAAAGAACATACAAAAATTAATAATTAATCATATTTCCACAGATTCCGCCGCCAGGGGCATAAACCCTGCCCCACGACTGGCGGCGTAATAATTTATTGGACTGTTTGGTTTTTGCTAAAATCAATAAATAATATACAAATAAAAAAAATCCTAATATGCCAACAAATTCGCACTAAAGTAATGCTTACGCTTTAAAAGCCTCCTAAGCACGCCTTACCTGATCTATCCTCCATTTAACAGCAGATGGCGAAAATGATCGCCTAATATTATGTAGGGGTTGCCTGGTTGAATACTCAATATGGTGTTTACGTGAAAGGGTTTATTGATGATGGGAAAAACGATAATACCGTGCTTTTGTGGACTTATTTGTAATCGCGCAATAAGTATTGGTTTATTGTTCACCTTTGAAAAGTTCATACTAGACAAAGTTGTCACGATTTAAGGAAGCAAGTCTAAAAAGCTGTTTTTTCACACTGCGTATAGCCAGTAGTGTTAAGTAGGCAGTAAGTGTTAAGACACTCCGCTCCCCACTTTCCGCCGAATTCTGGAGGCACGTGTTGAGTAATAGAATACAACGCGGCTTTTTGCCTCAACAAAAGAGCGAGAAAATGAAAATTTTATATATATTTCATTTCCTCGTATGGTAATTGAATCCATTATCCGTTGCGTTTATAGTCACTCTCTTGTGCCCCTGTGCCATGACCTCTATATGTCTCTGTTATTTTTTTATAGAAAATATAAAAGCATGCATCGAAGCCCAAAGCAGATGAGAAGTAATCTCATGGAAGTCTGTCTTTCCTGAACCACTTACAATATTTCTATATTTTTTAGCTCTCATTTGGAAATACCACTTTATAATATTTTAGTTTTTGTATTTCTTATGTGGACCACACTGGCAAATTCAAGTATTCTAGAAAATTGAGCGTTTACGTACACTTTAAAAGAAATCTAATAAATATGTATGAAAGCGGGTAAAAGGCAAAAAGCTTATTAAATATGTTAGTTTCTGTGCAGCGGTGACTCGACAAATAAGATGTGGGCAAATAGCGTCCTCTTGCGTCTCCGTTATTTATTAAATACGGTACGAAAACTTAGCTCTAGAAGCAGAATTTGTGCAGAGAAGTTTTAGTAAAATATTTACAGTTTAAATATGTATATTCTATTATAATTAATTAATTTTCAATTCGTGTTTTTCCCTACAGGTTTGAGTGGACGTTGAACTATATATATATATATATAGGTATTGCTTTAATGATACAATAAATGTTTGTTCTATATTCACTATTTCTATCGCGGTTTTTAATTTTCATGAGATAATAATTTTCTTGAAAATTGATAATTTATTTAATGTTATTTAATTTCAAAATTAAAATTCAAGTTAATAAATTTGAAATTCCTTATAGGTTAGTTAGCGAGAGTACTAATTTGAACGAATTCCAATAAGCACGGGTTCAAGTCCTGTTCTATTATAGTATTTTTTTCTTTCATTTTCTAATATAGAATTCTTTAACATTTTTATACAATTATCTATGGATTTGGTAGTTAAAATATTTTTTTCATGAACCTTTCAAGTCGCTGTGGGCATTTTTTTCCTTAAAATTTCAATTGTGTAGGTTGCTGTTATAATCTGCTTGAACAGGAGTATTTTTAGCTGGAGTCAGTTAATTTTACGCCAGAATAATTATACTAGATAGAACAATGGTGGACGTTTAAAAAGATTTATCGATGTTCCACTGTGCTATATTTTAAGTTTGCTCATTACCGGTGGTTCATTTTTTAGGGAACTAATGATGTACTTTGTTTTATTTAGGTAAATTAAAAGAAAAATCAATACTGATACTAGTAAGTTAGGTATTACTTCTATTCTATCGATGGCGTCTTAGCTTGTTTGTTCAAAATTTCAAGTTAACAATTCAAGCTGCTAAATCGTGCGATTACAAACAAACATATTAGAACACTTCTACAATATACCCTTTTAAGAGTCACGCTTATAAATGTTAAAGGTAGCCGTAACGAAACTATTCCGGAAACCTTGGAACGGTCTCGAGATGATTGAAAGGTGCTCCGAGCGAAACGTGCCAAGTGGCTCTGTTGCTGTAATGACCAGTTTTGTTATGTTTTTAGCGTAGTCTTCCGTGTGTCTGACGTAGAAAATAAAATTTACTTGCTTTATACGTCATTTTATTTTTCATCTACATATAGTGTACCGCATATAGCAAGGTAAGCAGAAGGAACCTAATGTTAAAACACTCCGTTCCACACTTTCCGCCGAATTTTTGAGATATTGCTTGTCAAGTGGCGGAATTCAACACCGCGGTTTGCCTTGTCACCAGACCGGAAATATATTAAAATATAAATAAGTAAAGATTTATCTCCCCGAATGAGAATCGAACCCATAACCGCCCTGTGCTATTGCGTTACAATGGTCTTTAGTTTTTACGTTATTTCTCTAGAAAATACCTATGTATTTAAATTTTCATTCGCGTGGACGTCATTGTGATGCAATTTAATATAGTCGCATCTATATTCACATATCGGACAATATTCTACAATAACTTAATTCAGATGCGAAAAATCTATCCACTTGTACAAGTTGACAGATTTTTCATTAAAATACTTTTTTTTATATTTTCTCTCAGTTTAATAGTATACTAGTGACCGCCTGCTACTTCATTTGTGCGGACTTTATTACCATTTATTTATTAAATATTTTAAATAGTTTACTACAGCAAATTTAACAATACTATTCAATAACAATATTGTTAAATTTGCTTGATGAAAATTCGAATCGGTCTTCCACTCAGCGTCTGTCGCTACCAGATGCTACTGAAAGCTTTGAGTGCTTAAGTGTTTTTTAAATGAAAGATGTATATCATTACAAATATTATTAATGTTTGTATAAACTAAATGTACTTTTAGTAATAGATACTTAAAAAGAAGATCTATTTTCAATACATCTCCATTTTCCACTCTCTGTCTATATATAAGCTACAGAATAGAGAAAGTACTCGTATTTTTTTTGACATCATCGATATTAAGAAGGAATTTCAGCAATAAGTACCTACCTACAATACTGTAAAGTAAATATTGAAGTTTTTTTAGGTTTTCCGCATCTCTTAAGGAAATAAGGAGCCGTTATAAGATCACTTTGTTGTCCGTCCGTCTGTATGTCTGTCTATCTCTCTGTCTGTCAAGACCCTTTATCTCAGGAACTGATTTTTTTTTGACTTATTATGTATTGAGTAGCTTCAACACTAGTTGTCTTATTATCAGAGCGAGGGAATCAAAATAATTAATTCCCTCAAATTGAAATCGATTCCACAACCGTCGTATTTTCAATTAGATTGTGCAGTGCCACTACTACACGAAGCAACGACGGCAAAAAATTGAAAAAAATAAATTATTCAAGTATAGTTTAAGTTATTTACGTTCATTTTCCGCTATTTAGTTTCTAAGAAAGGACTAGTTTTTTTATATAATAATGACTCTTTAATTACATATGTACATTTAAAAAAGGTGAAATATAGTTTGAAAATTATTTATATATACGAGTATAAGATAGCGCTAAAGGTTAGTTTTGTTTATTGTTTCTTTTATTTACTAGATATGAAGCAGTGTTTAGTGTTGATTTTTCTGATTTTCATAGTCCAAGGTAATTTAAATATAATAATATACGTTTGGCGTTCCGTTATCCTTGACTACCCTACTCCAGAGATAAGATGTAAAAAGAATAATAAATAAAGAAACTGAGGCCAGTAGTGGCGCAGTGGGGCACTAACGTATGACTGTAAGCACGGCAGGTTGTTGGTTCGATTGCCATTTGAGGAAATTAAATATTTAATATTTTATTTCTTCGCTCTGGTGGTCTCAATACGCTTACAGAATTTGGCGGAAAATGAGAAAAAGATTGTTTGAACACTGTACTCTCCCTGTTTAACCTGATGCGTGCATGATACAGCCATGGTATCAGAGCGAAGGAATAAAAATATTACAAAATAATAATCGATACCCCGAGTGGGAATCGAACCCAGCCACACCTTCATGCCACGTACCCTCAATCTCGATATACCAACGTAATATTATGATTTCAGATGTTTTATGTAAGAAACGTCGTATTAAGTCGTATGATAACAAAATCGTTGGAGGGCATAGTACCACTATTGAACAATATCCATATCAAGTTCGTTTGATACTTAAAAGAGGCAACTTCTATTATGGATGTGGAGGATCCATTATAAGTCCACATTATATTCTTACCGCGGCACATTGTTTGTCTGGGTATTATTCTGTTTGTTTTTTCATTTATTTATCTTTTTTTAGGCCCTTGTGGCTCAGTGGCCCAGCGAGATATGCATTTTGTATTAATTAGATTGTTGTCGGTTTGATTTTTACTTGAAGAAATGATTTATTTTTGCGTCCGCGCTCTAGTAAAAATGGATAGGACGACGTTGAATTTTGGGCGAGATTAGATGTGTTGGATGGGATTTTGACCTTTAAAGGCATTACGTCTTGAGGAGCGACACTCAAAGCCGGAATTGGCACATTTGACAAATAATAATTTATTACCCCAAGGCAATCTCTTCCCAAGGGAATCTAACCTACATCCATCGTGGGTGTACCCACATGCTTGTGCCACCGCGCCTCGTTGGCCTCTGCCAAAACTTTCAAAGAAAATAAATTTTAATTTAATATGTTATGTTTCAGAATAACTAAAGTATTTATAAGGACAGGCTCGACCAAAGCTAGTTCTGGTGGAGTCGAGTACACCTCCACAAACTTCACTCAACATCCACGTTATAACGAAAGAGGTGTAGACTATGATGTTGGTCTCGTCAGTCTAACAACACCTATTAAATTGGATAATAGGACAAAAGTAGTTAGCTTGGCCAAAAAAAATTCTGATGTTAACGTTGGAACTCATATCTTTGTAACGGGATGGGGTTATACGTCTGTAAATATAATTCTTACATCTTACTAAGCTCTTTAGATTTCAGGATTCTTGAATTTAATATCAAATATCACCAAATAAGTTCGTCGTGGCGCAGCAGTCCAGACTTAGGACTGTGAACGTGACAGCTTGTCAGTTCCAATCCCATTTAGGGTAGTTAACTGTTTTAATTTTCTCACCCTAGGAAGAACACAAGGTGTTGAGTCTTGCCACTCAATAAAAATTATAAAATTTTTGACTCTGTCATGACGGAAAAGGCGTGAAGGTAGTCAGAGGGAATCTGAGGTTAAGACACTCCTTGACCATTAAGATATTTGTGTACCCCACTTTCCGCCGAATTCTGAAGGTATTGCTTGTTGAGTGGCGGAACTCAACGCCGCGCTTTGCCTCGATACCAGAGCGATAAAATGAAAATATAAATTTAAATAAATATTTCCTAATATTTCCTCGAGGGGGAATCGAACTCATAACCTGTCCGGTTTTACAGTCGCACACTTGTTACCCTGCGCCACGATTGACCTCAAATACTCATGAGAATATAATTATTCTTATGTTTGCTCAATGTTTTATTAAAGGTGAAAGGAATACATTTCAAATATATCTATCTATTTTTATAAAAGCGACTACAATTTCTTTTTTAAAAGTTATTTATTTCCAGGAAAACGGAGCTTCCAGCGACACCTTAATGGTAGTCGAAGTACCAACGGTATCGAATGATGAATGCCGTAAAAAATACAGATCGCTAACGGAAAGAATGTTTTGCGCCGGTGTTCCGCAAGGCGGCAAAGATTCTTGTCAGGTGACAATTGAAATATACTTTTTTAATTTCAGTTTTAAGCGTCTAGTGTTTGTATAATATATTTTTTAAAAATAAATAACAGAATATGGCCAGTAGTAATTTGCAGGCTAGGTTGTGCGTTCGATTCCTACTCCAGGAAATTAAATGTTTAATATTCTCATTCACCTCGCTCTGGTAATGAGGCAAAGCGCGGGTAGAATTCCGCCAGAATTCGGAGGAATATGAGAAAAGAAAGTCGTAATAGGAACAGAGTGTCTTGACACTAGGTTCCCTTTGCTTACCTTGCTATGTACAGGATACAGCGTGAAGCTATAAAAACTCTATGGGTGTAATTTGTGCCGAAGTAGAATACGTAATTTGTTTTATATGTAATTTTATAAAAATATTTTCGTCTGTGCTGTCGACAAAGTGCGACGTTGGGTTTCGTTTCGCCTCACTTAGTATCTCTAAAATGCGTATATAAACTAAATCAAATGTCTCATAAACA
The DNA here is from genome assembly GCA_000313835.2 of Heliconius melpomene melpomene. Lineage (NCBI taxonomy): Eukaryota > Metazoa > Arthropoda > Insecta > Lepidoptera > Nymphalidae > Heliconius > Heliconius melpomene. The sequence goes on from HE671943.1 coordinate 36,049, forward strand.
AATAAAAATAAAGTCTCTATATTTCTTATATACTTAAAAATATTAGAATCTGCTACTCAATAAAGATTTCATTTCATTATAGGGCGACTCAGGAGGTCCTGCAGTTATAAAATCATCCAAGGTCCAGCTCGGCATAGTGTCATATGGTGTGGGCTGTGCGCGTAGAGGATACCCTGGGGTTTACTCGAAAATATCTAACAGTGCCATTCGTGATTGGATTCATAAAATTGCAAGAGTTTAGTTGTAGATGCTGTTTGGAGTGTACGTGTGTATGAAACGGAGTGTCTTAACACTAGGTTCCTTATTTGCGGGATACAGCGTGAAGCTGATTTGATATATTTACATATTTAGTGTATATGTTATCTTTTCCTTACTATGCTGAAGGTGCAATTTTTTTATTTTATACGTTTATATATAATACTAGCGACCCTCTTGCGGCTTCGCCCGCTTTTTCTACTGGATTATTCATATAATGTATGTTTGCAAAGCACTTAAGATAATGTGAAAATTAATTAAACCCTAATGCAACCCGCATTTTCGTAGTTTCAATAAGGATTTTCTAATTGTTTTACACAGCAAGGATTTTTAGTAGGTACCGTAATTTTAAATTTGTGCTACTAATCTTTTCAAGTACTTATTAAAATATATTTAAATGCCTATTTTTAGATAGTTAAATGACCGTTTTTAAACGGAAGAAATTATAAACAAAAACCTATCTACTAATAACCACTACAAAAAATATGAAACCGATGAAATAATACATTCAACTCCAATTATCCAATACGTGCAAACGCATCTAAATCTTCGTTGCTATAGAGGCAGGCGGGTTTTTTTTTCGAGCTTGTGGTTAATGCTGAAGAGGGTATTTTGTCCCTGATGAAAAGCAAGCACTCCGTGGCTGCCTGTGAGGAAAATTAAATAAAATCTATCGGCCGGGAATCGAACCCGGGCCGCCCGCGTGGCAGGCGAGCATTCTACCACTGAACCACCGATGCGTGTAAGGAAGGCGGGCGCATGCACGCATGGCGAGTGGCGAGCCGTTTCGCAGCAAGGATTTTTTGATATTGTAACAACTTCTAAAGTACTTATTAAAATGAAAAACAGTTAAAGACAGTTTTGATCTACATTAAATGGCCAACGTAACTAATGTACTTATTTACATGTTGACAGTAATGGATAAGTGAAACTTGACTCGATACAGCTGATGTGTGAACGGCTTGATGTGTTAACAATTAAATGCGTTTTTCTCTAAAACTATTCGCAATTTCGAAATAGTGTAAACAGCAAATTTTATCTTCATTTAACGTAGAAAATTAATAAAGTATTTTAAAGGATAAGGATTAATACCATTATGGAAAAATATCCCTCACAATAAAATATATTTTGAAATCTTTTCTAAACTTTTAGACAGAAATATGATCACTACACGTTATTCTTAAAAGATACGAATATGCCGTCGCGGAATTTTTTGCAGATCGTATTAAGAGGAACAATACTCCAGTACATTTTTTCATGTAGTACTTACCATTAAAGCAGCGCATGCGCGAAAGTGTCTCAACGGCCTACCCGTACTTTGTACATATTTATCGTATTCATACTGAAATGTAATTTCGAATAAAATTATATAACTCAAAATAAGAATAGTAGTTTTATGTTGTAATCCAATTAATCAAAAATATAGTCCTAAATATACATATTTTATTTATTATATTAGATTCCAAATAAATTAATATTGGTCGAAAGTGTTGATGAAACTTTTCAGTGTGAATCACATTTCAAAGTAAATACTATCTCATTAGTATTATAGTAGTTCTTTAACTTTTTTTATACAATTATCTATGGATTTGGTATTAAAATAAATTTTTAATGAATCTTCCAATTCGCTGTGGGTATTTTTTTTCCTTAAAATATCAATTATGTAAGTTGCTGTTATAATCTGCTTGAACAGGAGTATTTTTAGCTGGAGTCAGTTAATTTTTTGCCATAATAATTATGAACTAGACAGCGTTTTGCTTTGTTACCAGAGCGAAAATAAATTAAAATATAAATAATGATTCGTTTCCCCGAATGATAATCGAACCCATAAACGTCCCCTGCCATTGAGCAACAACAGTTTTTACGTTATTTCTCTAGATATTTAATTTTTCATTTACATGGACGTCATTGTGATGCAATTCAATATAGTCGCGTCTATATTCACATATCGGACAATATTCTACAATAGACTTAATTCAGATGCGAAAAATCTATCGACTTATACAAGTTGACAGATTTTCATTAAAATATTTTTTTTAAAATACTAATACTTTAAAATACTAGTGACCGCCTGCTATTTCACTTGCGCGGACTTTATTACCATTTATATATTATATTCTTAAATATTTTAAATAGACTACTATATCAAATTTAACAATACCATTCAATAACAATATTGTTAAATTCGAAACATATAAAATCGGTCTTCCACTCAGCGTCTGTCCCTACCAGATGCTACTGAAAGCTTTGAGTGAAAAGTGATTATTAAATGAAAGACATTACGAATATTATTAATGTTTGTATAAACTAAGTGTACTTTAAGTAAGACTTAAAAAGACCCATTTTCAATATATCTCCATTTAACACTCTGTCCATATATAAGCTATAGGATACAGAAAATAATTTCAAAGGAATTTCAGCAGCAGCTACCTACAATACTGTAAAAGTAAATATTAATAAATATTTTTTGAGATATTACGTAGCGAGGACATCAATATAATTAATTCCCCCAAATGGAAATTGATATTACAATCGTCATATTTTCAGTTAGACGCTGCCACTGATACACGAAGCGACGACGGGACAAAGTTGAAAAAAAAAAAGATAATTTAAGTATAGTTTAAGTTATTTTCGTTCAATTTTCCGCTATTTAGTTTCTAGGAAAAGACTAGATTTTTAATATAATAATGACTCTGTAATTACATATGATCATTTTTAATAGGGTGAAAAATAGTTTGAAAATTATTTATATATACGAATATAAGATAGTGCTAAAGGTTAGTATTGTTTATTGTTTCTTCTATTTACTAGATATGAAGCAGTGTTTAGTGTTGATTTTTCTTATTTTCGTAGTCCAAGGTACCTAATTTAAATATAATTATATAAATTGTAGCGTTTGGCGGTCCGTTATCCTTTGTATACCTCCTTGCCCATACTCCAGAGTTATAAAAAATATAATAAATAAAATAAATACAGAAACTGAGTTAGTGGCAAGTGACGCAGGGGCACAAGCGTGACAGGTTGTGGTTCGATTCTTAATTGAGGAAATTAAATTTTTATTCTTTTTTTGTTCACACGCAATGCCTCCATAATTCGGCGGAAGATATTTAACGGAGTGTCTGAACTCTAGATTCCCCTATTTAACCTGCTGCGTACAGCCATGGTACCAGAGCGAAGAAATGAAAATATTACTAAACAATAATTGATACCCCCAGAGGTAATCATCGCGTTGCAGTCACAAGCTAATAACCTTGCCACGACTGCCTCATTCTATATAATATTATTATTTCAGATGTTTTATGTAAGAAGCATCATCTTAACTCATATGATAACAAAATCGTTGGAGGGCACAGTACCACTATTGAACAATATCCATATCAAGTTCGTTTGGTGCTCCAAAAAGGCAGCGCCCGTTCTGGATGCGGAGGATCCATTATAAGCCCACATTACGTTCTTACCGCGGCACACTGTCTGTCTGGGTATTATTTTTGTTTGTTTTTCCATCTATTTACCTTTTTTGAGGCCGTCAAGGTTCAGTGGCGCAGTGAGATTAGCATTTTGTATTAATTAAATTGTTCTGGGTTTGATAATTACATGTAGAAATGGTTTATTTTCGTGTCCGCGCTCTAGTAAAAATAGAGACGACGTTGAATTTTGAGCGAGATTAGATGTGTTGGATGGGGTTGTGACTTTTAGAGGTATTACGTGTTGCGTCAAAAGTGTTGAGACACTCTAAGCCGAGATTGGCACATTATACAAATAATAATAATTTATTACCCCAAGTGGGAATTGAACCCACATCCATTGCATTTACACCCACATACTCGTGTTATTGCGCCTCGTTGGCCTCTGCCAAAACTTTCAAAGTAATGAAATTTTAATTTTATATGTTATGCTTTTTCAGAATAACTAAAGTATTTATAAGGACAGGCTCGACCAAAGCTAGTTCTGGTGGAGTCCAGTACACCTCCACAAACTTCACTCGACACCCACGTTATAAAGAAGGAGGTGTAGATTATGATGTTGGTATAGTCAGTCTAGCAACACCTATTAAATTGAATAATAAGGCAAAAGTAGTTAGCTTGGCTAGAAAAAATTCTGAAGTTAACGTTGGAACTCGTATCCTTGTAACGGGATGGGGCCGTACATCTGTAAATATGATTATAATATCTTATTATGTAATAAATTTAAGGATTAATGAATTTATTAACTTGAAACTTCAAATAATACCATGGTCGTCGTGGCATGTGTGAGTTCGAATCCCATTTGGGGTAGTTAACTGTTTTCATTTTCTCACTCTAGTAGTCTTGGGTTCTACAAGGTGTTAAGTGGCAATCCACTCAATACGCTCTCGAAAATTGAGTGGAAAATGAGTATATTTACATTAGGTTCTTTATTCTTAGCATTGCAATGCCAGAAGGGGCGTGAAGCTGCTAATAATTTATCGATTATATCTTGCTTCACACGCACATAGCAGAGGTAGGCAGAGGGAACCTGGGGTTAAGACTCCGTGTCCATTAAGACATTTCTGTACCCCACTTTCCGCCCAATTCTGGAGGTATTGCTTGTTGAGTGGCGCAACTCAACGCCGCGTTTTGAATTGACACCAGAGCGATGAATTGAAAATATAAATTTAAATAAATATTTCTTAATTGTCGAGGGGGAATCGAACTCATAACCTGTCCGATTTTACATTCGCTATCCTACGCCACGTCTGACCTCAAAAATTCATGAGAATGTAATTATTCTTATGTCTGCTCAATGTTTTATTAAAGATGAAAGGAGTACATTTCAAATATATCTATCTATTTTTATAAAAGCGACTAAAATTTCTTTTTTAAAAGTTATTTATTTCCAGGAAAACGGAGCTTCCAGCGATACCTTAATGGTAGTCGAAGTACCAACGGTATCGAATGCTGAATGCCGTAAAAAATACAGATCGCTAACAGAAAGGATGTTTTGCGCCGGTGTTCCGCAAGGCGGGAAAGATGCTTGTCAGGTGACAATTGAAATATAATTTTTTAATTATAGTTTTTAGTGTCTACTGTTTGTATAATATATTTTTTTATAATAGATAACAGAATAAGGCCAGTCGTGATTGAGGCCAGTCAGAAAAATATTAGAATCTGCTTAATAAATATTTTATTTCATTATAGGGCGACTCAGGAGGTCCTGCAGTTATAAAATCATCCAAGGTCCAGCTCGGCATAGTGTCATATGGTATGGGCTGTGCGCGTAAAGGCTACCCTGGGGTTTACTCGAAAATATCTAACAGTGCCATTCGTGATTGGATTCATAAAGTTGCAAGAGTTTAACTGGCTCACCGAAATTAAAAACAACTCTCTTTATTTGATGTTGTATATAGTGTACGTGTGTATAAAACGGAGTGCCTTAACGGTTCCCTCTGCCTACCCTGTTGTATGCGGGATACGGCTTGAAGCTGATTTGATTTATTTATGTATTTAGTGTATGTTGTCTTCTATATTAGCTTTCTTCATATTGTTTTCTTTGACTGTACTGAAGGTGCAATTATTTTTTTTATTTTAATCGTGTATATATATGAAGAAAATCAATCAATTTAAAAACAATATTATGTTTATGTCAATTTCCTTACCGTAAATTTTATACGAAGCTCCGTAGTGAAAAAAAAAGTTTAAAAATCTCGAAATCCATACTGACTCTTAATTTCGAATAAAATGATCTAGTTCTAAATAAGAATAGAATTTTTATGTCGTAGTCCAATCAATCAAAAATATAGTCCTAAATATACATACTTTTGTTTAGATTATTCCAAATAAACCGAATGTTAGTCGAGTGTTGATGAAACTTTCCAGTGTGAATCACATTTCAAAGTAAATACTAAAACGAAACCCGTTAGAATTTAAATGAACGAAGCAGCGAATGTGACTCAAACTTTTTTAATTTTGTCGGGTAGAGCCAGGTGTTCGCGTAGCTTTATAAAGACAATAAAGTAACTGACCTGAAGTATGGCGACAGAATATGCCGCTTTTCATAATATTTTTTTAGCTTCAGCAGCAGGGTAGGCAGAGGAAACTTTCCGTCCAGTTCTACAGGCACTGAGTGTGGACAGGCCTAGACTAGCCTCATTTGCCTAATATAAGGCTTTTTATAAAATTAGATTATTTTATACAAAATATAATAACTTATATATAATCTTTATTTCAACATAAGAAATTAAAATATCACCAGTAAAAAGAACTGTTAGTGGAAAAAATTGCAATCCTTAAATATTTTTTCTCTGTTTCTATTAAAAGTATTCATTTTAGGTATTTATGGTAAAACATATTTTCTGATATCGGTAGTTATAAGAACTTTTGACTAGTTAAGAATTTCGAGGCCAGTCTTTGACGTAAGCGTTGTAGAGTGTGACTGAAAATGTGACAGGTTATGGGTTCGAATTCCACTCGAGGACACGAATTATTTAATTTCGGAAAATTTCGACAGACAAGCATTCTATATAAGGATTTATAAACTTAATATATCTATCTATCTTTCACGCTGTATCATAAACACGTACAGTTCATGTATTGGCTAATGTATGGGAACAAAAAAGTATGGACAGCTAGTCTATTTTTAAGCGCTCGATGCGGGCCATTATTTGTTAGCTCGTTACATTCGTAAAAGAGAGCAGTTAACGTATCTATTACACTGCTAGTCGAAAACAGCTAATTTTATACCACTTATAATTTATTTTGTGATGTATTTTAAAAATATTACATATAGCATATTAAGATATATCTAAGTCAATATATAATTTAGATATGTTATGCTTAAGTTACATTCTGTACTCTAGATATTATTACTCAGAAGGCTTAAGGAATCCTATATAAAAATTCCATCCATTTTCCAATTTCCGTTCAATTTTCTTCTTATCGAGCTAAGCTAAGCTTTGTCTTTTTTCCAGAGTGAACAAATGAAAGTAATAGTTGGACCAAGTGGCAATCGAATCCACAACCATTGCATTCACATTCACACATTGTACAACTGCGTCACGATGTCATCTACTCAAAAATTAGTTATATTTCATCATTTTCTTTCTTTCATCAAAATTCAATCTTTACCTTATTGATTTATTAATATCTAGTTCATATTAAAAAATCTTGGCTCTCTCCAAAATTCGATTAAGCCTTTGGCAAATTATACACGGTATAATTACCGTCAAATGAAGAACAAACGCAAAACATATTTTTCTTTTTATAATAATTAAGAAGTTTCCATTCACCTTGAAGGTACAAAATATAATTTTTTCATTCAAATTTACAACTCATAATTAGCTATTTCATAAGGGTAGTTACCATTATAAGCCTCAAGCAAAATTTCTCTTTTAGATTTTTGAAATTCAACGTAGCGAGATTGCTTGGTGGATTTAGCGCGTCTTAATGGCCACTTGGTTCTTTGAATAAAAATGAGACGGACGTTGTTTTGATTCGATCTAAAATTTCGTATTGTTGCTGAAATTGTGTTAAAACAATAAACCATATAAAGTGACCAGTGGCTAGTCGTGGGTTCGATTTCCACTAGAGGAAATTTAATATTTTCAGTTCTTCGCTTTGGGTCAAGGCAAAGCACGGCATTGAGTTCCGCCACTTATCGCGCAATACCTCTAGAATTGAGCAGAAATTGGGGAAAGGAGTGTTATCACACTAGGTTCCCTCTGCCTATCCGGCTATTTGTTAGGGTGAAGCTAAAAAAATAAAAAAGTGACGATGAGAGACGTCTCTCCAATGAGACTTAAATCGAAACAGCCGAGATAGACGTTCAATTTAGAACAGCGGTGAAAAAGATGAAGGATTTCATCCAGCTGATAAGATAAGAGATTTAATTTCCTCCTCCAGACAGTATGATGACGGAAACCTGACATTTTATAAAATTATAAGATTTATTTTTGGTTTTATTATGATTAAAAATATTTTTAAGCATGCGAATAATAATAACTGACAATCTAAAGATTTTAATGTCGATATGGCCCATTGAATGTAATAAGAAAAATCCTATTCTATCTTATCGCCTGCCGGAGCCCAACGACCACCTACAGTGATAGTATTATCAATAGAATGTCAATAATTATTGTAGAAAAAGACATGCATATTAAAATTAAGTTATTATTATTTTTTAATTGAATTCAGTTTTGGCGCAGGAGCACGAGCGTGGCTGTAAACGTAACAGATTGTGAGTTCGACTCCTACTCGGGGAAATTAAATATTAAATATTTTAATTTCTTCGCTTTGGTAAGAAGGCATAGCACGACGTTGAGTTTTGCCACTCAACGCAATGAAGAACTTGGCGAAAAGTGCGTCATAATGGGAAACTGAGTATCTTAACACTAGGTTCCCAGATTTCTCTGCCTGCCTGATTTAGGGCGAAGCTAAATAATACAAAATAATAATACCTATAAAAATATTTAATAAAACGCTATACAAAATGAATATTACGTTCAATACAGATTCGTAGTAAAAGCTTAGCTCTTTAAAGCGAACTCTGAAAGGATTTGAACGTTACTGGAGCAGAGTCACAAAGAGATGCAATTTGCATTACAATAAATTTATATTGGAAGTCTTAAGAGTTCTGTGATCGGTTTGAAATCTCAATATTGGAAGCTATAAATTCTACGCGCACGATAAATTATTATATAATATAGTATAAGGAATGCGATAAAAGTCCTTTGATAAGATGTAAGTAAAAAATAGTAGGTAAATAATAGTACAGGCCAGTCGTGGCACAGGGCCACAAAATAATGTGTCTGTAAACGCTACAGGTTGTGGGTTCAATCCCCACTCGTGGAAATGAAATGTTAATTAAAATTTATATTTCCATTTCTTTGCGCTGATATCGAGGCAAAGCACAGCGTTGAGTTCCGCCACTCAACACGCAATGCCTTCAGAATTCGGCGGAAAGTGGGGAACGGAGTGTCTTAACACTAGGTTCCCTCTGCCTGCCCTGCTGTGTGCGGATACAGTGTGAAGCTGATATTAGAATCCTTTTTGTACTGCAATCTATATGCGATAGATCTTTTATTCTTATAAGTATTGTTTTTGTTTTATAGTCAAAAATACCCAATCACGTCACTCTAGTTGTCCATTATAGTTGTTTTGCAACCATTTAAGTTATTTACTCAAATTAAACAACCATGTCAGTTTAAAAATGTTATCTTTAAAAGCATTAACTTGTAGCATTCATAGTGATGGCTAAAGTTCTTAACAGTTTTATTAAAAAACGTCAGGTAAATTGAGGTGACGTAATGTTAATGAAGTTCAAAATTATTTCATTAGAATAGTTTTTTTTTCAGCTTTACATTGTATCCATAAATCTAGGAGGGTAGGCAGAGGGAACCTATTGTTAAGAAACTCCATCCCCCACTTTTCGCTAAATTTTGGAGGCATTGCGTGTTGAGTGACGAGTGGACACCTGAGCAATGAAATAAAAATATTAAGTATTTCGAATGGGAATCGAACACACAACCTGTTGCGTTTTCAGTTACACGTTTGTACCATTGCGCCACGGCCTCTAGAGGAATAGATTAAGTAAGAAACAATTATTTTTAAATATATTTACAATTTACGTTTCGCTTGCAACTTCGCCTGGACCTATGGCTGTAAGACTTATTATGGATGTTTCATATGTCTAGTGGTCATGGGAATGGACTGTCTTAACACTAGACTTAACACTTTTCCAGGTCATTTTTGCATATCCAGTGCCTAAAATTAAAGTTAAACAGTACAGTCGAGTAAACAAAATATTATTACCTACAATATTTCTCTTGATTCAATCTGTCTATTAATGAAAATTATTTTAAAATCCGATGCATAATTTAAATTACACTAAAGTAAAATATTATATAATTTAAAGTCACATTTTCTTTTAAAATTTAAAATCGTACTTCAAGTACCTACTTTAGATTTATAACCAGACGTTATAAGGAAAGTATAGAGATATTCCGCATTATTAAAAAAAATATACTCAGGAATATCATAACGATAATGTTTCCGTTCCAGTTAGTATGTTATATACGCTTTTAATCTCGATGACTTAAAACCACAACTGAATGAAGGCTTTTATTGTTAGAAAATAACATCAATAAATTACTCTTATTGTCCAAAATGGGAAGATATTTTTTACATATTTGTTTTTATTTTAACCAAATAAGCTTAGATCTGTAATAAATTTTAATAATTATTCAATAATGAGTAGTTTATTAACAATTTGTTGTTCAAGGCGCAATTGTGAAATATTTGTATCCCATAGTAGTGGATTCAAACAGCACTCGTGGGAATATTGAAGTTTATTTGTAATTAAGATATTTGTAATCTAGCTTGTGTAAATGTTAGATATTTCTCAAATTCTAAGCACACAATGTCAGAAGCACAATATAATTCTAAGAACGCAAGAAAAACAGGATATTAGATACTCTATAAAACAAATAAAAAAACTAGAACTACACTTAAAAAATCGATTCTATCAATTATCTATTCTATGATATGACAGTTACGAATGGCCCCCACCGAAGCCTAAAAGTCACATTATAAATGAAAAACCGCGACGCTGTCGTAATTGAAAATTCCCCGTATAATATACGACTTGCAATTTCAGAGGCACCCAATCCTGCTGGAACATTTTTCTTTACGTTTAACGATATTATTTAACGCCACAAATTTTACCATTTTTCTTATAGCTTCCAGTTCGCACTGTTCGCAATTTCATTATGATAATCGGGATACCTCCCTTCGAGGAGGGCATCGAGGTGTTTTTTTGGAAATTAATTGGATTATTATTCTTATTGTTTATCTATCTTTCATATACTAGATATATATATATCCATACCTATATTATAAATTCGAAAGTAACTCTGTCTGTCTGTCTGTCTGTCTGTCTGTCTGTCTTTTCCGCAATCAGGGCCAAATCGCTAATTTATTTGTGATAAAATACTCATATAGAGATACTTGAGGGTCCCGGGATGAACATAGGATACTTTTTTTTCTCATATTTGTAATATTTTCGATATATACCAATAAATTAAAATAATTAATTTGACAAGGAATTTATTCCGCCATGTTAATAACAATCATCGCTACGCGTTGCTAAGCAACGGCTTGCAAAGTTTGTTGTTTTAAGAAAACGTCACCCAAAGTGAGTTTGCTTAATGCATACATGGCGCGCGCCGATATAGATTTGTTTAATGTATATTAACAAAAATTAGATGATTTCTATAATTTGATATTCATCCTTATGAAAATAAATATAATAGTCACTTTTAGCATTTCATCTAGATGGAAATTATAGTTTACTGTATAACATTCTAATAAATAATTAAGATGTCACTGATTCCAAATGACCTAGCCTACGAGTGGTATAGTATGACCGACGCGCACGGGCAGATGACTTTGATGATTTTGTAAATTTTTATATATTTTCGAATTACTATTTTTTATGTAATTATTTGCTGCTTATAATTAATTTATCTCAGTTCGGTTATCTATACCGATGTTATACACTTAAAATATCGTAATTATAATCATTTGAGATTTTATTTAATAATGTTCGCAAAAATTAATAATTATTTAATATAGAAAAATGTTTAGTACGCGCGCACGGCAAACTTTAGGTACTTTTTCTAATATTAAGAATTTCCTTTAGTTACTTTTTTTGTTTGTTCATTTCTTTTGTTTGTTCATTTCGGTTACTCAGATATTTTTTCTAATAATAAATCTCCACTTATTATTATTTTTTAACTTATTTTAATTATTTAGGCTTAAATTTTCGCGAGCGTAGCCGCGTCCGGGCTCACTAGTATATATATATATGTTTTAATATATTTCTTTTGCTACATAAATAATATTTGGTTTGTAAGTATATATAATTTAAAAAATAAAAATCCAAATGAGATGCCTCCAGAATTCAACGGAAAATGGGGAACGGAACAGTAGGTTCCATCTACCTACTATGCTACGTGCGGGATACAGTGTGAAACTTAAAAATGTTAGGTAATTTTTATAGCCTTTTTCTTATTTGCCTTGTTATAACATTTAAAATGCTGATAAAATTAGGTAAAACTTTCTTAAACTTTAATTTAAAATGTGAAAGAATTTTTAATTCTTATTTTATACGCAAGTAGCTTTTGAGAATACCTTGTGTTTTTAATTATAGCAGTTTGGCGTCGGAGCACCTCTTTGAACAATAAAACTTGCATAATTATAGTTGCACGCTCAAGATACGTGAGGTTGCCAAATTAAAAGATTACCCAGCACTTGGTAAATGCGGAATAAAGACGTTACTTTTACTAATTATAATTAAAAGTAAATTTACTAAAATATCCACCGAAATATCAAAAAAATCGATTAAATGTGAATCATTTGTTTTTTTTATCATATATCTATTATATACTTATTAGATATTTGCCTATGTACTAATGTAATCTCAACTGCAAATCCACCTCGAAGTCACGATGACCATATATATGCACAGCCATAATTGACATCATATTTTTTGGTCTTCAAGCAGCTTCATGGCTTATTGAGGTTGTTATTTCAACGATGTAACCTATACTTGATATGTGATACTGCAACCTCTCCAAGTCCTGACAGAGTACCTGAAGAGTAATCAAATAGTGAAAATTTACCAGACAGACTAGAATTTACATTATTTCAATATAATATATTGAAGTTCAATTTTTTAATAATTAAAAGTGAAAAAAAACATTGAAAAGCAATTGTCTATGGATGTGCCCATTTCATTTTTCTTGCTTATCCCTGGATTAACTATCCTTTTCCCGGGACTCGAAGTCAACAATAGGCCTTTCCGCTACTTAATATAAAGGGAGGACGCTCAGCAAACTTCATCGTCGATTACTTCTAAGTTAAACTTACAATGAATTTGAGTAGCAAAGGGGGCCGCCATCTCTGTGCACCCCCTGCCAATTTATTCGGGTAGCACCACCTTTTTCGTGTCTTTTTCGAATCAGTATACCTTAACCCCTTGCAAAGTTTCATCTTAACAATATACGTTCAAAGTTTATATTAACTTTTATTAAGATTTCATTTTAGCAGATAATTCATTCATTTTTATGATTCCGTACCTCAAAAGAGAAATAGGTTTCTAATAGGATCACTTTTGTGTTCAACACCTGTCTGTCATCATTGGAAGGTACCAAGCTGAAATTGAAAGTTAATAGCTAAAAGCTGTAAATTGTATGGAACCCTCGGTGGGCGAGACCGACTCCCATTATTTCTGGTTTTTATTTGTTAAAAAATTATTGCATACCGCAAACATGGCGAATACACTGATGTTAGTATGTAAATAAATCTATTGAAAGTGTCAAGCTTTAATAAATTGGCCGATCTATTTACTAAAAAACTATTTCTAACAAATAATAAAATAGACTGAAAATGCTATTAGTAACAAACAATAATAAACATATTTCCTATTTTTTTTTCAGCTTCTGTTCTAAATCCTGCATGTAGCAGGGTATGCAGGGGAGTCTAGTGTTAAGTCACTTTCCGCCGAATTCTGAAGGCATTGCGTGTTGAGTGACGAAACTCAACGCCGCGCTTTGCCTCGATTCTAGAGGCGAAGAAATTAAAATATCAAATATTTAATTTCATCGAGTGGGAATCGAATCCACAACCTGTCACCTCACTTCATAAAAAGCTTTAAAATGTCCTAACGATTATTTCAAATACGTGCTTAAAAAAAACAACCACCCTTATCTAATAAACATGTTTTATATAATTAATTGTGTAATTATTCACTACTAAGGAAATAATTTAATCAGAGGCAACGCCGCATGTAAGCGAGGCTAAGCCGGAGATTTGTAGGAACCCACGCCAATGCATAAAGGGAACCGCTATCAATATATTTAACAGGTTTGTATTAAATGGATAGTTTGTTTCTAGAGTTCAGGCGATCTAAGAACCAGTTTGTTAAGCCCAGTTTATAAAATTATGCTTATAATTATTTGATTACTTTAATTAAAAATTAATTAAATAATAAATGTTTTACTTTAGTTCGATAGCAATAATTTCGTTTCTAAAACTAATTATATCTAGCTATAATCCAATTAAAAGAATATTTTAATTTTGATAAATAAGTGGTCCTAATAGGGTTTTGTTTTTTTAAGAGACCCTAAAATTTACCATATTATGACCTGAAAGCATGCTTTTTATATCTTTTATTTAATTTTCCATACACATTTACTTGATGTGTTGAAATACGTTTATTTCAGTAGGAACCATAGCAAATGTTATCTATGGCCTTTTTAAATAAATAGACAAAAGAATCCTGTGAAGTACTATTGATATCTGATACATATCAATTGCTTTTACGTTCACAGATTCAATCCAACATCGATAAAAAGGGTGGAAGCCTATTCGATTGTAAACTTTAGTTTATGGAACAATTTTATTGAAGCCGTAAGAATCATACGCTTCCCACTATGCAAAGTAATATGGTACGTAACAACGTTTTACAATCGTGTTTGCTGTTTTCTGCAAAGCGTATTTAAATCTATGGTGTATTTACTTCCTTTCAGTTCCGTTTTGTAGAAAAAGATTTCTTTTATCACGCTGTATCCCGCACACAGCAAGGTAGGCAGAGGGAACCTAGTGTTAAGATACTCCGTTTCCCACTTTCTGCCGAATTCAACACCGCGCATTGCCTCGACGCCAGAGCGAACAAATGGAAATATAAACGTAAATAAATATTTCAAAAAGTAACATGAGCGTTAAAACGAGACCGGTTTAGTTAGGAAGTCTATAATTATAGTAAGTGAAGTTCTTGGTTCAATCTCCATTTGGGGAGTAAAATCAGTCTTTTATTGTATGTTATATAGGTTTTTATCGTTCTCAATGGAAAAAATATCGACACGTCCATTATCATTATTGGGTTTCGTTTGAAATGAGATGATACCGCCGAGATATTTTTTAAGATGAATGACGAATGACTGAATGTTTAAAAGTTAGTTTATATGCATAACTATATATATATATATATATATATATATATATATATATCTTTTATTTATCCTATGTATTAATATAGCCTGCCAGATGGGCCGACGACATAAAGAGGTTGGCGGGAAGCGGATGGGTCCGAAGAGCTGAGGATCGAGTGTGGTGGCGAGAATTGGGAAAGGTCTCTGTCCAGCAGCGGACAAAAGATTGACGAGTTGATGGTGATTAATATAGATGCAAATATGGTATAAAAAAGCAGTGATAATCCAAAAAAATGGACTTTTAAACTTTTACTTATTATATTTCCCTTAACAAGAATCAACTTCAACGTTTTTCATCAAATAATGTCTACTGTGCCTGGTATGTACTTCAAGTATATTATTATGACCTGATAAGGTCATGTGTGAGATGATTGATTGTGACAAATTGAACAGTTCCGGGAAATTTTTACACGATATTTTAAGAGATAAGCGATAAGAGATATAAATTGCAGTAATACTGCATGAGCTACTGAATATTTTTTAAAAAATCACCAAGTTGAATATAACATGAAAATGCACATACTTTGAATTCTCCTGTATAGTTGTTTATTATATTTATACTTGTAAAACATATTAAAATCACTACTTTATTTGAAGAATTGCGGGATAGATAAGCTCTAGCTAATAACATTGTTTTGTTTTCAATAAAAAGAATAAGAAAAAGACATAATAAACATATAAAGAAACATAATAAACATAAAGATAAAGCAAGTTTTATTCTTATGTGGAAAAGTTATAAACTTGCTTTCTACAGAGTTTTAAACGGTAAGATATCACAACTCCGAGCAGACACTCCTTGATTGTGAGTTCGTGTACAGCATTACAGCCAAGTACACGTTAAAGGTTGCTTAAAACCCATACCTTAAAGTTGTAACAAATGTGGCTGACTGTATAGTGTATCCGTTATCGAGAAAACTTCAGCTCTTAGCGTAATTCACGTTTGTCATTCACGTAATCTTGTTATTTTAGCTATGCTATATTTGTATTTTTTTAACGCTTTATAAATAGCTAGTATAATTTCACAATTTAAGCACACTTAAAAAGTCGTATCGTGTTTTAGTATTGCCAGTTATAAAAAATATTTCAATTATTAAATCTGATCTTAATATTTTCTTTTAAATTCAATATGGAATTTATTAAAGTACATTGAAGTTACATTTATGTTTTGTACTAGTACAAATCGGATTTGTGAAAGCATTTATAAAAGATAGCTTGAAATAAACAAAACTCAAGTTTGCCATACCCGCAACCCGACAAGTCACAAACAACGATATTTCGTTCTTTCATTCTATAGTCGTTAAAACATATAGAAAACTTATTAAGAAATGGACCGAACTATCTACCTTTTGTGAACCGTAAGTTAGAATCTGAGCATTCGACGGTTATCAAGAGCCTGGGAAATATCGCAGGGCGAGCAAGTTTGCCCTCCTTTGTTACCGGCATTAAGTTTAAAAGTGTATTGTGTGGTACAATGTAGAGGAAAAAGCGATTAAAGGTTAAAAAAAAAACAAAATAGAAAGAGAAAAGTTAAGAAAATACATGCAAATTTCTTTCAAATTGATAGAGTTATGAAATCTTTTTATTTTTAATATTTGGTAATTATTATAAATTTTAGAAGTTTCAAATGAACATGGGTGGCTCTTACTCTAGAGTGAGGTCCAATATAATGTATTGCGTATTAAAACAATTAAATTATATTTACTTAACGTTGACTTTAGTCATTTATTTATTTGTAACATGGATTTGTTTCAACTTCACTGATTAAGAACCAAATTCTGGTAAAATATGAAGTCATATTCTTGTGTAACCTAAGAGATCACAGAAAGTTATTGCAGATATTTTGAAAGTTGTTGGTTGAAGAATTACCGAGAATCACAATTATATTGTTTTGATTAAATTTATAAGTGTTACAATTTAGTACGACCAAAAAAATATGAAAATACACGAGAAACTGCAGATACATTACATTTCGACTATTTTTATTTTCCTGTCTTAGAAAGTTGCAATTGTTCTGTAACTCTTCCATTGGCTACGAAAATCCTGTATACTGATATGATCATGAAGTATTGCTTGTGAGAAAAGGATTTCAGTTAAGTCTACTCTTGTTAAAACTTTCTTGACCTCACTTTAATTCAGGTTATATATATGAAGTTGAAGTTGAATGAAATCAACTTAAATAAAATCTTATTTAATAGACCCTATGTTAATTTATAATATCTATAATTATTTTTATTTCACAAAATAAATTCTATTTGTAACATACAAAAATTTTAATTGTAATATATTTTATTAATTCTCGAGTAGAACATAAAGACAATTTATCTAAAGCAACGAGTATAATATCTACACTCACATATCTCACAATTAGATGTTTAGCTAATTTTCCTTTTCAAACTTCCAACTCATATCTCATACTTGGAAATTTTCATAATAACCATTAACAAAATAACTTGTATAACATTAAGTGCTTGTAAGTTACCGTCAGTATCTTCATACCATCGATAACCTTCGAGTTCACCAAATCGAGATCGTAAACGCAGGGAAGTTACCAATTCATATCGTGTCCCGAATAGCTCATAGCGTTGGAAATATAATTCATAGCATACACGAACTATCATATCTAACTACATTTCTCGAAGCTATCAAACTTCGCCTGCTAGACAATCCAATCGCCGGGTGAATCTAAGAGCGACTTTTGCATGTGAACTTTGTCTTTACATCGTTCGTGTCTTGTCAAACTGATCCAGACAATTGGGCCAATTAATCGGTTTTCGTACGTTTCATATTACAATCGGTGATGATGGGTCTTCTGTAGATTAGTTTCAGGCCTATTTCATTTCAACCTGTTTAGACTATTAAGACAATTTATGTATACGAAAAAGGTATCAAACTTTCAAGGTATCAACGGTTCCATTTTCAAGATTGTATAATATATAAACTTCCCATTGACATACAATTTTGAAATTGGTATGAAACCTTCGGTCCCGGAGCTCAGTTTTATTATTATTTTTTTATGGAAGGACCCAAAACTATCACCTTAAATATATACAAAGTAAATAATTAAAATTTATGTGTTCGCATGTACACTTGTTACATCTAAACACAACTATCAATCATCACTCGTTATAAAAAGCTAATAAGTTTTATCTTATAAAGTAACAAACAGAAGGGCAATAATTATGGATTGATCGATGACGATATTATTTATATTGTCAGACAATTAATCTAACCGGTCAACATATTGTATATTGTTAATAGATTGTATTTTTGTTTTGTCATTTTTTGACTCTAGTGTGGCAAAGTACGGCGTTGAACTACGCCTCTCAAAACGAAATTTGCGGCGAAACGCCAGTCGTGGCACAGGGGTACTGATAATCAGGCAAATCGCACTGAAGAGGCAATGCCTCCAGAATTCGGCGGAAAGAGAAGAATAGAAATGTCTTAATAGATATGGAGTGTCTTAACACTAGATTTGTGGACTAGGTTCCCTCTCATACAAACTATGTGCGGGATACAACATGAAGCTGCAAAAAAGTGCATTTGAAACTAACACATTAAAAAACTTAAGTTTTTAATATAAGTTAGTTTCAAGTTTTAAGCTGTAATTTGGTATGATATTTCAGAAATTACTTAATGGCACTTAAGAGGAAAATCTAACTAGAAACTAGGTGATAGCCATCCCCTTTGCAAATCGTTAACTTTTACGAGACGTCGGAGATTCCGATCGCTTACATCTACAATGTATATTATGAATACTTTTTATCTTGAAGCTCTCTGATACTTCACTTCGTCCATTATTTTGCTTTTAAGAAAAGCTGTACAGCTTACAAATTGCAGCTTATAAAATGCTAGTCTCAACAAAAATAACTAATTTTACTGGTATTCAATATATTGGTATAGGTTTTAACGTCGTTGTGAATCAACTATCGCACCACTGATGGATTGATTATTAAAATATAAATATTTTACTTTTATCAATAATCGTCTAGGTAGATAAACTAGTTGTAGGAAAACCTCTGGCCGTTGCACTAGAAAGGTTCCGGAGTGGTCACGAACCAGAAGACACTCGCGCAGGCGGGCAGGCCAGGTGGTCTGGACGACCGTAACAACGACTTTTTAAATGGATAACAAAGGAAAAAATAAATATCATAGTAAAAAAATAACTTACGCTAATATTAACATTATTTATTCAAGCATTATAACGTTTATTATAATTAAGTACTTGAACAATTCTATATCAACTAACCATCTATGGGTCACACGATGTTACTGGGCCTCTTACAGAGGTGTCTAGTATTATCTTTATCTAAGTATCTGATGTCATACAGGTTATGTTTAATTAAAATCATGTTTATTATGTCTTTGTTAGAAACTTTGTGGAGATTATTATTTAGAAATTTACCGAATGGCGAAAATTATTAACTTAACTTTAACAATTTACGTGCACTTTTAAATTGTACTCTTAAATTTTTAAGCATAATTAGTTTAGCATATTGCAAGGTTACAGAGGGAAACAAGTGTTAAAACACTCCATTCCCAAAATTAAATGGCGAAACCCAACGACGCATTTTGTCTTGTTATGTATCGCCTGATAAGACATATATCACTACGAGAGAAAAGAAATGAATACAATTAATTTCTCACAGTAAGAATCGAACCCAAAGCAGTCACATTTTCAATTGGACGCTGTGCTGCTGCGCTACGAACTTCACTTAAATTTTGATTTATTAATTAAAGATACGTTTTCCTTTTATTTCAGTTCTTGTCTGACAAAGCAATATTTGGACGTGCTTTCCATAACAATGCTTTATTAGAACTAAAATTCACAATTGTTCTACTTCTGCTGACTTGCAAACAAATCTAATAAAAGGAGTTCTCAAACCTGTCAAGGGCAGGACGCGGCAATATAGATAATTAATTTTATCAAGTAGCACGATTATTATTGAAGATTTCTCCAATAAAATAAATGGGCAAATTTGATGATTTTGTGTTAGGGAAATATAAATTTTAATCAATTCATAATTTGGTTATTGCTAGCGAGAGAAAGTTTTAGATTATATTCGAATTTTGTAACTAAAACGTAAATTTTGTACAACATTTTAAATTCTTGTTTTATATTATAGCTATTATTATTTTAATGTTATAATTTTTTTATATAACCTCAAGCCGAAATTCCTTAGAATTAATATTTCGAATTTGTGTGGACACTGAAAAATCTAGACCCATCAAGATCACCTAATGATAGATTTTTACTATTAAAACAATAAATTTTCTATAATAACTATGACATAGGCGTTTATAATTTTCCACAAGCAACAAATAACATAAAACTACATAAATAAGATTATAACATCCAAAAATCTAATATAACCAAACACAAAGGAATGAGCGACGTCAGGGCACACCACTAGTTACAAATAAACTTCTACCTCAACCTCATTGGGGAATCTCGTACATTACCTCGTTTGAGAAGTTTTGAATGTCAGCACTATGGGTGTATCTGGACGAACACATATCTACATACGTTTGATTTAAATTGTGTTAAAGGTGAATTAAAGTTTGTGATTTAGTTAGTTGTCAAAGGAACATTATTTTGATGATATATAAAATTATGTTAGTAATATATAGCTGCATATTGAATATATTATATAGTACTATGGATTCTAATATAATTTAAGCCTTAGTTTGTAAGTACTTAAGTTTTATTAATTAATTGGGCATTATAATTGTAATCTTCGAGCCGGTCGTGGTACAATAGCACAACTTACAACTTCAAAAGTGAATATAAATTTGGCGGAAAGTGGGGAACGCAAATTCCCCAATGGGAACGGAGTGTCCAAATACTATGTTCCCAGGTTGTAAAAATGGTTCAGTACCATAAGTGTGGTAAACAGATCCTGAAAAGGATGAGAGATAGTTAGATTGCATGTGAGGTAAAAGAGGTGGTTGTGAATTTTAGTCGGTCAGTTTCCTTTATGAGGAAAAAAAACTATATTAGTAGCATAGGTTCAAATCGAAAATTACCTGGTAATATAAAATTATAAAACCGCTATTATATAACAGTTAAATATTTTAGAAAATACATTTTTTTTATTATAACTTAAATGTATCGGCCTGTACAAATTGGCATTGACAAATGACTATTTTTAAAGTACTCACCAACTTTATGATCTAAAGTAGGGCAGTTCAACTATGTTTTATTCATTAACAGCCAAAAAACATTCAATTTTAAACTTAGCCCCATTTATATTGATTTATTACTAAAAAAAACTTGTACTTTTTATTATATAACCTAATTTACGATACAATAGATAGCCAATACCTTTAATGTGGAAATCCATAAATAATACATACTATTTATCAACAACGAAAAAATATATTTTGTTAGCATTTACAATTATGAACAACATAAAATTATTTCTTTTTACTTAATAGGTCTTTCGTGTTAATAAAATTAAACGAGTATACAGCTATTGTACCAATTACTTAGGTCATTTAAAAGAATGTCTGCCTTTTAAGGTTGGTTAGGGCTTTTAATTTCGACGATCAAGATTAGGTTTTTTAAATACTTGTTTTAATATAAACTTGTCTTGAAATTGTTATTTAAAATCGCTACACGGTGAAGTTATATAAAGATTTTAAGTTGAAGTCAATCAGTTAGCACTTAACCATTTTTAGGGTTCCGTACTTTTTAAGGAAAAAAGGCACCTTTATAAGATCACTCTGTTGTCCGTCCCTCTGTATGTATGTCTGCCAAGACCCTTTATACCTGGACCTAGAATTATGAAATTTGGCAGCTAGCATTTGTGGTTACATTTATAATTTAAAATTTAGCTAAGCTAAGCTAAGCCTGAATTTCAGAAAAAGCTCCAGACCTCCAATTTTTGTACGGAACCCTCAGTGGGCGATCCCGACTCACGCTTGTCCGTTTTTTTATTATCTAATCATGTGCTATTAAGTCCGGGCTTCTTGCATTACGGAGGTTGCAGATTACGTTCCAGCGCATGTCAATATTTTATCAAGACACAAATTATTGTTCTAACATGATTAATGAACACCACAATGACACCACAACACGCAGTCAGGGTGTGAACGCAAGGAGAAGCGAGCCAGTTGTGAATAATGTATCTAATACATTAATTGAGGCTTTCGTGATGCAGTAGATCAGTATCTGGCTTAAACGGGATGGTTCTGGAGTCAAATTCATCTAGAGATATTTTCATTCTCCCATTCTATAGAGAAAGTAAGTTTGCTTCACATGGTTTATTGTAATAAGAGCATGTTTCGCATTGACATCACCAGCGTCTTTTAAGGGGCACATCTTAGTATTCTTCATTTTCTTTAATTGTGCTTATATAATAAGTATATATTGGCTTTTGTTTTATGATCAGTTGCCACCTGACATCCAAGTCCTGACATCTTCCCGAAAGACTCGAGTGTCGCCGTTAACCCCTGTAGAATTCTTTCGCTGCCATCTATAACAAGCACAACGACCAGAGCACGCATCACAGCTCTACACCTCTACTACGAATATGTCAAAGAAGCTCCAGGGTTGGGTTTTATAACGGGTTCGGTTTTATATCTCACTTCTACCCTCAAACCTTCATCCTCCACCTCGGGGACGCATTCTATAGGATAAATAAATTTATCATGTAAAATTTAAATTTATAATTGTTTGATATAAATATAAACAGAACAAACACCCGCAAACAAAAGCACGTATATAACTTTTTCCTAATGGACCTGTCATGGTAGAGCAAGTTGGCAGTTTGTCAATGCTAATTGATTTACGCATGAACGTTAGCCGATATACACTAGTTGTTCCATTTTCAACTATCGTGACCACATCAAACTTTCTATATAAAATACGTTAATGTTGTTGAAGTACCCCCGTAAATTACATTTTCATTTGTATTTAGTTAGGAACAATTTTATCTGTGATAATATCAGTATATTTTGATTTCAGACGACGGATGACGGTTGATGGATGACTGATGACAGATGGTTGATGACGGGTTGATGGTTTTTTATTATTTTTATACATATAAAAAAAAATGTGTCAATGATAGTGGCGTGAAATCAGGAATATGTGGAGTCGTGTATGAGAAAGGTAAACAACAACTCACTTCAGCTATAGTAAATGGTTTTTTTTTATAAATGGGTACAGCGAGCGAAGCGATATTAAATATTTTTATATATCTGTGTTTTTGTTGAATATCAATGTCATCCTTTGTTCCGACCACTTCGTATCTGATAATTATGTCTAAATGTGTAAAAATAAAAAAAAATAATGACTTATTTCTGTAAGTAATCTTTATATTATACAAATTGTGGGTAACATAGTGTTAGCCAGTCAGGTTTAGCTTACAGTTTGAATTCTGTAACAAAGGATCTCATAATTACGATTACTTTGAAAGTTGAATATGTAAAAATTATTACGGAAATGCATTCACACAATTGTAATCATGATACCATATCTGCCTTAAACGTCCGTAAAATACCAATAATAACTCTTATAATATTTCTATATAAGTAAAGTAGCAATAGTTCCTTTCGGAAGTGTTTTAATAGATTGTGCGTAGAATGGGTGCGGGGCCGCGCTCCTGATAGTAACCTTGTGAAATCAACTCCTACGGACAAATCACTGTATTTCGTAACATGTATTGAAATATGCTAAATACCTTCTATTATGAATAACAGTGCTATTGCCATTAAGCCATTCATAAAAAAAAAATTCTAAGAAAAAGTGTAATCATGGCGCAGAGGCACATGCGTGTGATTATTCAATGCGATAGGTTTACAGGTAATGAGTTCGATTCCCACTACATGAAAAAAAATATTTAATATTTTCATTTATTCGGTGTCGAGTGCTGAGGCAAAGCGCGTTGAGTTCCGCGACACGCAATGCCTCCAGAATTTCGCGGAAAGTGAGAAACGAATTATCTTAACACTAGAATCCTTCTAGCTACTTTAGTAAGAATTTGAACCCATAAACATCATGAACAGGCAAATACTTTTAATAATAATGACTACGTCAGAGCGTTTAAAATTAACGAGTAACTAACATCTCATTCACGTAATACGTGTACATTACGCGTGCTCATGTCAGCGCGTGCGTAAACTAAAAAGTATGCGATTAAGATACCTGGTAGCTCATAATTAGAGCGACGGTAAATTAATTGGTGCGCTAGTATTAGTGGCTACAAATTGATCGCATGGTAGATACTTTACTAAATTGTGGTAAGGGTAGTCATTTGTATGATATGAGGGTAGATGTATAATAATTCTATATTGTAAAGGTATTTGTTTTTTTTATTGATATAATACCCTTTTAGGTTAAATTAAAGTAATAGTTAAAGAGCACTTACTTCTTTAGATATTTTGGTGTAATGAATGAATCATAAATATATAAAAAGGAAATAGTATTGTTTAGCTTCACGCTGTATCACGCATGTAACAGGGTAAGCAAGGGGAACCTGATATGATCCTAGTATTAATACCTTTCATTCTCATTTAAACACCCCCGTTCTCCTTTTTGCTCAGTAGTACTTCATTACAAGTATTTAATTAATCAAACTAATAATAGATTAACAGTTCTAATAATACATTTTTCATATATATCTTAATGAACGTATTTAATTAACCTACGTCTTAAAGAATTGCATTAGTTTTCATGTCCAGATTTCTCAAAGCAACTAATAATTAGTGTTTAAAAGTTACCTAACCGCTCAGGGCCAATAGTATCAATGTAAAATTCCTTACAAATATTACGAACAAATCTTGCTTGCCACTGTCATAATATAAGACACACGAGTCCTAAATAATTTGTACTTTGACTTTAGGTTTAGAAACTGGAACAAGGCGTATTGCACAATCTCAACCTATTAGGGTTCAGCCTTGAATCAGCCTGGTGCCTGTTACTTAATTATTATGCTAGCCGAATTTAATATAGTACATACCTTGTTTGAAGAACCGAACCAATGATTTTTATTTATTTATACAATTATATAAGGTTAGCGGGAAAACTATTGTATTTTGGAGGATAGGCAACGTTGCTTGTTCTTGGTTTTCGGGAAAATATCAAGAATATTTATTAGAGTTATTCTATCTTGTAATTAATGAAAATATTGAATTAATATATTTTTCGTTGATGCAATTCATGTAAACAATATATAAACACGTTGTATAAGTGTCAAACACTCATGTCATGGACATGGATGAACTATAGGGATCTCCCCTACAGATTGTTAGCATTTGATACATTGTCATGAATTCGATTCCCTTTTGTATTAATTTCTATACATCGTATGTTAAGTGGTGAAATTCAACGCCAAGCTTTATTTGCCGGAGCGACGAAATGAATGTAACTTATTTCCTCAAGTTAGAATCGAACCCAAAACCGTTGCGTTCACAGCCGTCCCATTGAACCACGGTGGACTCGATTTCGTAATTATCATAATTATACCATTACTAAAACGGTAGCATTAAAAGCGTTCTTAAGAGAATCGTTAAAACATAGATATTACGATTAATATAATATGAATTATGTCTTAAATAAATCCAGTATCTAATTGAAAATCATAAAATCCACAAATATAATAAAATATTTTAGCAGTAAATACTCGTAGATTTAAGAAAATCTAATTTAAGCTTAAGCCCTGATAAGATTAGGTATATCTTGTTGAAATATTCATGATAATATTATACAATGTTAGATAAATTTTACTAAATTATGAATAAATTGTTTTCAAGGGCGTTTATTGCGGGTGACTTGTCCTCCCTTTAATACCCTAATTCAAAGATTTAATAGAGGGATCCTGGGAACCTAGTATTAAGATACTCCGTTCCCATTAAGACACTGTCGTTCCCCACCTTCAGCTGTATTTTCGAAGCATTGAGTGTTAAGTGGCGTAACTAAACACCGTCAATATGCAATAATATATTTAAAATCTGTAATTTAAAAGTTAAAAAAAACTCCGGAGTTTTTTTTTAACTTTTAAAGTTAGTTTTTTTATAGATATATTCTGATAGATATAAGCCATAAAATAATATTTCAATACATTAAATTGAAAGTGAAACACCATATCAATATTCAAATATGGTAAATACTTATTTATACAGTATACGAGTTACGAGTACGTCGACAGCACCGACTGTCTCAGATATGATATCCATGGCAGTCACTTGTAGTGGAGCTAAGAGCACCAAGCGTCGCATTTCCCATGAATATTTAAGCACTCATCAATGCTCTCACTCAAGATATCGTATTTTCCGCTTCAGTTGTAAAATTGAAGGCTTATTGTATACGTGTAGATGTTCTTGTATTGAATATGTTGTTTTAAAATAAAATTTTAACGTGATTTTTCAATGGCGTTGAGTTGGTCGAAGTGTCATAATGGGAACGGAGTGTTTTAACACTAGATTCCCTCTGTGATATCAAGGTGGGGTTTGATTTATACTTTTTATCTTTACTTTCTCATTATAATTTCCAAAAATATAATGAGAAAGTAAAGTTTCTTGTGCATTAACTATAACTTTTAAAAAATGTTTAATAACATAAAAAATATGAGAATTATAAAATCGAGATAAAATTTTAAGATATCGGCATCGGTAGCTAAGACTTCAAAGGGAGAAATCTTCACACTGCGCGCACTTTCAAGTAAGACTGCCGTCTGCATCCGGTTCTTGACCCAAAAGTTAAGCAATAACCTCTTGAGATGTTTGGTCGAGGCTTTTCGCTATTAGATCGTTAACAGACATGATTATTACAATAATATTAGATATAAACATTTGACATATGTAGAAGTTATCCTTTTGAAACCCTTTAAAACTATATCTCCTATCAATTTATCACTTCGAATTAAAAAATATAAACTTCAAATACCCTGTAATTTTACTCAAAAGCATAATAATTTAGGTCAGCGTGACACCGGCACACGCGAGATTGTAAACACGACGTTTGTAGGTTCGGTTCTAACTCTGGGGAAGAAATATTTAACTGATAACGAGGTAAAGCGCGACGTTGAGTTACGCTACTCAACATGCAATGACAGAAAGTGCGAAACGAAACGTACGAAGTGTCTTAACACTAGATTCTCTCTGCCTATCCTCCTAAGATAAGAATGGAAAAAGGCATTAAAATTGCTTATTTTTTAAGACATTACGCGTAGATTAGTTGAACTCAACACAGACGGCTTTGCTAAAATAATATAATTTATAATATAGTTATTTACAAGGATTATCTCGCTTGGATATTCCGCCTTTGTCCCGAGCGACTTAATGTATCTATGATGACGCCGCCCGGTCTGCTCTCTGCATATTTTAAGAGCAATCTACTATCGATCTTCGTTAAACATTACATATGTATATCTAAAACATGCATATCATCAATGTTACTGTATTTCTGATTGTATTTATTATTTAGTTGTTTTTAATATGCATCAGTTTCACATTGTATCCCGCACACAGCAGAGTAGGCAGAAGGAAAACCTAGTGTTAAAACACTCCCCACTTTCAGTCTAATCGTGGAGGCATTGCGTTTAGAATGGCGGAACTCAACTCCGCGCTTTGCCTCCACACCAGAGAGAAATAAGAAAATAACATATAAATTTAAATAAATATTTCATTTCTTCAAGTGGGAATCGAACCCAGAACCAGTCTCGTCTCATTAGAATAGAGTTTAGGCATACGATTATACAGTTTGGGTTTAACTTCACACTGTTTTCCTTATATAGGTTAAGTAGAGTAGAAATTACGTATTGTACGTGTATTCAGGTCAGTTTAGTTCTTCATATGTGGCATTTCGAGTTGCCAGTAGAGCAACGCGCAACTCAACGCCGGCTCTCGAGTCAACGCCGCACTTCGTCTTACCAAAGTGAAGAATTAAAAACCCACGCGCTACTACCACTGCACCACGACATCCTCGAATCTTGAATTGTCTCGAATTAATTACTTTAAAGTACCAACCAACCAACAATTATAATTCATTTTACGAATCATTAAAATTGTCATTCAAAGAGCACTTACGTGATAAATCAATGTCCTTGTCATGTTTTTGTATTAGATAAAATTATTTTAATTATTACTCTTAAATTATATTTGTCAAGTGACCTATAGAAGATAATTATAATATTTTATAAGGTTTAAAAAAAAAGTTATTTAAAAAAATCATATGCAAAGCTATACATTTTCTGGTTCTAGACAGAATAAAATAATATATACCAAAAACTAGATGTATTAGTCATTCCGCGGTTTTACTACCTAAATCGGTTTCAAATAAAAAAATCGATACAAAAAAAACTCAATAAATGAATTAAAAGAATACGTTAATTAACCAGCAATAATTAAGAGTAGTCAAAGTTCACCAACTGCTCCTTTTGTGTAGGAGGGAGGAGGAGGAGGAGGAGAAGGAAACTTTAAAATTGCTTCGGGTTTAACGTGAACCTGGGTATTTAAAAGATCTTCATTAAGCCTTGCGTCGGGCATCGACAATGAATGCAGTCGGATGCAATTAGTAAGGTGGATTAAACCTTTAACATTTACTGTTATCACTATATAAGTATAGCTTTAGATTGTATATCATTTATTCCATTCATAGAAGTAACCCTAAGGCTATTGAAATTAATATTTAATTGTAAGAGAAAATTATGAAATTGTAGTGACGTGGTTTTATGACGCATTATGTTAAATTTGTGTTGAAAATACACGCAATTGTATGAATATGTCAAATTTTTATTTGCCATTATTTTTCCTTCGCAAATATACCGTGTTCGAGAACACAT
This sequence comes from Heliconius melpomene melpomene, assembly GCA_000313835.2. Classification (NCBI taxonomy): domain Eukaryota; kingdom Metazoa; phylum Arthropoda; class Insecta; order Lepidoptera; family Nymphalidae; genus Heliconius; species Heliconius melpomene. The sequence goes on from HE671943.1 coordinate 65,089, forward strand.
TATTGTCATTGCGTGTTGAGTGGCGGAATTCAACGCCGCGTTTTGCCTCGACACCAGAGCGAAGAAATAAAAATATAAATGTAAATAAATACTTTATTTCTTCGAGTGAATCGAACCAAGAATCGTCGCGTTACAGTCACGCCGTTTAGCCCGTGCACATATATAGGTATGTAGGTATATGAACATTAAAGCTGATTAAGTTAATGTATTTTAATTTTGCGAGCTTCACTATTATATGCCATGATTCCATTTTATGTTCCAATTTTATGGCTTGGTACATAAAATACAAATGAAAATGAGCCGTCGGTGATTTAGGGGTAATTTATTTCACTAAAACCCACCTCGTGTAACTCAAACGCTTGATAGCTTCTACTGAAAGACATAAAATTATTTGAATTTTGCTTGTTATTCTAACTATTGTTTTCTTTTTTTCTTTGACTTTACGCTATATTCGTTATAGAAGGGTAGATAGAAGGAACCTAGTGTTAAGGCACTCTGTTCAGCACTTTCCGTCCAATTACCCAGGTATTGCGTGTTAATTGTCGGAATTCTACGCCCTTGTCGATACAAGAGCGAAGATATGAACATTAACTTATCATTCTCTTATATGGGAATTAAATCCGCAACCGTTTTCAGTCAGACACCCTGCTACTGCGCCACGATGACCTCGACTACATATTATGTAATTTTAGAAAATTAGTGATATTATTTTATATTGTAAAATTTTCTGTCTATATAATTTTAGTAAGTATAATAATATCAAGTTTTAATTCATTTTAAGTCTTTTCTTTTTATTTATTGACAAAAAGAAAGAGAAATAAGTCACACATTTTTCATTTTTCATTTCACATCCATCAATCACTCTAATAAATTTGAACCTTCAATTCATCATAATGTATAGAATCATCAATTTAGACAATTAAAACAAATCGTTTGTTACATAATGTATTTTTATTGGAAAACACTTTGTTTCCATTATTAAATCCATTCGCGTTTTAACTAAAGCTGGAAGTGTCAAGTCCGACAACAGCATATGATTAATATTGAAAGCAACGACTGTGATTAACGGCGAGCAATCAACGGATCGAATAATACTTTTATTCGGAGCACTGCCATTTTAATAATTGGGTTAAAAACGATAAAATACGTTCTTTATTGAGTACGGACGTTGAATTATTTAAAGAGATTTTATAGTTGACGTTACTTTAAAATTATTAAGAAAAGTATTTTTGATGTTTCTGTAAAGAGTTTAATAGTAAGTAATACGAAGTTTTTCAAGTAACTTACTAAGTTTTCTTTCATAAAAAAAGTCATGAGTATTAATACATACTAGTTCATGAGGTATTTTGTCTGCTAATGGTACGGTTCCCAAAATAAAGACCTAACTTGTTGACACCCAGTGGATATTCCACTGTATGTCAAGATAGTTCGTTGTTAGAAGTCGGTTTTTGTTTTTGTTAAAAATTAATTTATTTTACGATTTTTAGTGATGGGTAGATCTTAAAATGATGCTTCTTGAACGAGTGCTTAATTAGCTATTATAGTCCTTAATTAGCTATTATTTTTGTGCAAAGTTACATTTTGGTATATTGACAAGAACAAACATAAAAAGTATTCGGGTGAATTCGGAATGTCCCTTTTTTGAAGTTGGTTGAAAATGAGAACATCCTCTTTTTTGAGATTGGTTGAAAAGAAATGCAACGATCAGGAATCTCACTTCTGACATCAATTTAACAAGTTTTTGCTTGTAACTATTACAGTATAATTAATTTTTGACCAAAAAAAACAAACTTTCTCAGTTTTCTCCGGATTCCATAATCGAAACCTAACCAAACTTTCACCAAATTATTCTTGAAGTATATCCTTTCAAATAAAAAAAGAATCATCAAAATCGGTTGGCGCGACATTGAGTTATTCGGCTATTAGTCGCGCACATGCATAATGCAAATTTAAGACTTATGTGATTTTCTCATGGATACCATTGTCAGACATGGACCAAACCATTCGGGAGGCTATACCTTTCAAATAAAAAAAATATCAAAATCGGTCCACCCAGTTAAAAGTTATGAGGTAACAAACATAAAAAAAAAAAATACAGTCGAATTGATATCCTCCTTTTCTTACAGAAGTCGGTTAAAAATGACGTGAAATATTCTATAAAAGCAACCTTATTAGTTTGTACCTGCACTACTGTATTCTAGTTCGTATTTCAAAAATTATACAACTAATTGCACAACACCGTTAGTTACACTTTAATAAAAAAAAAATCATTGGTGTTTCTTTAAAATGTCAAGAACTAGGAAATAGGAATTCTACAATTACGAACGGCATGATCAAAATTTAACATCACAAGAACCGGTATTCTTTACAATGTAATAGTTCCAATTAACTTAGAAATATTTCGTCCCAAATATCACGACGGGTCTGGCTCTAATTGCTTACTTAATTCCTTTTAATAGTTGTCTCGTGCTCTACTCTAATATGTTTTAATCAACGAGATTTCATCACATTTTACGAGTTACCATAAAAAATTGTTATATCTTTCATCTGTTAATAACAAATATTGTATTACCAATAAATAATAAAAATGACTGAATGGATTTATCGTGGCTAAATAATAAACTTAAGTGATCCATTTCGTTCAATTGCTTATTCAATATTATTTTATTTTAGTATGTATTAAAATATAATTTGGCTTAATTTGTTTTGTTGTATCGAACCTAGTGTAACGATCTTAAGAGATCAATCCTTTTTTTTTCAGCTTCATGCTGTATCCCGCAAGTAGCAGAGTAATGTAGAGACATTGAGTGTTAAGTGACGGAACCAAACGCCGCGTTTTGCCTCTACACCAGAGCGAAGAAATAAAAAAAAAATTGGTTGCTGGAGAAATAAATCCTCAACCAGTCGTATTTACTTTACATTTCCTGCGCCACGACTGGCATCAAATAATTAGTATTTGTACTAATTAACCGACTTCTGTAAGAAAAGGAGGTTATCAATTCGTCTGTATTTTTTTAGTATTTTAGAAAACATATAAAAAATTGTATAAAGCGTGAAAATGAAAATGAGGGAAAAAACGACTTTAAAGTGATTATGAATTTATGTTTTTGGTACCTTTATAATATTTGGATGACGCAGCTTGTTTCTAACCATCTTTCGTTGAATATGTATTTGACATTAATGATGACGTGTTCATTTTATGATTATTATGAGTTCTATGAAAATTTAATATATTCATGTTCTTTACCTTATTGTTTTAATCATCGTGGCGCACTTTTAATGGATTTATTCCAAAAAAGCTAGCACGCCCTAGTGGAAACTAAGATTTGAATTTGTCAAATTAATCTGAAGAAACATTGGTATAATAGAATATTTGATTGTGCGAACTTTGATCTCATAACTACCTCGCCATTGCATACTATTTTCCTATCACAATCACTGCAAAAAATTATGTCAGGCATTTTTTTATTAGGAAAAAATGCAGTTATACAATACTAGACGGTAGAGCCCAATCGAGACGGAAACCAGACACCCGAAATGATGCATCGTTAACTCGCTACGTTGACCTTTGGCTGCGAGTTACCCTTCCAACCAGACAGTACCGACAAATTATATAGAGAGACGTGTTTTAGCCCACAGTTTTGCTTGCATGGACTCTAGAACTTACGAGAACGACGTTTTATTTTCTCTATATAACCATATTTTATAGCCTTGGAGTAGTATATATACGAATTTCTAGCACAAAATTCTTGTTATACAAATTTATTAATATATAAGATTGCAGGTATAAAAAATGCGGTATCCCAAAATTTCTAGGTAGATATGGTAACAGAAGCCAACACCAAAATTTACTTTCTTTCATGTAATATGCTATACCTTGTAAATGACACTTGATCACATTTCATAACACTTTGCTAGAAAAATTTTCAAAGCAAAATCCAATGTCAGCAAAATACGCGACGAAACGAATTTTTGACACAAAACATATACCAAAGTTACACTAAGAATCAAAGCAACATAGATGACAGTAGAGCCACTACTAGAAAACTTTTCTAAAGTCATACAAGCTAGCAACAGTTACGTTTGGAACCTGAGGCGCGTTCCAGCACTCCAGTCGAGTGCTGTACAGCTGAGAGCCGACCGTATAAAAACTCCAGCTTTAATTGGATTGCCTTTTATTAGCGTAATAAAATAGGATTTGCTCAAACCGGACGTTTCCACGCCGAGATCGCGTATCCCAATTATAATGTCGAGTACCTATGATTTTGAATATAGCGTGGATGTAAATACTTTTTTTCTTCAATTTCATGTAGAATGATTATTGAACCTCAGAGAGAAATGTATGAACTTCACAAAGTAAAGGATTTATTTTTTGCTTTTTTAGAATTTTACTTTTTACATTGAAGCTAAAAATTAAATAAAATAAAAATGTACTGACCAATACGAAGAACCACATAGATTAAAATAAAAAAATACCATTTTTTTCCATAATTTGCACTTACGTATGACAAAATTCACTTTAATTCTACACATTCATAAAATGGTGTATATCGTTGGATCTAAATCTTTATATTCGTACATTTAAGCAATTTTCCTCCTACTTAAATTTCATAGAATTATTTTGTAGCTTCATTACATATTCCAAATGAACAGGATAAATTATATTTTTTATGTTATTAGAAAACCTACACAAAATTATTTATTCTATAAATAGCCCATAAATGTGAAACTTGAATAATTTAAATAACGTGTCGTTTTTTTACCTGATTACGGTTGGTCACAGGGTTGATTTCCGCTTTTGGATTCGATAGAACTTTAGCATTTTTGTAACATTTCATTTCGTAACACCTAGGTTTCTTTAGCTTCACGCTATATCTCGCACATTTGTTGGCTTAGCGGAGGGACCCTGAGAAATTAGTGCTAAGACCTTTCTACACTTTTGGCCAAATTCTGGAGGCATTGCGTGTTGAGTGGAGGATCTCATCGCTGCACTTTGGCTTGACAATAGAGAGAAGAAATTAACATATTATTAAATATTTTATTTCTTCGAGCAAACTCACAATCTGTTGCGCTTACAGTCAAACATCTCGGCCCCTGCGCCACGACTGGTCTCCAGAACCTAGATATATATACCACAAAACCCTTCTAACTAAATACGCTATTTGATTAACTGAATAAGCAGTCATGCATTAATACCAGTAATTTGAATTATATCAAACCAATTAATATTAGTTAGTATCGTAATTTACTTACTATTAATACATAATTGTCGAGAAATATAATAATACGATAATAATATTATTACTATAATTCCATATACTTATGTTAATCGCAATGCAAGTTAGTTACGTGTATTTAATACTGTAACAAAATTTGTGAGGTAGACGCGGGTGAGGTGACGCAGGGATTCTCCTTTATCCCGCAGGGATTTATCCTTTTCTTTTCATATTTGTGTTTCTCTATAACTTGCTAAATGATTTCGACATGTTCAGAGCTATCATTAATTCATTTATGTATCAGTTCATTTCTGTAAAAAAAACAACTATCAGAACAGCTGAAACGATAACAGTTTTACCGTTATTGAACTAACCAAATACTATGTTTTTTTTAAATACGTTTAATCTGAGAAAAACACAAAAATAATATACGGGAAAGAGCTTAAAACATTAGTAATTCGAAACAAATAAAATATCAATAATAATCCGTAACGCAAGCGAAGCTTGTTATTGTACTAGCAAGAGCAAATGAAACCACCGGAGCGGTCGCACTCAAAATGAATGTGTTCATACCATGTCCGGCAGCCGGCTGTCTATTTGCTGGAAAAAAATATAATTGGAATGTTCCTGACGAGATAAATTGGAACTCCGGGCTACCCTATGCATGGATCAGTCATTTATTGCTACGGATAAAAATAGGCTATCCAAATGGAATAGTGGGTTCGGAAAAGATTCACAATTTGATATGGAAATTTTCTATTGTACGGCTCTCTCTGTTTCTCTAATCGTATGGTATTGACTATTGGTGGGAAGTTTGCGGATATCGAATTTATCTAGCGAATTCGGGATGTGATATAATAAGGTTGTGAGCGAATATTTTGCTCATTGGTATGTGCTGGTCTAGAGGTTTATGTTAATTTTGTTGTGGGTATACCTAATGTAATTGAAAACCTTTTTTTTTCGATATGGAGCTTGCGGTACGTTCTGATGAAATTTGAGATCATTTTATCAATGTAAGATTGCTTATATGCTCCTTCGGTGCTTTCTTTTGATGGTAATCACCGGTAACAGGTTCAATATTATGTAGGTATAGATATCCCATAAAAACCCTTAATTTCACATCTTAATAACTAATGTAAATGTCACAATACGTTTCACGCACTCAGCAAACTCAAAAGCGTGACAGTAAAAAATACAATTTTGTTTTCATGTCACGCGGACAACCCACGCTTCGCCAAATATGGCTATTTTAGCTATTACGGCGTTTGACAATTTCGTGTAAAAATTTTTTCTGTCGAATTAGTAGAAATTCATGGTTTCGTGCACAATATAGTTAGTAGTTACGGCGATCACGGACTGTGACGTTTGTTACGTATTTACGTCGTTTTTAATAAAATGCCTTTTACGTACTGACGTTTGTGTGGAGTATTTATGGATTATATAAAAATAGGTGACCTATAAACGTGCTTATATGTTCGATTTTACTCAGAAAATGTCTCTGTATTATTTTTCTTTTTAAATATATCGAACAAGGATTTTCAGGTATTTTTAGTTTTTACTATATATAGGAAGTGACAGTTGAACATACTAATCTCAGAAACCACTATCGATTTCAATAATCCATGTCTATCCATTTATTGAAGGCTTTACTATATTAAAATTACGTTATTTCTATTACACGCAGGACACGCAGCTGAAATTGATTTTTAGCTTGTCATATAAAAGAATATCAGCACAAGAAAAAAATACTCAAATCTAACAATATATTTTAAGCATCCACCTACAATAATTTTAACGCCAATCACGAACATATGTACTTACAAGGAGTATTACTAAAACATAGTATAAAAATTGGCAAATCCATTACACACTGTATATATCTAGTATATAGGATGATGTCCTAAAAAGGTCTGGTAATACAAACTTTATGTTTCAAACGTACGTGATATCACAGTTTATTGATTTAAGCTTTTTACTAGGCAATGTTATATATAAATGTTTTATGTTTTATTTCTATTGATGCAAGATTTTTATCTTATATAGTTTATTTTTCTATGTTATTTATATTTTCTTTGTATTTTTACTCATATTTAAAGGTCATACTGACTCAGTGAGACAGTGTTAACGCGATCATGGCACTGTTTTAAAGAAAAAAAGATTCACGATTTTCCTTTTTTAAAGATTTAAAGATTTTAATTTTAAAGATTTTCCTTTTTTTTAATTTGTATATTTTAGTGAAAATTAATTTAATTACATAATTTTATAGCTTATTTAAGTCGAATATTTCAAATTGTTGAGAAATTCATTTTGCTGTAAGTGCAACTTTTCCAGTATGCAAATTTTTCACACCTATCTGAAAACAACGCGCATATTTAACACGCTGGTGTTTAAGTTGATTGCTTGTTTTAATGGAAAAAGTATTAGCTTTTATAACATACATATATTTTTCAAACCAAAGATTTTCATATTTCACACTAAATTTTAGCAAAATTACAAATGATTTCGAACAAATCGCTAAAAATATTATATGATATGGAACGAGCACAGTAATAACGTGAAAGCTCACTACGGGGTAAGAATTTTATTGTACAAGGAACTTCAAGATTATCTAAGGAAGAATAACTTCTAAAATAACAAAAAATACATTGTATGTTTTAAAACATATCATCGTGTTTTCAATTGTAAAGTACTCTGACTACGACTAAATAATTCGATTCCCACTGGGGTTGTATAAGTTTTGCATTTTATTGGTCTTAAAAAAACTAATTTTCTGCCACTATTAGAGTCATAATGACTCATAAATATTTAAAAACTGGAAAAAAGATAATATGAAAAACAATAACCTTTTTTAAAATAAAAACAACGCGTAGGTAGGTACAACGACTCTATTTACATTTTTAGCTTAACATAAAAATCAATGTTTTAAATATTCAAGCATTTTCCTATTTGGAGCAGCGGGTTTTCTAAACTCTAAAACCATTTAATACAATAAAGTTGAATTTATTTCCAACGAAATCCGTCCAAAAATTCTTTTCAGTAACAAACAGACAGCAGATAGACAAGACTTCAAGAACTCTTACTGTCTGACTCTGAACCTTACATATGGTTTATTTATTATAAAATGTTTTAAAAATAATTATTGAGATTATAAACTAAGTAGTAAAAGTTTCACTTAATATTGACATAATATCTAATAGGTTCTAAAGTGAACAAAACTACTTATTTTTTTTACATACAGTAACAAAACAAATACTAAAAATATATTACAAAACCGCAGCTACAATAGGTGCAATAACAAATATTTCACAATATATAGACAGCTTCCTTCCTTATGTGTAGAAATTAATTGCATATAAATGATTAATGTTATACATTTCTTCGAAAACTATGTCAGGGTTCCCGCGGCCGTCAGTACCTACGTCGAGCAAGTGCTGGTCCATAAAAGGCTATATTTATACCATATGTCTAGCTTACCTTTTTAATACAGGAAGTAAAATTATGAATATGGACATTGAAGTATATACATAGATAGAGGCTAAATATTAACGACATATATAGTGATTATATTCATTTTTAGATGAAATATTTTTTGATCTTCTAAAATACCTTATTAAGGAATATCCTTAAATGATTCCAAATATTTATGAGTGGTTATAGGTTCTTTTAGGCACGTTCAGCAGCAGCATAGGATAGTAAACGACTTTGAAGACGAATATAATATGTTTTATATTATAGATAGAATTCGTTAAGTAAAAGTACAAGGACTTAGTTGCGATTCCTCATTAGCCTTTAAAGTAGTTTCAGGATTTAAAACCTCTTATATTTTTTTAGCTATTCATAATTTAAAAATATCTTATATATAAAAATAGCAAAAGTTATATTTCAATACTTACAGTAGCAAAATAATGTGATTAAAAGCTGATTTCCAATAAGCCCAAATGAGCCTCCAAAATTTCGACATTAGAATTTTAGCAGAATATATTAGATACTCGGGCAATGCCACCGTAGAAACGCAAGTGAACGAGCGCACCTGTCGCTTATTCATATCCAATTTGGAAAGATTATGTAAAACACGGCAAATTGTTTGCGTTTGTTTATAATATAAGGGCACGCGCCGCCGTAATAATGTCGTAAATGTTTCGGGACAACAAAGCCAGAGGAAAGTAGATTCATATATTAAAATTCTTTTATTTGTACCGGCGAATAGCTCTGGCTTTTTATACGTAGATTATTCGTATAGGTATTTCAGTATTTCGATCACGTTGAGTATAATTTGGCCGACTATATACGGTTATATTTGGACGTTGTTACGTTTGATCGGACTGAATAATGAAGTGAGGGTATGGAAATAGGAAGTGAGAACAAACACTTAAAGCAGCAAATAGAAGTAACAAACACTCCGTAGGTATGGACCATCATAATTCAATATATTTGGAAGAATTACGATAGTCCGAAGTCTCAATGTAGAATGTACGGGGCTGTTTGAGCATACATGTCACGTGCCGGATTATAAAAGCTTTTTCCAATTCTCTATTGTAGGAGTTGCCGGGGTCTCACGGCGACCACGTAGGCGCTATATCTTTCGTTCTCTGTGCGCTTTTATTTTAACGAAATTTGCCCCCCCCACCCCTCCACTGTCACCGTCGATTACTTTCCATTGTCTCGGAGAAGCGTATACCAAATCAAATTGGGAAATATTGAAAGGGAACGTGCTAAGCGATTCCTTTTATCCCGATACAGATCGTTTACTAGTTTATATTGGGCAATGGTAAGCGAAAATAAATTTAAAATGAAACATGTGCTTAGAATTTTTTGAAAATCTCTTTCTTTTCTCTCTTTGTTCGAATCCATGTTCTCTTTAATAACCTACATTCTGTATAATTGACGGGGTACAAAACTTTCATTCAAAATATTATATGAAATTTCTATATGTATATTATCCTATTTTAGCTTCACGCAGTATCCCGCACATAGCAGGAAAGGCAGAGAGATTGTGACAAACCTAGCGTTCAGACATTCCATTCCCATTAAGACACGTTCCGCACTGTTCCAATCTGTGGGATATTAAATATCTTCACATATACTTTACTAATATAATAATAAAAAATGTTCTCACTTTTATTAGCGCAACACACTAAGTTAACAAGTATCTACGACCAACAATTCATAAAATACCTGAACTGGAAACCAGAACAGGGCAACCGGCGACAAATAAAACCATAAACTCCACAAAAATAACATCTCTCGTGATTCTGCCCACAATGGGGCTATTTGTTGTTCTCATTCATACAAATCCGGAAAAAATAAAACAGATATTAGGGACGCCCCGACCGCCCTTCCGCCTAACACATTAGTGTGCGAGAAATGGTCTATTCTTATTCAAATATTTTGAACAATTTGTTTGTCCTAACGTACTTTGGGTCGAATTTAGCCTGATAGAGAATTGACCCGAATACTGTCTAGAGGTAAGTGGTTACAGCGTTGTGGTTGTAACAATTATTTTTGAGTTTTTCCTTTTTGATATAGGTTGACGTACTTTTTTAAATTTCCAGCTGTCAATATGCTGTATGATAATTTAATTGGAGTAAGTTCGTCTTGGTGGAGTGGCACAAGTGAGTGGCTGTAAACGCGACGGTTGTGGGTTCGATTTCCATTTTTAATTTCTTCGCTTATGTAACAAAGCAAAGCGCGAAGTCGCTGCTGAAAATGAAGAAAGCCTTGAAAATTTGGCAGGAAGTGGAGAACAGAGTAGGCATACCCTGCTCATCCTGTTATATGTGGGATACAGCATGAAGCTGAAAATAATAGTTCAATTAATTTATTTACTAATGGCATTTCGAACAAACGCAACATCCATTTACGTATTCAACACAATGGCAATTGACGCAACATTTCTTAAATTATATTTAATACAGCATTCTGTTAAGTTACATTCGAAACTTTAACCCTTACGTATGACCTGATATTAGGTAAAGCAATAATAAAATGTTAGGTATTGACTTTTGTCCATATCTCCATTTTTTTTTTAAATTAATTCCAATTTTCATTTTGAGAAGACAAAATGCGACTCACTTTGATTTATTACTTTAAATATCTACTTTTAATCTTACAACAGTTATAAAAGGCACCCCCACCCCCTCCCCCCCCATCTCAAGCTAACTTCAACCAACTTGCACACATTAAAACTTTGTCAGAATTAAATTTCTCTTGTTTTCCAATAAGTGCATTAAACAAACCACCGAATCAAAGTTAAAGTCTTTAGCGAACAGAAAGTTTGTTGCCAAAAAACTTGTCGGGGTTTATTAATGCAGTCGAACTGCATTACTTACACTCAACTTACTTCTTTGTTACAACTTTGGAGCAGCGCGGACAGAAAGTGAGAAGGAATTTTGTGAGAAATCTCTCACTTAATTTAATATATTAGTAAAAATAAATTGTAACTACCCACCAAGTTTTCTTGGTAAGGATTTTTAAGAGTATCGTAAGGATTCGTATTTATTTCTTTTATAGTTTCTTTTTTAGTTTATATAGCTTATTTAAAATTTAACTTATATGAAAATATATAAAAATCTTAAAACAGACACCCATATAAATATTTCAAATGTCTGTCACAGCAGTCTTAAGAGGTGCACATTTTTTCTACAAATATTTTCAGCGTAAAGTTTCCTTACAAGAAAAATGGTTCGAAACATTTTTCCTCACAATAAACTTAATAAGGCTTAGGTCAGGCTTAGTAAATGTGGAAAATGTTTGGTGAAATAACAATTTGCACATGCATTGCATTCTCTTGGCACCCGCCGCGGTCGCATTCTAGCTCGTACGACTCAATACCATTCCTTTATCATCGTTTATAAAAGAACGAAAATTAAATTCCTACGTAAAATATTTCAAATATCTTCTTATTATTGGTATATAAAAATGCAAGGTATATTGACAAGCTTTTGTATTTTGAGGAATCGGTATTAAAATAAAATGTAGGATTATTTTAATATTAAAAATCTCAGTTATAATTAATTCTTTTGATCCTGAGTTTTCTTCATTTTTATATTGGATTTGAACCAGTGTACATCCGCAGTCAAAGCCTAACAATATAAAAAAAGGCCACGTAAAAACTACCACCATAATAAAAAAATAATAACCACCAACAGAATGCTATAATGCATATCACATTGGTAGATTACCTATATTAAAAATGCTTATCCTACATGAATACGGATATATCCGTTAATCCCGTTACAGCGACAACGGTTACGTGTAAAATTGGCATTAAAACTCCCGAATAACCTCAGCATAATGACATGGGACACCAATACTATATGGGGCACTATATTTTGATGAACCATTAATTACCGTATTTATTTAAGTAATATTATTCAGAATGTTCCTACGTATGCGACATTTAAAGCAATTTGAACAATACGAATAATTTTATTACAGTTAATGGAAATATTCAATGAGCTGAGGAGCTTAAACGATGCGTGCAACGATGCTTGTTTTTATTATTTAAATAGTGTATAAAAATTTTACTTGCCTTTCTTTATTATTTATGCTTTTTTTAGGTGCATGCTACTCCCACACAGAGTTGGGTACAAAGGAAAAAAAAATAGTGTTTATACTGCTTTGCCTTAATGAGGAATACTAGGGTTCCCTCTGCCTGTGCAAGATATATGGTGAAATTAAAAAAAAAACACTACGTAATTATTGGCAGAATCCAACTCCACATAATTTCATATCAGACCAGGGAAATGAAAATAACAACACTTAGTTTAGCTAGACCAATAATTATCAAGAGAAAACCGAATCTACTATCATCGGCCAGACTTTTCCCAACGCCAATATAACATGTATATTAAAAATAATAATCTATAAGAACATTATCATTTATATAGTGCACCATATCGTTCAACCTTTATCCCGGTAAAAGGGTGGCAAGAGGTACAAATTGAGTGTCCGCGTAGTGTTTGCTAAGCGATCCGCGTCGCGGTCACGGCTGGCGATCGAGGAGGTAATTCTTGTATGTGTCGAGACTTCCAAATACTTTTATTTGATGTTATAGCATTGGTATATTTATTACCTTTGTGGAGAATTTTGTATTGTCTTGTAACTTTAGCTTAACTTTATTTGTAGCGTAATAATTGATTGTTTTTATATTATTTTTTAAAATATATATATAATTAATTGTGATAAGCGCATATATGAAGAAAACAACATAAAGTTAAAGCTGTAAGCATGTGACTGTAAGCATACGCGCAGTCAGCCATTTTTAGAGAAGAAATTGATTAAACTAATATGGTGACGAGTAAATTATTATAATATGTTTAACGACTTTTTTTGCAAAAATCAAAATTAGATTTGGAAAACTCTTTACTAGCATGTCCTATGTACATTTCTTTCGTAAACCCCGCTGATTCCGCATCTTCAATCTCGCAACTCGCGGGATCGGTAAATGACTTTTACCATTACTCTCCTGAGTGGAAATCGAATTCATAACCTGTCGCGTTTAGAGTTGCACGCTTTTGCCTCTTGTTAATTTGCATAATAATATGATAGAATGATATATTAAACTTAAATCTGTAGCTGAGATATGAGCTGGGTATACACGAAGTAAAAATGTATATATAGACCCACCACACCACCACACACAGAAACCAGAAGAAACCAGGAACCAGAAGAGTAGTATGTTAGTAGACTGGAAGTAATTTTTTAGATATATAGTTTTTAATATCACCGTATACGTCATAATTTATACCTAAAACTAAAACAAATACTATAAACAAATTCTTATATTAAAAGATATCTTTATAATATTGGAAATACTCTTCAAATAGAAGTCAACAAAAAATACGTCAAACATCCACAACTGAGAATAACTGACCCAGCTTTCCACCTGGAAAAACACAAACTGCAATGGAATTTTGGAATGGCGATGATAGCTGGTTTTAAATTGATGTTCCCGCAGTACATAGGAACCCTATAGGCATTAAATTTATAGGGTCCCGGATCGGAGACGCGATCACATGCTGGACAAATTAGCTGTCTCACGCTTGACAAACGATTGAATTTGTCACTGGACACTCGTGGATTCGTTTGGAAACGTTTATGTGAATTAGATACTCTTGTATTCTATTGTATCGTACAAAAAGTAACTATGTGATATACTATATGTATATCAATAGTAGTGACGAAAGGTAGTATGTGTGTTTTCTTAGACGGATTCTCTTTTAATTCGGCTAGTAAATAATTAGCCTTAAAATATTGAACAATGAATTTTTTTTTGCTGAAATAACATGTTATGTTGTTTTCTATTAAACCGTTTATAACTATTAAGACTTTTTTGAACTGTCTTTCCTTGTCTAAAGCCGTCTTATCAATTAGTTCTATACATATTTTTTTTTCAGTTTTAACGCTGTATCCTATACGTAGCTAGAGTAGGTTGCTTGACACTAGTGTCATAACACTAGGGTGTTAAGACACTCTGCTCTCCTCTTTCAGCAGAATTCTGGAGTCATTGCGAGCTCGATACCAGAGCGAAAAAATGAAAATATTAAATATATTATTTCTTCGAGTGGGAACCGAACCCACAACCTGTCGCATTTATAAGCGCGCGCTTATGCTCCTGTACCACGGCGCAGTTATATTTATTTCTGGCCACAAAAACTTTAAAAACAATAAAGCTTTTTTGAACAGTCCTTTCATGTCTAAAGCCATCTTATCAATTCTAGTTCTAGACGTAATCTATAAAAGTGAACGGTTAACAAATCATTTAAATTCTAATTTCGCATTATACACGAATACACCAAGGCATCATAAATTATTTGGAAGATAACAAAGTAGTTTTGAATATCCTCTTTATCGAGCAAGTCAAGCTGCATTTGAACTTCCATTCAGTGTATATAATATATTGTTGAGATTGGAACAAGATAAACTTAACTAAGTATTGGATGGCATCTGCCAAATATTCTAATGTATTAATAATATTTCTATAGGTAATTGTTATATTATGACACATGCACAATTACGAATTTTATTTAAAATTAGATACAATTACTTTGGACAAAAGTCAATTTATTATACTGATTCTCCTTTTTTCGCTTCTCGCAGTATCTTGCACGTAACAGGGCAGGCAGAGGGAACCTAGGAATTTAGTGTTAAAACACTACGTTTCTCATTGGGACTCTACGGTTTCCCACTTTTGAGGCATTGTGTGTTGAGTGGCGGAAGTCAAGACCGTGCTTTGCTTTGTTACCAGAGCGAGGAAATGAAAACATTAAACATATCATTCTCATATGATGATTTATTTCGAATTCGAATCGAACCCACAACCGTCGTATTTACAGTGGCATGCTCCGCCATGACGATTGATTCATAACTTTAACAATTTATATTTATAATATTTGACATATTAATTCATAACTTTAACAATTTATATTTATAATATTTTTTGAAGAAACTAAATATTTTACTAACTATAAACCTATTTTTTATTAATAAAAACCAAACGTAAAGTTTCAGTCATGCATATTTAGTAACAATATTTTTAGAATGCCAAATAAAATATACATTGCTATAAACAAAAAACGAAAAAAATAAACAAAACAAATTTTAAAAAGTCATGTTGAACTTCATAAAAGATTTATGGCGGTTGTATATTTTTGTTTTATGAGAAAGAAAAACCTAGACTGAAAAATCTCAAACAAAAATGGAGTTAAAATGTTTTTTACGTGTTGTTAAGTGTAGCTCGAAGTCGAGAGCCTAACAAAGGCTCAAGCCCCGACTGGTGGCTGTCTTTGGGAAAAGAACACACGCCTTGTTTCTCAAGATTAAACCAACTTGCATGTACGTTTGTTTGAAAAGAGGTGTTATTTTCAACAATGTGTATATGTGTTGTTTTACATTTGTATAGGGAAATAGCTCGGGCTAACTTTCGTAAAGTTAACCTTTTCTGAATAGGATGTCATTAAAAATCTCCATTTTTTTAATTGATAATACTTAAAAGATGAGATTGTCCATTCGATATCCACTGGAGGAAGTTAAATATTAAATGTTATCAATTCTTCGCTTTGGCGTTGAGTTCTTCTACTCAACAGTCAAAGAAAGCCTCCAGGATTCGGTAGAAAGGGAGAACGGAAGTATTGTAATGAGAACGGAATGTCTTAACATTAGGTTCCCAAGTTCCCAATGCCTACTCTACTATGTGCAGAATACAGCATGTAGGTAAAAACATCTATATCTACAATTATTTACCATAAACATCAGGTATAATTGCGTGATCGTGAAGTGAAGGTAATACTGTTCAGATGCGATCGATCTACTATTTATAAACGGCGAGTGGGCGATACGTGACAATGAAATATCTTATACCACATTTGTTTACAAATATACTATTATTAATATTCAATATTCTAAACAAACCAAAGATCGTGCCTATTAAAGGACGTTTTTGATTTAATTTATATTTTAATTAAAATAATATAGGTTTTATGGAGTAATTTTATTATGGGATAAGCATCAATGAAGTAGTAAATATGTTCTTTTTTAAAGGTAGAAGGAACCTAGTGACCTAGGGAATCTCTCTGTTTTCTATTTTCTGTCTAAGTTTCGAGATAATGCATTCTAAGTGCTAGGACTCAACGCTGCTTGTCTTGTTAGTCTAGTTAGAAAACTAAAATAATTAATTCCCTTGAGCTGGAATCGAATCTACAGTTGTAGTGTTTAGTAAGATGACGCTCTGCTCTGATATAGTCTTTCTATGTCTACCTAGATATCTTTTTCTATAGGGTATATGTATACCCTATATATATAGATATGTAAGGTAGGCGTACAATGGATGCTTTCCCCATGATATAAATATTCCTGCAGAAATTACTTATCCTTTGCAAGAAACACGTTTTCTACAATATTTTTTATGTATATTATATATATCTTGAATATAAATTTATCTATGCGGATCTTTTTTAGCTATTGGACTAAAATCACATCATTATAATAATATAAAGCTTCATAACATATCATAATACAATCCTACTTTATAATGAAAGAAATGAAGAACCATTTGCGGGTTAAAGAAAACTGCAATATTCTGCTATTAAACATTTTTATTCGAAATGCAAGAGTTAATGATAAAAGAAAACAATAAGAACAAGAGCTAGCTAGGGCCGCGGGCCGTAAAGATAGTAATTATCTTTCTATGAATATAAATTTAGATTTAAATTAATACTCGCTTCGGGCTTTTGAGATGGTACAATAAAACTATGGTGATTCGAGCGAGACCTTGGGAACTTGTGATAGAGAATATAATAGAGTGATATTTTTTAGCTTTATACAGTGTAAAGACACTCCGTTCTCTTCTCCACTTTCCGCCTAATATTCGATATAAGAATATCGCACTCACAATCGTCCTAGTTACTATCAAACGATGTAACAAAAGCTATACAAACAACTTGACAGAGCTTAGAAAGACAATATTAACTGTTCCCTTATACGATGTGGTATAAATCAATACGGAATCCAGGTATTTTGACATTTTCCAAGTCCTCATAATAAGATTATAAGATAAAAAAAGTTTAAGTTAACTAATATGATTGTTCCTTTTTTAAGAAATATCCTACAATTATTTATTCACAGACAAAATATGCTTATCTAGTATTTGTAGTTATATGTAGATATATAGCATCGTTTAAGTATTAAGTGTAGATTTAAAAATACGACTTTAACAAAAGTGGTATAAACATAGGTACGTGGGAAATGCACAAAGCGATTAAAAATTCAAGTCATGCTTAACGATTTAGAATAATGTAAGGAAATTTTTGCAACCTCATACTTGCTAAACTAGAAACGGAATAAAATTTTGTATAAAAAATAAATGGTATATATTTATTAAAAATCAAAAACATCCTTAAAATTTACAAAAAACTGAAATGGGGAACGTAGTGTCTTATCACTTCCTACCCTACTATATAGTACCTATTTACTAACCAACTGACCTTGACGCATGCATCGCGAAGAGACAATCTCTACTGCGCCTTGTAGGTAACAATGTGAGTTATAGCGTTGGTGGAAGGTCGACTCGTCACGCTTAGGTTAAGG
Organism: Heliconius melpomene melpomene; assembly: GCA_000313835.2. Lineage (NCBI taxonomy): Eukaryota > Metazoa > Arthropoda > Insecta > Lepidoptera > Nymphalidae > Heliconius > Heliconius melpomene. Next base: position 83,391 of record HE671943.1, read on the forward strand.
ATTATAGGGTCAGATCCATTGCCGATATGATGGTGACTAATGGACACCTTGGATGGGTGTGGATTTTAGTAAACAAATATGTACTTTTAAAATAAAATTATACGTTGCCTAGATTTTTAAGTTAATTATGTTTGGTTTAATTAAATATCTTCTTTATATTTATTCTCTTGAAGCTATCGTAGCACAGTAGCGGAAGTGAGTGGCGTTCACTATCGTGACTCCAGATGCGATGCCTCCAGAGCTTGGAAAGTGAGGAATGGAAGTGGCTTAAAGGGAACGGAGTATCTTAACACTAGGTTCCCAGGTTCCCTCTGCCTCTCCTGCTATATGGAACACACACAGCGTGAAGCTAAAAACAGAATTATGCTATTTTTATTTACGGCTATAACACACGTACAACAACTAACAACACAAAGTTCTAACTAAATATAATAACTGTTGATAGAACGAATAAGAAGCACGGCGTGAGAAATTGTATCAAGAAGTTTGGCACGGCAATTAGGAAGTCATTACGGCGTTTTGGAAAACTAAGGAAACTTCACTCGACTTAGTTCCAACTTAGTAATTGGCACTATAATTGCAACAAGTCGGATTTAAAGGTTTAGTAACCAAATGGCAGTTTTAAGCAGTTTCCTCAATTAAATTAATTGTTATAAAGTATTATTCTTAAGAAAGATACATCTTATGTCATTTTAAAGCATTTTTTTGACTCACAGTCCCATTTGTTTTATGTCAATTATTTCACTACTTTATTCAATAAAATGGTAAAATTAATTAATAAAAATTTATATTTTAATTACTTTGTAATGTTATATTTTTACACGTACAAGACCAGTAATAAACAAAATAATATGTAACGGTCTCATAGACGATACCGGGTTAATCAGCTTCACGCTGTTTCACGCACACATCAGGGTAGGCAGAGAGAACCTAGTGGTAAGACACTCCGATTCTCACATTCTGCCAAATATTGAAGGCATTGCGTGTTGAGTGGCAGAACTCAACGCTGCGCTTTGCCTCGACATCAGAGAGAAGAAATGGAAATATAAACGTAAATAAATCTTTCACTTCCTCGAGTGGGGATCGAACTTACAACCGTCGCGTTACAGTCACACCCTTGTGCCGCTGGGCCACGACGGCCGGATTAATAAAAAATAGTAATAATTTAAATGCTTTCTATGTACTCCAAGTAGGCTAATGAATATTTAACATGGACACGTAAATATGCTATGTACTCTACAAATAAGAGTTATTTAAAATAGCTAACATACCACTACATGTCAACCGTACGTTACACGCCCTCGGTCACTGTGACAAATGGTTTTATAAATAAAGTAGCGGCCGCCCGCAACTTGGTTTTATATTAATTTTGTATATTTTTTTAATATACTAATGAGTAATACCGATAAAGCTAGACAACATTTTCTATTTCCTATAGTTTATAGGTTTTAATCAAATATTCCAGATTTTGCATTTTATGTTTTTCATTTTATATATATAACATTTGTTCTTGTTCTTTAGCTGAATTGTTATATTTTTTAACTCTCTTATTCTACATCAGGTATACTAGTCAGACTTGAAAACCAAATACAGCTTAGAACCTGCCCAAGATCTGTTCATTTCTTTCAAATAATGTATCTGTGAACAACCAGACGGACAATTTAATAAAATCACCAATTCAAAAATTCATTATTAGTATATTTACCATATATACTTTATAGTTACATATGTCATTTAGGAAAAATGTTCTATTACAGAATAAATAAGTGAATTTCCCAACAATTCACAATTAATTTTCAAAGTAAACAATATACACTAAAATTTTAATGTATTTTTCATGTAAATGATGACTTCACTGGGGTAATACAATTAATGTAAATTACTTACCTAATGAACGTAAGATTAATTGAACATAATTTAATAAATTAAGAACAAACACGCAACCCTCTTTTTAATAAGTTGAAAATGTTACAAACTTACATAATGCACGACCCTATACACATATATTACTAGGAAAGTTCTCATTTAAGTTTGAAATTAGTAGGTATATAAATGTTTTATCATTTAATACTAAGAGGACATTATTATTGAAATTATAGGAAAGATTGAGTGAAATTAGTTAAGTTTATTTTTGGAGTTCTGTGGCTGAGTGTTGTGTCAGTTATTTCTCAAGGGTTCGCATTTTAAATGTTCGAAGGTTTAACCAAAATTGTTTCAATAACAAGATCACACAAAGACTTACCACCGGCTACTCTAATAATACAGTGTCTCACTACTATATATTTCTATTTACACAGAAAATAGAAAAAACAAAGAGACATGCCACTAGCATTAGTCAATCCCACAAGTTCAACGAAAATAATTACATACCAAAAAAAAAATCCATTACAACTACAAAAAAAAGCTAGCACGTCGTAATATTAACAAATCACATTTGCCCGATTTGTATTGACAGTGACGTGGAAATATGGAAATGTATGACATTGTGCGAGCGACAGAGAGCAGTAAACGTGCAAAGTGATAAATTTGTTACCCAACAATACAAAATTTGCGACGCGAGGTGCAAATCATCCGAAATATTGTATGAGATTGAATTTCGGCTTGGGAAATTACTCTATGTTGTCACAGGATCGCCTTTGTTAGGCTTGTGATACACTGCAGTTGTGGTATTAAGGATATAGATAGCGGCTATTTGTAAAAGAACTGAATTTTCTTTCTTTTCCTTTTTCTCTTTCTAAATCGGATTAGGAATACTTTTACTTTTTTTTTCCAGCTTCTTGCTTTATCCCGTATATACCAAAGTAACACAAGCGTGCGGCTATAAGCGCGACGGTTGTGTGTTCGATTTCTACTCGGGGGAATGAAATATTTAATTAATTTTCGTTTTCTCGCTCTGGAAACGAGGCAAAGCGTGGCGTTCAGTTCCGCCACGCAATGTCTCGAGAATTCGTCCGAAAGTGGAGAACGGAGGTGGCTTAATGGGAATGGTTTCCAGGTTTTCGTTGCCTACTCAGCTTTGGACAGGAAACAGAGTGAAGCTTAAAATAATACTAAAATTGTCCAAATATCAGTGCACAGATAGACAATGTCCGTCTGTTAACGTATTACTAGTATTACTCAAAACAGTAGTCAACGTAAACCACAACGAATAGTTAGATATTTATGTTTTTTTTTGTAAAAGGAAATATTTATTGCGGAAAGTGGAGAGCGAGTAATTTGAACTATATCTTCCGTGTCATATAGAGGTTTCTAATAAAGAACATATTTTAAAGCGATAAAAAAATAACGCCTAGGCTTTTAGTGTGCTACTCCCAGAAGCTTTATAGCTACAACCTTTTATATTTGTCACGAAATGTTTTGATTAATATGTACCATTCATTTCTCTCTTCCATTTCTTTGTAACATTGATCTATGACGTTGTAATTTAGATTTGACGTGATGTGGTTTTTGATCTAATATTCCATTATAAATGAAAGTTATTTTTATTATATTGTTTATGTTTATTATTAGACCTTTCATCAATTTATTTGAAAAAAAAGTAATAAGAAGTCTTTGGTAATGAGTAGAATCCAAAAATCTGTTTTATGTACGTACATCACTATATCAAAGATTTAATAAATATTCAGATTTTTGAATACTTAAACTAAAAAAAAATAAAGAATAATTTGAACCCACATCCATCCTCTACAGATGTAGTTCACACTGAAATATAATAGTGTTAATATTTTTCTATAGTATTATATGAAAAATGGCAACAAAAATCTCAGCACTATCTTACAAACACGATTTGTCCATACGTTGACACTTAAAAAGTGGTCACACAGTGAGTTGCGCTGCGGACAACAATGACGACATTACTCTCTGCAACGTTGATAAAACACAAGCTCTTTGTCTTTTAGAATTGTGTTTAAAGCTAGAATAATACTGGAGTTATGTCTTTATTTTACACAGTATTGTATGTTATGTATTTTAGCTACACGCTGTATACCACACATGGTAGGGTAGGTAGAAGGAACCTAGTTAGGTATCATAACAATATTTTCGTTCCCCAATTTTCAAGGCATTGCGAGTTAAATGGCGGCACTCAACGTCGCCCTGTTACCAGAGTGAGGAAATTAATGTATTAAATATTCCATTACCCCAAGTAGGAATGGAACCCATAATCGTGGCGTTTATATTGCAGAGCTTGACGGTAAAAAATAAAAAAAGAAACCTAAAATAAGCGTATATAGACAAATCCGGGGTGCTAAAACAATTGAATATTACAACAACTGAATACTTATAATTAAATCTACCACACATAATGTAAAACGTAATGCCTAAATACAATTAATCTATACAAAATTAGGCGGCCATTGATTACAAAACCTAATTTAGTTTCAATGAACACATAGTTTTCTAAATTCATATTATTATTTCATTATAGTACGCGTTCCACAGTATATTAACATTAGTGACAACAATAATATTAATTCTGGTGGTGTTTTAGCACTACGTCTGTGTTATTACGATGAATGTTCTGTGTTCTCGTATATTTTAATAATTTTGATATTCGGCTTACGCGTGCTGTTGAATTTGGATTTAGTGTTGGTAAATAAATTGCAGTACTAGACAATTATGTGAGTAATACTAGTCGTCGTTCACGAGTTTGCTTTTGTGTATTAAACCTTTTTGTTCTTGTTCTCGTAGATTTAAGTAAGCCTCTCTTTCTGCTCCCCAACCTTTTTTCATGCCAAATTTGCTTAATAAATCTAGTAGCTCCGTTTGTAATGTTACATTATTATTAATTTTTGCGCATTTTCAATTAGAAAGTAGAAACATTAATTTCCCAAAAATGCAGTATTGCTTAATATGTTTGCTTATGCTTAATTAATTCTTGTTACTGCACATAATTTTATAGTTATAAATAATTTACAAAAATTAACATAATATTAGAAAAGTTTTGAAGTCACTGTAGAATAAAAAAATATAAATCCTTGGAAAATGACTTAGAGCAGCTTAAGTTATTAACCGTAGTTACCGTAGAACAACTGTTGACTAAGTTATCTTTTTGAACGTCAACGGCGTCCTCCTGGGTTATTTGTTTGGCTGACTTGTCAAAACTAACCAAAGCTTGAAGGTAACCCACAATCGTGAGCAATAAGCTGACTTCTCTCATTTGATCAAGCTTATTTGAGGCCAGTAGTGGGACAGAATTCCCATTCGAAGAAATGAAATATTTTTTTTTTCATTTCTTCGCTCTGGTGTCAACACTCAATGCTCCCAGAATTTACCGGTAAGTGGGGAGCGGAGTGTCTTAACACTAAGCTTACTCTGCCTAACTTGCGACATACAGGACACAGAGTGAAGCGAAGTATTTAGATATATACAAAGTAAATTAAGCTACAAAATACCTTGTACTTTAGTAATTGGTAGAGTATAGTATATTTGGAGCACCTGTTTCTCTAATTAAATCGAATTCTATTACCTCATTTAGATCGACATTGGCCGTCGAGACCGTCGCAATGGTACTGTCAGCAATAGAACATATAAATACTGTTTACAATTCCAATCCACAAATTATTTTATACAATTATAGAAATATTTAAAGATAGCTTAATTAAAATTTATTTTGACCTGGTTTCGTTTCCTTTTACGTTGTAATTGCATTAAACGCATGGTTGAGTGAGTCTCTCATCAGAGTTAGAAAGCTTTTGGAATATTAAAGTATTTCCTCAAATAATGTTATTAGTCTTCGGGTTTTTGTAATTTATTAGATTTGGTGACGGCGTTAATACAATTAGTGGCAGGCTAGGAAACCTTTCCTAAAATGTAGTGTGCAGAAAAATATTTTTTTTATTAACTTTATTGTTCTTATTGTCACGTTATTGCCTATATTATATGGAAAGGGGAAATTAATGACAGACTTGAATTTTTTCTACCACCGATCACGAAATGTCTCAAATTCAGGCAGAAACGGTGAGCGGAATGTCTTTTTCTTTTCTCTGCCTGCCGCGCTATGTGAGAGAAAACGTCACTTCGAAATTTAATCTTCTTTCAAAGAAATATAGTTCCTTGGTGAAATTTTGAGATGCAATATAACGTAGAACGAGATTTACGTATAACGTGGCGACTGGTTTGACAGTTCCAATACTTATATAGGTATAATAATAAATGCAAGTAAATGCAATTGAATGCAACAGAATACAATTGAATGCAATTGAATTTAATTCTAATATAATGCTAAGCTTTGTTTTCTCAAGAGAAGTTTTATAAAAAACCCAAGTCTCTGAGGGTTTTGAAGTGAAGAAAACAACTTTTTAATAAATCTAAGAGGAATAATTTGCTAGATTGCCTTATTTACCAATCGTGAACAGAAGTGAATGCGGAAGCTTATAGAAAATGAACGATTGCAATTATTCAAACCTTTGTTCTATTGTTAGTGTTAATACAAACATCAATAGTAATATAAATATGCCAATCAAAATGTTTTTGCATATATCACGACTCACATCGTATAACGAGACAGACAGACAAGCATGACTTTTAAGTCGATGTACCTATTTTTTATTAATTTTAATTATTTATATATATAGAGACCAGTCTTGATGCGGTAGACGAGTGAGTTATTGAAAACGCGATAGGCCGTGGGTTCTATTCCTACTCTAGGAATTTGAATATCTAATTTATTTATTTCGTGGCTCCGATGTTAAGCGCGACGTTAAGTTACCACACAACACGTAATGCCTTTAGAATTCGGCGGAAAATGTACAACGCAGTTTCTTAACACTACGGTTTCGCTGCTTACCCTGGTGTGTGTGGGATACACGGTGAAATTAAAAAAAACCAGTGTCAAGACACTCCGTATTCCTCCGTATACTCGTACTTAAAATATATTATTACTTTTTCTTATAATTTTCGCTTTCCTTATAATCTCATGGTTAATTTAACTTAAAATGTAAAACAGCTATATTTAAAAGTTGGTTAGTTACATGAAATAGTGTTAACTGTTTAAATGAGGTCACGTCGTTTTTCTTTTAATTGTTGTTTTACAAATTTGTGTGAGAAAATAAAAAAAAAACATAATACTTTAAGGTTAATAGCCTAGTTTAATTCATTTCTACGAATGACAATGACAACCGTCCCGAAGGCTTCACACTATATCTTTCATATAGCTGGGAATTCAGAGGGAACTTGGGAATTCTGAAATAATCCGTTCTTCACTTTTCACCGAATTGTTGAGGTATTGCGTGTAAGTGGTGGAAATCAACGCCGCGATTTGCATCGTTAGCGTCGCGAGTAGATGAAAATCTTAAAAAAATCCTGTTCCTCGAATGGGATTCTAATACACAACCCTCGTCTTCAGTGACACGTTTCTGCTCCTGTACTACTAGGGCCACTTTTATAAATTTATAATATTTTGACATAAATCACAAGTAGCCTATGTTTTTGTCTCTATTACATAACTATATGTATTTATATTTTTCATCATATATATAATTATTTTCAATATTTTCATTTCTTTACCAAGAAAACCTTTATACGAATGAAAATTTAATTTGCCCCTGGCGCAAAATGCAATATGATATAGTGGACTGCATTACCACTGGTGAAGCTTTGTTATCATATCTAAGTTTGACCTAAGTGTATAGAATATAAGCTACGAGAACGAATTCAGTTTGCGTTGTCAGATTTCATACAATACAATATAATACATTTAAATTTGTAGGACGCATGCTTGTATTTTTAAGAAAAATATATAATGTGAATAGAGTTTTCCAAGTTCATTGGTGTAAATTGAGATCACTATAGGTATGCTGCAAACATTTTAGAACCTGAATGTCATTTAGTTTATCAAATAAATAATCGTAAATTTGAGCCAAATAAACCACAGGTATCGTTTATTTTTATTTTACCTAAAAAAAAGTCGACGTCAGTTGTCACATTTATTTCAGCACTCTAGATTTTTTATATTACTATCAAAATGAAAGCTTGAAAAGAATGAATTATTTTTGCTCACATTTTATTTATGTATACATCATTATCAGTTCAAAGGAGTTATAATTTTGAGCCGAAGTGTTCGCCTGCATTTCGCCTCTATGTCATCGTAAATATGAGAGGAGGAGAAGAGAGGAGCTTTTTAGGTCAACGAGAGCGGGCAGCGCTTTGAGGTGCTGAACTGCGGCTTGTCTTTGAATTATGCGCTTTCGTTTCATTTCCAGCTTGATACATTTAAATGTGTAACTGATATACAAAAATATTATATTATATGAGTTATGGCTCTAAAAAATATACCTATTATCAATTTTATATTAACAGATTTTTTATATAGAAGGCATAATTATAATATTTGTGTAAATTATGTTAATTAACAGAATATTGTATATATTTGTATATAATTTCCTATTAATTAACACTTATAATATGTTCCTTATGATCACACAATCAAATTTTACAGTTAACACTGTAGCTTTACATAAACTACTTTTAAAACACACACTTAGACCGCCATAAGAGGACCGTCGTCGCTAACGGCAGGTTAAAACGGCCAAGGAACTAAACGAAAGAACTCACCAACAAACTTATACGTGATAATAATTCCAGTTCAGAACGACTATTGCACGAACAGAGCAAATAGCATTTCTAAATTCTGTAGGAAGTGCACTTGAACTGAAATGTCGCAAGTTCCTAAGCGAGATACTCAAGACGTCGGATTATGCCTCGCGTACACATGCCAACTAAGTAAACGTGGTTAAAGAGAAAACATACGTTAGGATATCGTTAGTTCCTAGTGAAAGCTAAATAGAAAATATTTATATAATTCCTACATATAGATATAAAGTGCTTCTATATTTATAGAAGAAAATACAATGACAAGGATGTTTATTTATAGTATTTCATTTCACTACATAGACATTATATAGTTTTCTTTTATTAAATACACGTCGTATCACGCATGTAGCAGAGAAGGCAGAGAAAACCTAGTGTTTAGACACTCAGTTTCCCACTTTCGAGGCATTGCAAGTAAATAGTTAGATTATTATAGCATACCAGTATTCTAAAACAAAACAACCAGTCAAGGACTAATGCAAATAGTAAAACATACGAGACCTAATCAGATGAGGAGTGTTGTTTTCGTTACTTGCCATTCATTTGATTACGAATCTGGCACGAGTATGTTACTTACGGGGACAGGGCACGCTAAGGTTTTTACGATGCCTTGAATGTTACAGCATTCTTGAGTGATTTATTTATATTTATTGTTATATTATATTTTAGTAATATATGTATATGTTTATAAATACGAAGCTTAAATACGTTTTGAAATAGTTTTTCATTGTGTTTCGCATATAACTTGGTAGACAAATACCGTTCCGTTTTGTTATCAAAGTGAGAAAATTAAAATAACTCATTCAGATGTGTAGGGATCGAACCCAAAATAGTCGCATTTATAATAATGTAATACTAGTATTTACTTTTTTTTTGACAGGACAACACCTTGAAAATCGTTCTAACCATGCTTTATGGGACAAAAGTAGTTGAAAATGACCTCCTCTGTAACCTGTATCAGTTTGTCTATCGACCTTTTTATCAACTTTTACATTTTAGTTTTTCTACTCGTTTCACTTGTTAAATAAAAAAATCTGTAAAACTTTTAGATTTTTTAGGACCTGCGATATTGTTTGCAGTTTTCATACGCGATATTTTTGATTTCATCCTGCCATATAAATTATAAAAAATACACCTATAAAACTCCTATAGAAACGCCATATTTAAAGACCGAACTGGATATATTTCTGACTTTTTCTCGGGAAACATTACTTATTAATACACAACGTCAACTTCAGCATATAACATATAGTTTTGTCCTCCTCTCAAAAAAACCATAAAAATATAAAGAAAATACTTAAGCAGAAATTTATTGAAAAACCCTATAAACCCATCCATATATATGGTAATAACTTGTTTAAAATATTTGCCCAATTGGATCTAGCAATCAAAATAAAAGTTTTATTGACAGTGGGTGCAATTTCGAAATACCATTGAATATCGAGATGAATTTTTGAACTGCTGTTAACTTTTATTTCCAGTCATATTGCGAATAGCTTGAATATGGATGAGTAAGGTAACATTTTTTATTTAAAATTTTGCTTCTTTTATATACAATTATGTTTACATATATTGTTAAAAAGTAATTTTATTATCTTCTTCATCATCATCATCATCATCATCATCATCAGCTTGTCGTCGTCCATTGTTGAACGTCTCTAATCCCACGCCACTGAATTCGATCTCCAGTTCTTTGCTCTTTGCATATATATTATAAGTGAGTATATTTGCGTGTGCCAGTACCAAGTAAAAAATAAATTGGCTTAAAAATGTTAACAAGTAAATAGTATATGTATATTAAATAATCAGGCTTCTTGGAAATTCCCTCGCGTGTCGGCGTTTCTTACGACGATATGGTTAGGAGGTCGTTAATTATGGCTATCCCACTTGATACCTTACACGTTTTGAACTTGTTTAATATGCCATTCGTGAATTTAATACGTATTTATTATTGTAATTAAATTTAATTACGTGTTATTGTTTTAGCTTTTCGTTTTTATAGTTCCGTATTTTAAAAGGTAATAACAAAACCATTTGACGTCTGTAATAGGCCTTGATATAATAATTCTTAAATATATTAAATTAATTTAGTAATTTTTAATACTTTTATTATTTACTACATTTTAATTATAGTTTTTCCCTCGTGGTCAAATGGAAATAACTAAGAGTTGTGTATGATTCATGACACATTCTAAATGTCATGACGATTCCAAGGTAACTTCGATTGCAGATACAGTGAGCTACCTACGTCGAAACAAAATATATGTAGGTAAATGTAACCTATTTTCCTTAGCTTCATACTGGATCGAGCACATAGCAGGGTAGGCAGAGAGTTCATGGGAATCTAGTGTTAACACACTCTGTTCCCCCTTTAAACATTTCCGTACGCCACTTCTCGCCGATTTTTTGAGGCAATAAGTGTTAAGTGACAGAACTAATCACCAAGCTCCGTATTGTTACCAGAGCAAGAATATGAACATATTAAATATGTCATTCCCCGAGAGGGAATCGATATATTATCTGAATATTACCGAATTATTATCTAAAAAAAAATATAGTACCGCTTTAACACTAGAAGCGCCGCCGTCCCATTTTTGACCCAAACGCAAGGTTGATTGTATATAACTTTTTTATTTGTTAATTTATGTAGATTAAATTTTTTTACTATTACCAATTTTACACCTTTATTTAATTAAAAATATAAATAATTTTATAGCAGTTATACTTTTTAAAAAAAATGAGATTTACCTAGAACTGCCGCTGGGTCATTTTTGTCCCGCCATTATTATTTTATTATTTGAGGGTATAATTTGACATATTTTCATGACTCGGGGACGAGGTGGAGGGGAAAGGGCAATGCGGGGGCGGAAAAAAATTGAATAGTAGGTTTAGCAATCAATGCCTAAGTTTTTAGGGTTCTCTAGCTTTTAAGAAAAAAAAAACCCTTATAAGATCATTTTTTTGTCCATCCGTCTGTCTGTGCCTTTATCTCAGGAATGCTTGTAGAAATCGAGTTGATATTCATATGAGTATATGAATATGAACTATATGACGATCTACAGTCCCTTGATTTCCTGAAAAAGCGCCCTTAAAAAAAGATATGACTATTTATATAGTAAAAAACATGTATTTCGACACTATAATGGGAATCAAATTAATAAGGTATCAGTTAACTTAGAATTATGAAATTTGGCAGCTAGCATCTACATGTAGTACTAGTACAGGAAAAAATCTGAAAACTATACATTTATGTATAAATCTTAAAAAATAATAGCCTGAAAAGTAGGGTAAAATTGGTGTCAATACTAAATTTTGCCGCTAGTCCAAGTGAGGTATCAGATGAAAGGATGACTAAGCTAGGCTTGAATTTCAGAAAAACACTTGATACCAAATGTGGGCAATTGTAGGGTAGGTAGAGGGAACCTGGGAACCTAGTGCTATGCACTCCGCTGGCATTTTCCGCCCAATTTTGGAGGCATTATCACGCAATGTTATAAATCATCTGTGATGTATCACTGATGAAGAATATATTAATGCATTACTTGGCCTACTAATAATATTAACAAATTTCAATAACTTATAATTTTGTAAGAGTTATTCAGTTAGTTGTCACGACCTTAGAACGTATTAGAAATATTTGATTCTTTCTTTGTGTTTTATTTTTTGGTACTTTTATGTTTGTTAAAGAATAAGAATTGATTATTAAATATGGTCTACATATTTTACGAATTATTTTAATAATATTTTTTTTGTATTATACCAACAATCAACATAATAAGTAGAATGGGACAAATTTGTCACGACGGCGGTTCAAGGGGGGTATCAATCTTCGGCACTTCTAGTGTTAATACAAAGCTAAAACAATCACGTCCATCGCGTGATTATACGATCAAAACATAATAAATTACTTTTCGGTATAGCAAGTGGCAAGTAGCAAGTACAGCACAAATCAGTTTGTTATCGAATGAAGTCGTAGTTCCGGGTCGGGCGGCGAGTTGGGCCCCACAGGAAAAACTCACGACATGCGACACCCTCGCAACGAGCTGAAATGTTGCAAGAATGTGAGAAATTTATAGCTCTTATTTTGTAGTTTTCATGTGAAACTATCATTTTATGTAATGTTATCGTTGTATAGAATAGTGTAGAATAGTAGAGGAACAGCGGCACTATCTGTCTGTAGGCGCGAGGTCTGTGAATTCGATTCCCAGTTGGGGTAATGATTTTTTTCAATTTTGTTGATCAGGTAACAAAATAAAACGCAGCGTTGAGTTCCGGGTTGAGTGGGGCATAAAATGTTTTAATACTAATAGTTTGTCTACCCTGCTATATGAGGTATACAGGTGAAGATAAAAAAAGTATAATTTAGTTATTGTATTGAGAATAGTATATTCATTTACTTTAAAGTGTTAGATCTCGGAAGGCAATGCTGCGCTTTTTAAAACCAGGTTGGGAAATCAAAAATAATTTTATAATTAATTTAGATAATCCATAACCATAAAATTTCCCATAACTAGCTTTATATTATAAACAAATTTTCAAATACGTAGGTATAATATATGAATATTTACAGTATTTACAACATAAATACTTTTATCTGGTTAATAAATTACGAAAAACCAAAAAGGTCGTTGGAAATAAGTTTGCGAAGTTGATTTGTGATTTCACGATGTAAACCTAGTGAGGACTGCCAACTGTTCAATTGGAAAATTTTATGCCCTATAAAAGTCTTGACGAAAATAAAGTGCACTTTTGTTAAAGAATCGATATTGTTCTTTTTCTATATTCAGAACTTTCTTTGTATTTTTTTGCGTCTATTTTAATGGAAACATAAAATAATTGTTAATAATAATTATGCATAAAACAAAATAATAATAGTAAGTAATAGTATAAACATTTTATTAAAAAAAAAATTATAAATTAAAATATATCTTGAAAGAGATTTACAAATATACAACTTTTAGAATAAATTTCGATAAGTAATTTCTTTCTAGTGACAGCTTTTGTGAGACAATACACAAAAAGGTTATAAGAAATACAAAAGAAACTTTTCTTGTTTAAACTCGAAACAAAAACATTTCTTCAGATTTAAATCTTACGGTCATTAGAGGGGCGAGTTAGCATATATTTTAATATTTGGAGACAGCTGCGTCGCGAAATAGAGATGCTTTTCTCTGACGTCAAAATAACAGTTTTCTTATATTTTTCTTTTTCTTATCTCCACTTAGATATTTGTAATAACAATATTCCGTTGGATATGTTAGATTCTATGCTGAGGTAATGTGTTGATATTTTTTTAATTTTTCTATAGAAACTTCTCTCTTCTATTTTATATTTTCTATAGAAAGTATTTTATAAAACTAAAAAAATCTTAAAATATTCCTATAGTAACATAGTACGGACCAAAACAAATATTTCTTAAGGATATTAGAAGGTTTATCATACTGGCAAACCCATAATACCTTAAACTTACTTTCTAGAGACCTGAGACCTTACCTTTAGGATCTTATATAGCACTGGTAAGTATATAAAAGGGCTTCTTCCTCCTCAATTTTAAATTGACACATTCAGCCTACGACAGTTTCCACGACAGAATTAACTCGAGCGAGCAATGTCTGTATTATTAAGCGAGAGTAAACTTGCGGGAGTTGATTAAGCTATTGTGTTGGAATAATTGAACAGACTTGCGAATCCAGGCCTCGAAAAACTTGGCCGGTTTTCGCAACGATGGACGAAAGATTGTTGTTTCTAATAAGGCTAGGTTCGGGCATCTAAGAATGTGTTACATTCTAGGACAGGTCACTCACTGGGAGGTAAATAGTTATCTTTTTTTCTAGAAAAAATAAAAACGATTAAATTAATTATTTAATATTCACATTTCTGTATGCTGACATTTTGATCGGTCTTTATGTCTTTATTTTTCTTTTAATAATATTTGGTTAAATCGACAAATAAAATAACGTTACAAAAGAAATTACCAAAATTTACATCAATTTTATTCGACGTCCGATAAATTTAATAATGAAATTAAGATAATACATTCAGTTGGCTCTGTGCCTAGTGAATATTATAATGTTATTGTTTTTAATTTTATATGAAAATGTATACTATTTTAAAATGAGTAGGTATATTGTTTACTTGACTATTACAGTTTTGATAATTTATTATGCTAATAACAGTTGAAAATATGGATATATAAATAGTAAGTATAAAACTACAATAGTATAAAAAGTAGGTATAAAACTACAATAAAATGAATACTTTTTTATTTTACAATTCAAATTGATTGTTGATACGTTAATAGTAGAAAGCTACCAAAGCCATCAATACCGCGTGAAAATGGCTTAGTTTTACCCGAATACCCTGTTTAAGTATGGGAAATGGAGTGTTATATTAGGTTCCCTTTGCCTACCCTACTACATGCGGAAAACAGCGTGAAGCTAATAAAATAAAGAAGAAGGATGTTTCGAGAGAAGATACACACGATCTTGAAAAATAAAGAATTTAAAATAAGCTGTTTCTGTCATGCCTGTACAATGATAGAGACACATAAAAATGAAGAAAAAAGTTATATCGATAAATATTGCAAATCAATTTAAGAAAAACTTCAGAATGGAATACAAAAGCGCGTGCATGTACTGAATACTTTTATTTTTCCAATTAAGCAAGATTACACAAGGCTCAACAATGAACATGTTTTAAGCTACTTTAATTTAAAATTTAAAGTGAAATCCATTAAAATTATGTATAGCTAGGTACACCCTCCAGCTTGTATAATCCAAACAATTTATCAACACAATTAATGGGTGCAGCTTAAAATTGCTATGAATAGTTAGCACTGCAGTAAATTTTTAGCACAAGCTTAAAACCTTGTATGCATAATTTTTAAATGGCGGTAGTTTTTAAATTATGTAAATATAGCATTTATGTAAAAAACGTCTACAACAAAGTTATTAAAATACTATGATAATAATCAGTGAAAAGCAATTTAGAGGTTTTAAAATTATTAAGTTAATTCTTCATAGCTATAAAAGTACTTGATGATGTGATTTCTTTGGGCTAAGCTCGAGTTCTTCTGTCTTCGGTTTCGGATAATTTAACTAGATAGCACGTACGAGAACCTGTAAGCAACCAAGGCTCTAGAATTTATTTTATACTTAAACCAACTGTAAGAAATATTTTTATGTCACTATACAATACAGCGTAATACATTCATTGGTTCATACCTATAATCGACAAAGAAACAATCGCCAAGAACTAAGAACTAAGTATTACAAGAACTAAGTATTTATATTATTTATGTCAACGTCACGCTGTATCCCATATTTAACAGAGTAGACAGAGGGAGATCAGTGATATGACACTCTTATCCCCGCTTTCTGCCGATTTTGGAGGCGTTCTGGAGGATTTGCTTTGCTCGACACCAGAGCGAAAAAATGGAAGTATTAAATATTTAATTTCCTCGAGTAGCAATCGAACCCACAACTTGCATCTCTGACCTCATCTGTTAGTATCTCTGCGCAACGACTGGCCTCAAACACCTAGCCTAATACAAATATAATAGCTACTTAAAAAAATAGCTTTAGTTAATCTAATAATAATGCTTAAAGCGTCTTTCATTGTGAATTTAGATTATTTGCATGTTTTAGTTCATAACAATTATAGTCCCTGTCATTGATCGCGGCTTAAGTCTTATTTAATCGCGGACTTTCCAGTTGATCCAAATTAGAACGAAGGGATACCGATTCGTTAGAGGGTGGGGGCCCAAGCGTGTGACAGTAACGCGACGGTTGTCAGTTCGAATCCCATGGGGGTGTGAATTATTACTTATAAATATTTTCATTTATTCGTACTCGTACCATGGCAAGAGTGTGGCGTTGGGAAAAAAATACAATGTCTTTAGTCCTCTCTGCCTGCGTAGGACAGATCGGTATTAGATATATTATGTAAAATATTGTTATGAAATTAAACATTAGGCTCTTCAAATGTTATATCTTAATTGGAAGGAAATATGAAAAACAGACTGAATTATAAAAATAATAGTTGTTCTTTTTATATTGTATATATGTACAAACAAACGTTACACCCAGGATTAAATGTTAACCACGAATCTCGATATCTAAAATCGAATTAAACTTACCCGTGTTAGATAGTCCAGTATCTTGTAACTATCGCTTTGAAACAAAGGTAAGTCGAGTATCTCGCAGATGAGATTACGATAAAGTTTTGTATTTTCTCTTTGTGTGGTAAGGAATCGATGTTGAGCCTCATTAATGGTTAGATTGGTGGTGGAACTTAATATTCCAGTTAAGCTAGCTTTTGTTGTGTTTGTTGTTATAATTATACTTAGAAAATATAATTACAACAAAAGTAAAGTAAAGTATAATTATATAGTTGTTTTTCGTTTTATATTGCATCCCGCAAATAGCATGGAACGTGGAAATTGTGCGGAGTAGCGGGACTCAACGTTGTAAGCTTCCCTTTGAAAATCTACAAAAAAAATAAATATCAATTCTAATTGACATTTCTTCATTAGATTTTTTCAATATAAAAATTCTAATATATAGCATTAATTAAAAAAAAATCTCAAAATTCTACATGACATTGGCTAAAATTAGGCTAGTTGCTACTAATGTAATATATATATTTTTCTCAAATATTGTTCATTAATTTATATTTCTAGACAAACATAAAAACTTTTATTAAAAACTTATTAAATAATATATAACATTATATTGTCTGGAAGACTTGCGATGTTATCGTAAATACCTCCATGTCTTAGATGTTTAGGTGAAATAAGCCGTGAAACTCATTGGAGTGGATCAAGAAACGCAATTATCCGCATTATAGTCATTCACGAAGCGTCTTTGATAAGTACACATACTTGAGTCATGTATACAATAAATCTAATAAGAAATAATTGGAAACAAATACTATAGTCTAAGGCCTGTACTTAAAAACCTCTCTCAATTTTGAGATCAATATTGAGATTCCATTTTCATTCATACATTGAAACTATCTATGAATGAAAACGACATCTCCAGATCGATTTAAGATATGAAATTTTTAAATATGAGTTTATAAAATATGTATTTATAATTTATACTGAACTTGTTGAAAAAGCTAAACAGAATTAAAATAACAAGAACTTAATATGAGCTTTTCTTCTCTATATTTTATCGTCATAAAATAATTGATATATTTGCAAAGAGCGACGACCATATAAGTTGTGCTTGACTTATTTGAATGGTAACTATTCGATATTAGGGAAATTATTGATGACCAAAAAAATAAAGGCCAAATGTGTAACTTACTAGAGGTGATGTTCTATACAACAATAATATTATATCACAAGGGAAAAAACTGTAGCCAATGATACTGCGTATAGTAGTGAAACCATCGAAATAGATATAAATAGTCTCTTCATCTTCTTCATTCTCTTCATCTTCATACATTTTGTACCAATTTTCCAGAAATATTTGAAAAACCGATCGCATTAGCGATTATTTCAGATATACCCTGAAAATAATATTACTAAGCTAAACAGCAGTTCCCGTCTACCGTATCGGAACCGGCAGCACGTCAAGCGCACTGCGGTTGTTATCAGAAGACCACAATTTCTTGCGCCTGACGTGAACTCTCTACAAGATATTACTCCATCGATATTGTTAACTAATTTAAACATCAAAATGTTGTATCAGCTTAAATTTTTAAAGAAAAAGTATTAAGAAGTTTTGCCTTTGGCTTATGTTTTACTAAGGCAGAACTTAGTCAGGGTATTTGTTAAATAGATCTTTTAGTATTTTTATTTTGCTAACATTTTATTTTATATTCAAGCATTTAAAAACCTGGTGGTACATTAATTTTAGCCTATTTGTAAATTTATAGACATATATCTTCTTAAAAACAAATCATACTTAGTTAAGGCATATATTGGCCACTTAAAAAAGAACTTTCTTTTCTTTTAAAAAATAATTCCTATAAATAAAGAAATTTAGAGTGTAAAATATCACATTTCACAATGTTAACCAATTACATGAGAATATTTAGTAGCATAAAAACGTTTCAAAACGTTAGTCCGCACATTCATAATTCAAACGGCCAGTAGACATAATAATTCTTATTCATTTAACTCACCAGCAAACTTAATAAGCTGAAGTGTGAAAATGTAATAAAATTTTCACGAAAGTAAGTACACAGTTATACTGGTAGTATTTTATGATCTTATTTTCGCCTCTAATTATTCTAACTAACATACCACAAAACGCTATGCAGTAATTACGTACCCAGTTTTCTTCGTCTGAATTATTCACAAATTATTCATTCGCTTAAGTTAACTCTGTTAAGCTCTACTCATATAGTTTATGGTTCGTATAAAATATATAATATTTTTTTTATTTTACTGTATGTTTTTATATATTTTATATTATTCTTCTTCGCAGGGGCACACGGCGGAAAGCGGGGGAACGGAAGTGTCCTAATGGAAACGGAGTGTCTTAAGAATAGGTTCCCTCTGCCTGCTTGGTCCCCTTGCGGGATACAGCGTAAAGCTAAAAAAAGAATATTATCAGTAAAATATATACAAGCCTATAGACGTGAAAGTATGTAACATAGATACGTATATGATCTTTTTAATAGTTTTCATTTTAAGTCGAGGATAACCTTTTAATATAAATAAAATAAAACTATTTTATTTGAGTGTACCTCACCAGCTATCTATAAAGTCATTTATGTCAAACTACGAATAAAACTTCAAAGGATAAATTTTATAAGTTAATATACTAAACTTTAAACTTTATAGTAGTAAGAGATGATTCAACTGTTTTGTGAAAAGTTTAAGCATTGAAAATTTTAAACGAAAAAGATTTTCGCAAGATCAGGTACTCTTTAAAAATACTTATCAAAAGGGGACTATCTTTTAACACTGACTCGTCATTTTTCAGGCATCGCGTAATTTGTAAACTCGAAATTTCTTCGGAAAAACTTTTAATTGCTTACGCTAAAGTTTACACTGACATAACAATACTTTAACTTCAATATTTTAATTAGGTTATTTCTTTATAAAGTTTTCGATTGAGTGGCTTCGAGGAAATTTATTTGCCAGAATATTTATTGTACGTCGTGAATAGAGCAAGAGCAGGACCAGTACTTCTGTGTTGGACCTTCATCAGGCATTGTTTTATGACGTCGCCGGCTCCTGTGACGACTTTTGGATCTTTTCCCAGCCCATCCACGAGGATTGATATTGGCACGTGATTTTCGGGCACATCTGTGGTTTTCTGAAACGTCACGTTTTCCTAGATATCTAATAAGCTTTATAATATATAATAATAAAAACATTATCGCTCCATAGCCAACGATCTTGTGTAAACACCTTTCCTCGGGCTCCTTTTGAACTAGCATTTTGGTTAAATTATTTTATTTTTCATGACACTAGAATTTTTTATGTCAAGTGACAGTTCCATTTTTTGTGAACGATACAATTGACAGAAATTGTCAAACAATACAGATTAAATTATTTTTATATGTTTAATTATTAGCCATAGACGTGAATAATAGTAATAACCTTAAGCGAAAATATTTTATTTAGACATATAAATAAAATGAAAGTGTTTGTCTGTGATGTTAAAATAACTGAGTCGTTTTAGATAATTTTACTATTACACAATTTTACATATTTACATGATACTGAACCACAAAAAAATATTTAGGAATTTTTGTCTGTCAGTCTTACTGGTATGTGCAAGCTGGTCTCCCAAACAACTTAAATATTTTTTGTGACAAAATAGAATAGGTACTTTTAGTAGTGCGCTGGCTTTCCTAAGTAACAAGTAAGTAAGTAAGTTTCTTAAGTAACAAATATTATAATCCTACATATTTATTTAAATAAAAAACATGTTCATCAAAACATCGTGGAAGCAACAAACAACTTATTACAATTCTCAAGTTAGATAACTTAACTAGTATTGGACGCATCATTTCAGTATATTTCGTGCTAAGGTGTGAGCTGTATAAGTTTTCAACAAGCACCTATTGTATCAAACACTATAGGAGTATCGCAGTGACAAAGTTTATAACGTCTACAATGATGGCTACTATGTTAACAATTGTAACTGTAGCGGTTTGTAATAAAGACAAAAAAAGTGCAATTTTGGCTTTTATTCTTTCGAAGGCTTTTATTCTTTCTCAAAGTATTTTTTTTCAGTTTTTATATTTAATAAGTATATAAAATAAATGTATTTAATTGTTCGTAAAAAATTACATAATTTATCATTATATTTTCTTTAAAGTAATTGAGTCAGTAGGAGAGGAGAACATCTGTAACTATTACTAGTGCCACTTTTCACAATGTACCAGTATATGCACATAACATTATTACAAGTTTATGTTTTAATTTAGTATTTTAACGATTCCGTTCCCATGGGGTAACTTCCTTTCCCCATTCCGCTGAATTCTTGAGGCATTGCGTGATGAGTGACGAAACTCCATGGTGCGCCTTGTAGCGCAAAAATTAAAATATTAAATAAATATTTCATTCCTTCGAGTAGGAATCAAACCCACAACCGTCGCGTGTCGAATCTATTGATTCATACATACAAAATTATTAATGAAAAGATTATTCCATAGTTCCTAAGAATATCGTTAAAAATTTAAATAAAACCAAATTAACGTTAAATGTCAAAACTCGTTTTACGATCATAATTGACAAAAATTAACTACAATTCACAATTTACATAAATAATTTTAATCTTTAATTTAAATAACGTAGTTTAAATTTAAATATTTAAGCCCAAAATGTTAATTACCCTCAAAATATCACAGGCCTCATATTTAAGAGTCACGAACTACCAAAACCACCCACGCAGTAATCGTATTACGGTATTACACATTCAAAACGTCTATATATAACTGAGTTAGTAATTCTCACAAAAGGGCCTTAATTTTCTCCAGAGCAGCGCCGGTATTATGAAATTGGCCGAGCACTAAATAACTGAATTTTACTTGAATCCAATGCACGTATCAGTCATGGCGACAACAATGGAGTTATGGCGGAGAGTAATGTGGTTATAACCAGCTACTCTCTTCTATGTAGAAATTTTATTATTAAATCACTCTGCAAACAACTAACTTTGCTAGTTTTCTGAGTATCTGCTTAATACGATTTGAAACATTCCAAATTATGTTTGAGAGGGAGATTTGTCATTGTTATATTATAATAGTAGTTGTTTGCTACTTTGATCAATATTGAATGTAGAGACCGTCGTGGCGCAGGGGCGCCAGCGTGGAACTCTAACGACGGTTATGGGGTTTGATTTCCTCTCGAGGGAATGGATTGTTATTTATTAATGTTTTTATTCCTTCGCTCTGATACCAAGACAGAAGCGCAAAATTAAGGTCTGCCTCTCAACACACAATGTCTCGAAAATTCTATGGAAAATGGAGAACAGAGTGTCTCAACACAAATCAGGCGGGAGATATTTGACATGACGCGACGAAAGTTCGTTCAAAATCAATTTAATCAAATTTTATTTATATTTTATCTACATCGTACGTAGTATAACTAGATTTTAAATTAAAATGACGTCCAATGCATATGCATGTATTATTTTCCATCGTCCACTTTAAATTTGAAATGTTACTAAAAATATGTGATTCTCAATAAAAGACGATTTGCATTCCATATGCATCCTTATATTCAGAAGTGATTCTACCTAACACATTTTGAGTTTATATGGGAACTCTTAAATTGAACCGGCTCTTATCCAAATAGGAAACGTCCGGAATCTAAATTGTTCGGCTATCGGAGATGACAAATTAAGCCTTTTTATATGGGATTCTGAAATATATTATTTCAGGATACGATAATAAATGTCTTATAATATTTCAATACGTATTAATAGCAAATTTGAAATGTTTAATTTATTAATCTTAGATTTAACTAATATCTCGTTATTAAGAGGCCACTCGTGGCGCACAGGCACAATCATTTCACTCTAAACACAACAGGTCCTAAGTTCGATTCCGAAGATTAAACTATTTCTTACAAAAAATATAAACGTATTCAATATAAGAATAATTCTCTCTTATTTTGCATACAAGAGGAGAGATTGTTTTTTACAACCCAAGCAAAACAATTCAACAAAGAAATAGTAGACTTGCAAGACTTGTTTATACCCTGATTTCAATTCAGTCAACGTCTCTGCGCCGAGCTAAAGATATTTATTCTGTATCAGTGGATAGTTCACCGCACTCCGCTATGCACGCTGCATGCCAGCAAATACCTTTTTATTGGTCAAATTCAATCTTCGTTCAAGCGAGATTGTTGCATTATTTTATGGTATGCATTTTGTTATGTTTTTTTGCATTGTTATCTTTTATTTGGAGATGAGAGACGCAAGATAAGTTAATACAAGGTTTGTAGATAAGAATGCAAAAAACATAATTTACAAGAATATTTAAACGTCGCTTTTTTATGCTTAAAAAGTAACTTAGCGCCCGAAATCTAGTTTGGAAAATATACAAATTTGATATGTACAGCAGTAACTGACGATGAAAATATTTTAAAAATATACTTTAAAATAAGAAAAAGATTTTTTTTCAGCAATTTTAACATTATACGGAACTACAATTTATAAAAGCTTTCAAACTTAAGTTTGCGATTGCAATGCAGAGCGAGTGCGTTGTCTTATAAATTGAGTGCACATGCACTTATTTTCTAAGAAATGATCTAGAAATATATGGTGGTGGTGGTGGTGGTGTTTTCTATGAACCTACAGAATATTTCCGTTTTTATCTTTTGAAGGATAACTTAAAAACGTAAAAATGACTTTCGCTAACGTAATATAATTATTTCTTTATTTACACTTTAATGTGCGTATTTATGGTTTAAATAATGAAATGAGTTGTGGATGTATTTAAAATACGTGCTTGTTAATTAAGCGTGTTTGCTTTAATTACGAGCTTTTATTGTTAATAACCGAATTGCGTGACATCATTATTTAATGTAGAGAAAAATTATACAGTAATTATCTTTTAAAAGAGGCCAGTCCTGGCGCTGGGACACAAGCGTGTGTACAGACAATAGGTCACGCGTTCGATTCCCATTCGAGTAAATAAAAATACTTAATATATTCAATTCTTTGCTCTGGTTTCGAAGCAAATCATGTATCTAGAATTCGGTGGGAAGTGGGTAACGGGGTGTCACACTAGGATCCCTCTGTCTAGCAAAGCTATGTGCGCTATATGTTGACTTTTCTAGTATCCGACTGAATTGAAATTTGGATTACGATTTCATTTCTGATGACGACACATGCACAATCCACCCAAAACGAGAATCAAATGAAAAGTCTTAAAATATTAAATAAGCACTTTAAAAGATTTTTTAAATTAACATATTATTTTTATAAAACAATAAGTTTTAGATTACTAAAATTCATTATAATTATCTAAACGCCGATACTGACATAGGATTGCTAATGTAGGCGGCCAAATGGGACATAACGTAACGCCAACCAGCTGTCAGTGCAATTAATTCATCATTTCCTGCTTCGTTGGTTTGATGTATTTCGGATACTAATGGAAAGCACTGAAACATGTACCGGTATGTATATTTATAAAAATATATTGGCATTCTCTATAATAATATTTTTTACCCTGCTATATGCAGGTAGGGAGGCAAAATTACACTAGGTTCCCCCTGTCTACCAACCTATCACACAGCACAACACTCCGTTTCCTACACATATTTTTTTAGACATTATGTATTAAGTGTCGGAACTTAACCCCGCGCTCGTATTTCAGAGCAAATAAATAAAAATATTAAATTAATTATTCCTCCGAATGGAAAGCGAACGAATAACCACTGTGTTTACAGTTACGCGGTAAAGGTAAGTTTTAGGTCGTGTATTTGTTGCAATAAATATGAATACAGATATCATCAAAGGTAATATGCGATTTTAATATGTAGTAATTACTGCAATACCACCAGAAATCGACGGAAGCTGGAGAACAGAAATGTTTTAATGGGAACCGATGTGTTCCATGTTACTTATAATTTTTTTTATGGATTGGCAGTTAGTTAGCAATTTCGCGGCTCTGTTTCGAGTATTGAACGGAAAGCGGAGAACAGTCTTACTCGGTAACTGTTAACGGTTCCCTCTGTCTAACTTGCTAGACGCGTGATATAGCGTGAAGCTAGAAAAGTTGCAGTAGGTAAGGTTCGTTAAAGGGGAGTTTATAAAATAATAAAACATATTAAACAAGTTTACCTAGTCTTTTTTTAAAAATCCATCTTCAAAATCTTTAATATGATAAATGAAAATCTGTCAGTATTATACGTGCTAAATTTTCAAAGCGGTATAATAAAAAGCCGAGCATTTGAAAATCCCTAGAGAGAGGTACAGTATTTTAATCCTGCAACGTTTTTTGTATAATATTTATTAAAGTCTGGGAAACTTTTTATAGTCGTACCGAAGTGTCCATAAAATATATATCTTGTTTAGGACAAATCCTAAATTCGATTCACACATATGTAGACTTTAAACAAGTCTAATTTATACCACCCAAACTCCCACTTCCTCCCACTCCTTTTAGTTGGGGGTTAAAAATAAGTAAATACCTACTATATATTATAATATTTTCTATTGTTTGTCTATCTATTAAGCCTTCTTGCTGATAAAAACAATATTTGAATCGTAAATAATAATATGATTGTAAGTTATCAATAAACTAGGCAAAATTATAATTTATATGCTTTAAATATGAAAAGTATAGACCTAATAATACTATAAGATATACTATATATATAGTACTAAAACGGAATAACATAAAATTTATTTGAACAATTAATTAGATAAGATCGATTTTATGGTCGCTGTGTAAATATCGATACGCCTTAAGAGGCAAACCTTGAACGAGATCGTGGCTTGCTGTACGTGTGGGAAAGCACTAGTAACACAATAGAGGTATAAAGCTCTATAAATTATTTATGTATATACAAACATATATGTATACAATTGGAATGTTGGTAAGCTTAAATAAATTACATATACTATATATATATATAACTTTCATAATAGTTTTGTTTAACAAAAAACGTAATCACGCTTAGTTCTTTTCAAATCAATGTCTATTTGAAATAGACAAATATTTTATGCCTGATTTACGCCTGCCTACTCACGGCTCTTATTAGAGACATATACCGAGAGACTTCTTCCAAGTAAAAGAAAATTGGCGAATAAGGTTTTCATCGATGGGCATTTAATTACAGGATCTCATATAAAAGAAAAATATTATCCATACTTTTAACTTCTTATTATAGAGATACAAGGACATAAAATACGTTGTCAATCATAGTTTTTGTTCGCCAACGAACGGGTAAACAAATTAAAATATCAAACGTAGGTCGTGAGATCGACATATAAAGAGTAGATCTACGATAGCGTTTTTTACGTTAAATACCTTATCAGCGTAACAATGGATCGATGTTCGAATATAGATAAGGGAGTTATGCGGATTCAACAACAAACATAGTACAGTACTAATGTCAGTAGATTGTTTGATACGACATTAAGATGACAGCCAGATTGACCGTAAGTTATTTGCTATTATGTTTTATTTATGCTTAATGTGTGTACAAATACGACGTATATATGCACACATTGTGTATTTATATTTTAAAATTACATATAAGGCATTATGAATAAAAATATTATTAAAATGTAGTAGCCATTTGGAATATTAAAATTCAAAGATATTATTTTTTTTTTAAGAAAAGAGAACAAAAAGAAGTTTTTTTTTTTGAAATGGTGTGTGAAAACTGTGTTCACATATTTTACATAGGTATATATTTCAAGGAAGCGAACGCCTAAAAACTTACCCTCACTTTATTCTTCGGTGATTACTTCGGTGATACATAAGAATATAATAAGATGGAAGAGAAAGCATAGTGTCAAGACACTCCCAAAGCCCTATAACCGTTACATTGAGTATTAATTGGCGAAATTCAATGC
The DNA here is from genome assembly GCA_000313835.2 of Heliconius melpomene melpomene. Classification (NCBI taxonomy): domain Eukaryota; kingdom Metazoa; phylum Arthropoda; class Insecta; order Lepidoptera; family Nymphalidae; genus Heliconius; species Heliconius melpomene. The sequence continues at coordinate 109,988 of HE671943.1, forward strand.
AAGGCCGTCAAAATAAAAATCGGAGCGAAGAGATCGAAGCCTCAACCAAACGCATACAGCCAACGCCACCTGCGCCACGTCACCTCCTTAGCTTTACCTATTTTGATTATTAATAATATTAAAAATCCAGAGAAAGAAAACACAAATAATAATAATAATAACAAACGTAAAATTATTTCAACTTACAAATAATTAGGTAACATGTGCGCGCAAAGGAAGCACTGTGTGCTCGTTGCAATTAAATTACCGAGACCCCCCGTTAAGAAACCAGTCACGTTCAACAGTATTTGTGATATACGTTTGTTAGAAACCAAGTTCTGTCATCAATCAACGAACGCTGCTATAGAAATCTTAATGCACTTCTCAAAATCAATATAAATGAAGCAAATTACTTGCATTATTGAAGTTTATATTGAAATGAATGTGGTATTAAACATTTTGTTGCTTAATCTAAGAGGCGTTTAATAATTTGTTCTATTCAATAGAGATATATTGAAATATTGGTGTGACATATAATATTGTTTGTAAATGGTTGCTCGAAGTATATAGTTTATTTAAATTATTATTATGTTAAGAATACTTTATGATTTAGTGCCAGATGCCACGATTATTCTCTTTTTATTTGCATAATAGATACGAGTATATATTTCTTTTTTAATTGTAAATGCTCATTCAAAAACAACAACGTTTTCTTTTGGTGCAAAATATGAATTAAATACAATATAAAGATCAAGTTTTAGTGGATTAGTAAGAGACTGACGACAACGCACAGACAAAACAACTGAACAAAGAAAGTTGAAATTCGACATGAAAGTAGGGTAGAGTGCGCTAAGACAGGATTTCTCAAAATTTCTATGGGATAAACATTTATTAAAATTTTCATTGTACACCCAAGATAAGACAAAGAAAATGCAATAAAAATATATAAATGTTCATAAAGCGTCCTTAATGTTTAATAGCAATCTCTAGGTCAGATAACTTTAATGCAGAGCAAATAGTAAATTAAGATTAAGATAAAAATATATCTGTATACATACAAATACATATATTTTAATATAATGACAGATTGAAAAATCTAATCAAAATGTAAATGAAATAATTGACTTTTCCACACACAAAAAACCTATTTTGCCTTTAGAAAATCCCAGGAGAAAATCACACAGGTTTAACCGATACATTGTGTCCATTCAGGTGGGCTGTGGAATAGAACTATAGAATCTAATCGCTGGACAGTTACGTTCAATTCCAATTTCCTTTAACTATGCAGCGTTTTACCGCATTCCGTATTCACGACTCCCATGAGAGGCCAGCATCGTGGATGGCCATTTCCATACTCAAAGATTAATAGCGACTTCAATTTTTAATGTATTTATTGGATTTGTGGAAGGATTTCAATCACTGTGTGTAGTTTCTTATTTCGTCACTTTTAAAGGAGTTTTTTACATATATTTTTTTTTTACTTTCACGCTGTATCCTGTGGGTTTAGCAGGGTAGGTACAGGAAATCTAGTGCTAAGAGCTCATCTCTTCTCTCTCGGATCAAAATTTTAGCTTTATTTTTAATATCAGATCATAATTTATTTTACAAAACATCCTCATATATTACGAATGATATAATGTTAAAAGTGTTGTTTAAAGAATATCGAATTTAGTTTGATTACGTTTTTTGTATTATGTTATGGACATTTGATGAGCACAAATAATTATAGGTTAGTATTAATTCTGTCTAAGAATTTAATAAAAAAAAAACAAAATAGTTAAAACAAGTAAATGATTAGTAGTTAAATTTTTTATTAGATGTTTTTATAGTTAAAAACAACTTATGATATCATAGAAAGATGATATCATTAACGGTCAAGTTCAATGTCAAACTATTAAGCAATCAATGAAATATATGTATAGAGAAATACTAAAAAACAATTTTGTTATGATAAAATATTAATTAAATGTTCGAAATCAATTAATTATTAAGATTTTTAATTATTTCTTAACGAAATGGACATAGTTTTATATGTTGATTTATATGTAGACTTAAATAATAAAAATAAAAAACAATTAGGTGCATATAATTTTTTCTATTCAATATTACAATAACATTCTTCACTTTTGATATAAATTTACTACCAACTATTATTAACTAATATTAAAATTTTTAATAGGTATATCATATTTTTATACAATTAATTTCGTGAACTATATTTAACATTAAGAAGCAGTACGCAATTTATGAAGTTAAAATACTGAAAATTCACAACTAAAACTTTTCATTAATATTAGTCTTTTATAATACAAACTGCAATGATAAAGGAAGTTGACCAAACATAAACAATTTGTCACGTCTGTTGTTCAAACAAAATTTGAATCTTTGAGTTGATAAACACTAAATAGTTGCATTGTTGATATCATTCCAGTACGCCGTCGGGGACGAGCGCTTCGTAAATTGCTGCAGAGCATCACACTGGACGATGGCTTTGTAATAAAACGTATCTCCCCTATCTTTTACAGTATTAACATTAAGTGAAGTGAACAATGTTGATTTTGAAGTAAAATGTTTTTGAAATATGTTCTAGCTTAATATGTTCTCAGTTCATAGTAATGATATAGAATGTTTTATCGTAGATTTTTTGAATAATAAAATGTTTCTTTTCTCACGCATTTAAAAAAAAATTAAAAATGAGGAGTGAAAAATACTTGGAATATGATGCAGTATATATCAGCTTCACGCTGTATTCCGCGCACAGTGGGCTTAGTGTTAAGTCACTCCGTTCCCATTTTGTAATATTTTTGCGAAAAAAAAAACATACTTTTAAGTTTTCCATTTGTGTACCATTTCATTGAATTAATTTTTATCCTAACAAAGAAACGAGAATAGCAGTCACCGATATTAAATATTTTTATGAATAAGAATTTTGAGATAAAAATAGAAACCTATGCTATATATTGTGAATTAATAGAATATTTCAATATTGATTATTTATTAAGCCCGTTGCGGCAGTTTAGTCTTAATCAATATTAGACAAATATGCAAATGTCCGAAGCAAACACTCAACTGCTATTGAAGATGTCTGTGAACTTAGCAGAGCATTGTCCAGCAGATCAAAAAAAAAATGGAGTTCTCTTCGCATGCACCTGAGTTCTATAGTTCCTGATAGGTTTTATAAATAGTTCTGTCGTTTTTACCCCTGAAAAAATTATGTAAAAAAATGATCTGCTAATTTCCCTTAGCAGATCATTTTTTTGCAAATAAAAATCGGGGCGAGATCTGCACTCATAGGGATGAATAAAATAGTTCCTGATAATTTTTAACAATAGTTCTGTTAATTTCACGAAGAAAAAAATTTTTAAACAGAAAAAAAGAACGTTCGTTTCGAAAATAGTTCGAAAGGTAAAGTAATTTTTAAAATTAATAAAATGATACTCAGACGCGAGAACTCTTTATTTTACAATAAAATATAAGTAGTTCTACGATATTTAGCCTGAAAGAAAACCAGAACTCTGAAAAAACTGCCAGCAGAGCGTAGTTGATTGTATGAAATATTGAAAAATGTCCATTTCAACTCTTCATATGTAAAAGTACTGAATAATTTTCTATTTTAATGTGCTCAGACTCGGGAACTCTTTAATTTCTAACAGAATATGAGAAGTTCTATTATAAAAAGCCAATTACAAAACTAGAACTCCTGTAAAAATGCCAGCAGAGCATACCTTAATATTCAATTTGTCGAAAAATATCAAGTTAATTTGTAGCGAAGAAAAATATTTTTTAAAAATATTAATATCTTGCTCAGAAGCGAGAACTCTTCATTTTTCAATAGAATATAAGTCTTTCTACGATATTTAGCCTGAAAGAAAACCAGAACTCTGAAAAAACTGCCAGCAGAGCATAGTTGAACATGTGAAATGTAGAAAG
>HE671944.1:0-74797 GCA_000313835.2 Heliconius melpomene melpomene
TGTGTAAGCACAGAGCCCACGCCATAAGAACTGCTGTCCACCGATAATATAAGTGGAAGGCTAGCATCATAATGAGCTAAGACAGGAGCACTACTTAAAATATTTTTTATTTTTATAAAAGCTGCCTTACACTTATCTGACCATTCCCATTTAATATTTTTTTTTTAAAAGACAATAGAGTGGTTTGAGAATATCGCTCATGTTCATACAAAATTTGGCATAAAAGTTTACAAGTCCCATAAAACTTTTAAGTTGAGTAATATTAATTGGAGGAGGTGCAGCTACAATTGCCTCAATTTTTTTTTTGCGGTATGCAAACCAAACTTATCGATTTTATATCCTAAATAAGTGACACTGTCCCTGAAAAAATTTACACTTAGAAAAGTTAATTCTTAAGCCGTTTTCACTAAGTCTTTGTAGTACTGCTTTTAAATTGGACAAATGCACTTCCTTATTTTTACCAGTAATACATATGTCATCCGCAAAAACTGCCGTTGACGGCAATCCACTCGATGTCTCCTCCATGATTTTTTGAAAATTTTCGGGAATACATTTTATTCCTAATGGAACCCTTTTATAAACAAAAGTGCCAACATGTGTTGTAATGGCCGTCATCGGCTGTGAGTCCTCATGCAAAATACATTGTTGAAAGGCGTTAGACAGGTCCAATTTAGTATACTGCTCACCTCCCCCTAAAACTGCAAATAGGTCCTCAATCCGTGGCAAAGGGTAATGATAATCCTTCAATAATGGGTTAATGGTTATTTTATAATCACCACACAACCTAATACTACCATTACTTTTAACCACCGGTACGATAGGGGTACCGTAGTCTGACCGTTCTACTTTAAAAATCACACCTTCCCTTTGCAACCGGTTGAGCTCCTCTTCTACAGGCTGCCGCAAAGCCAGAGGCAATGGCCGCGCTTTAACAAATACCGGTGTAATATCTTTTAAATACAATCTAAACTTAGATTTGAATGTCCCTAGCCCCTTAGCGAAAACATTCGGAAATTCATTACGTAACGATGTCGCCATCGAGTCCTCATACGATAAACTATGGCATTCTACTACAGCTAACTTTAAATCTTTAATCCAGGCGCGTCCCATCAGAGGGGGCCCGCCATTTTTAATAATATATAAATTAAGCTTCGCGTAATGATTACCGCAACAAACATTAACAACAATGTACCCGAGAGTCTCGATAACGTCACCCGTATATGATTTTAAATTAAGAATCTTACTTTCAATTGGAATATTTGAGAAGTTCTCATCATAATAATGTTTAGAAATTATAGATATTTTACATCCCGTGTCAATTTCGAATTTACATTTAATATTTTCCACCATCAAATTAATATAGAACGGTCCGTCGCCGTCATTATTAATAACTAAATTATAAAAGTTACAATTATCATCCTCAGCATCGGACTCATTTAAAAAAACTGATTTTTATAACCCTTCCTAACGGAAGTATTTTTACACACTATTTTTAAGTGGCCTTTTTCACCACACGCATCACAGTTGTAATGCTTAAAACGACACTTGCCTTCAGCATGACCGAATTTACCGCACCGCGAGCATGCACGTGCCGAGCGGCTGGCGCTCGCGCCGCCGCCACCGCCGCCGCCGCCGGTGCCACCACGTGCCCGCGGACCGGCTGCGCCCGCGCCGATCCGGTGCAAGCCGTCGTCATCGAGCGGAGGTGCGCTGGATTGCGCGCTAGCCGAGTTGCCTGAAGCTCTCGCCGTAACCGCGTGCCGCTCCGCCGCCTCGAGCGCCAATGCCAATTCCACCGCTCGCTTGTAGTCTAGCTTACTCTCTGCGAAGATTCTTGATCGCATATCTTCATCGAACAGTCCCGAAACAAATTGATCCCTCAAACATACTTCTAAACAAGAACCAAAGTTGCACGTTTTCGCAAGATGTTTTAATGCTTGTAGGTATTCACGAATACTTTCACCTTGTCTTTGCACACGTTGGCGAAAAATGTGCCTCTCCGCGATCTCGGACCGTTCCGGTTCTAAATGTTCCTTCACTAACTTTACAAGGTCGCCGTAAGACTTTGTTTCAGGTATGCTGGGAGCACATAAATCGCACATTAAATCGTAGCATTCCGCACCCACTACTGTTACCAACGTGGCCACTTCCAATGACTTATCTATGTTATTCAACATAATAAACTGATTCACTCGTCGAACATAAGCGTCCCAATTGCCATTTCCTAAATTATATGGTTCAAATCGTCCAATAGGCATTGTTATAAATTTCGAACTAACACGTGTAAGTAAATGATCCTCGTCGCCACTGTTGTGTTTAGGGACACGTCAATGAGACACGACAGCTCAACGCAGACTGGTTTATTACTCACTACAGATTTACGATACAGAACAGAGTGTTCAATAGTGAAGGAAGTAAAAATATAAAATATTTTATTCTCCGAGTGCAAAACGAATCCATAAACGTCGCGTTTACATTCGCATGCTTATGCCGCTGCGCCACGACTGCAACCAAAGAGGTTTTAAAATTTTTAGCTCCCTCTAAACCGCTCCTGGAGCTAAATGACTATTATACATAGTATATTTTACACATGTTTTATAGCATCGCAACCTCCTAGATTATGTGAAAGTTAACAATTAATTGAAAACGTACCTTTTGATAGCTCCGTACAGTGTCTGCTCCAGTCAAGCTAACCCCGTCTCTAGTAAGAGTAGCTCGTATATCTGACACGGGGAGTGTAGCGCCGCGGAGTGCCAGCGCCTCGTGGTCGGGGTTTAACGCCGGGTAGACGGATACCACACAGGAGTCGAGTTTTTGTGTGTCAACTTCTGATTAAAAAGGAGAAAAGTTATTGAGATACTACTCTCTAATGGGAGAATCTAAATCAAAGTTTGTTTTATAATCTACTTTAAAAGGATAGTTTTATAAACTTTTTATTAAATTATAAAGGTGATATTTTTTTTTGATACAATAGTTATATTGTATAACAGAACGAAATGTACATTATAAAACAAACTTTGATTTACATTCTCCCATTAGGTATGTAAGGTAATATTTTTTTATTTTCACTTTCCTCAATGTAAACGCATAGTACCAACACAAAGTATCACATAGCACAATAATTAGCTTACATCAACATCTGAAAATTATTTTCATATTTCCCCATTCCCGTTTCCCACATAAACATCACCTCTAACTTCCCCATCCCCATCCCCCCTCGCCAGCACTTGCACCCTCAGGTCCGGGAACACCGCGAGGCCGGCGCGGAAGTGCGCATAGTCGCGCGCCGCGTCCGCGCTGCCGTTCAGCAGGATAGTGGGCGTTTGTGGCGCCAGCACCATCACGTAGGATTCCGCTGGACGAGCCTTTATCACACGGCCGTTGTCGCAACTGTGGGAACATATAAATTTAATAAATATGTAAGTTTACAACTTTATTAGTAGGCATTTAATGATGACAATTATGACACTTCATTCCCCACTTTTTGCCCAACTTCACGTTCTTGTGAAATTACTTTAAATTTATTAATTAATCCAACATAACAAGCCACCGTGGCGCAGTTCAAGTTTTTCAAGTTCCTTCTGCCTGCCTTGCTATGTGCGAGATACAGCGTGAAGCTAAAAAAATCTTATATAAAACCGTGCCTCATTTCATCCGAACGAGGAAATGAAAAATTATATCCAAAACCGTTGCGCCTTCATCCAGATAATTCCCCCATGAGCCTTGTAAATAATAAATAGTGTTTGTCACGGCTCGTTCTTTGTCCGGTATTATGTTCTTATATGAGAAATATTCCTACCTGCATGGACCTTGGACCGGAACTTAGCCGGAAGTACAGCTTTCATTGCTTCCCACATACAAATATTTTTAGCAGACTGAGATCGAACCGTGACTGGCACTCTAGTGTAAATCCTCCAAAAAGAATAAAACAAAAATACTAACGTGATAGTAGTAGCAAGGTGCACATTCCGTCTTCCTGGCGTAGGGAAGGCGCGCGCGTCGCCGTATGCGACTCGACGTACCAATGTTTCCACTTCCGCTGCTCCGTCACCCTCGACAGATACTGACTTTAGATCTATTTGGGGATTAACATATTTCTTAATGAAAGTAATAACATGTATATTCGTTTTAAATAAAACGAATAGTTTCTAATTCCTTACTTGATGGTTAAACATACGATACTTTTTACTTAAAAGTTAAACAATCTTACGACTTCTATGCAGTGTTATAGTTGAGTAATATGGTAAAAAAGACATTTATGTTTTAAAGTAAAGACCAGAAAGAATAAACACAACAATACTAACATAGATCAGGTGCCAGACTGAGTCCCTCCCTACATCTGGCGGTACAACGCAACGCGGCGGCGGACTGCACCCCGCCCACTAGCACTCCGAGACCTGCCATCCAACCGTGCATGTGGTGTTTCATGTCGTTTTCTGTACCTGAAATATGAGTGTTGAATTTTAGTAGTTTATGACTATAATTTGTCTGATTATATGACGAAAAGTTTATTGAAAATATATGTAGGCATAACATTTTTTTTATGCCATTGAAGTGTACAATAATTAAACACAGACAGATATTCGTTCATTGGACATTCAGTCATTTAATGATTAAATATACAACTACACACATAAATGAAATTATTAGAAATATGGTTGTAAACATATATAAATATATAAGTAATCTAATAAACACAATAACGTCCAAATTCAAGATAATTTTAATATAAACATATCAAATATTTTTTTTCTTCAGCACAAACAGAATATAAAGTACTAAATTAACTGCATAACAAAATTGTATTTTTATTTACAGTATTATAACATATAGTGTCGTTTAGCAGAAGGTTAATATTGTTTGGAAAATGTTTTAACCCAAAATTTACCATAAAATTAAAGAAAACCCATCAGACTTCTCTCAACTCACCCTGCCAACAAGCGCCAACAACCAAGGTAGTATTAACTCCGTGAGCGGGATGCAGCGGCCAGTCGTCTATGACCTCGGGGGCCTTGGCGTCGGGAGCGCGCCACGCCTCGCCGTCCACGAACAGCTCCACGTTGGGGAAACGCACGTTCACCGCGTAGTGGTGCCATTCATTATCGCAGACCTTTTGGATTTGTATTTATATATTAAATAATGGTGGTTAGGATATGTAGGATGAGATTTGAGTGGGATTTTTTAAAGGTTCATGGTTTATGCCGTATATAGCAGGGTAGGCAGTGCAAACGGCAGGCAACCTAGTGTTAAGACTCTGTTCCTCACGCACAGACCAAATTTTGAGATATATTGCCTGAGTATTGAGTGGCTAAACTCTTACCACTCAACACGCAATATCTGTCTGCATAACAGGACGTGAAAAAATATAATTGTTTTTTTTTGGAGTGAAAGTCAAACTAACAACTGAATCATAGTTGCGCCACGAAGGTTTCATTGTAATTCAATTGAATTATAAGGGTTGTTGTGTTGATTTTAGGGGTTATAATTACAAATTGATGTGGTAAATGGATTTGAGTCTATAGTGGTGACATTCGTTGCATAGGCAACTTGTAAATTAGTGGTAATTTATTGAATAGTGGTAAAAGTGCTTATAATAAATAAATAATTTATTGATTTTCTCAAAAATAATTTACATACAATTTGTAAAGATACCTTGTGATAAAAATATATTGAAAATATTACTTATTAAACAAATATTTTAGCATCGAATATTATAAGTTCAAAGATGCAATCATAACACACCTCAGGCAGCTTCCAGCGCCACTCAGCCGGTCTGAAGATGTTTAGGTCTCCTTCACCAAAGTCTCGTCTTAACAAGAGAATGAGTCGGCAATTGCGTACGAACAGCGCGTAGTGGTGTCGGTTCATTTCTGTAATAATATTGTACACATAGTTTTTAGCATACAGACCCAACTAGTTAAATCATTCTGTTTTCTGTTGCGTGTAAAGGGGCGAAATTAAACGCTGCGATATATCTTATTATTAGAGCGAGGAAAAAAAAATAACACATTCTTTTCAGTGGAAATTGAACCCACAACCGTCGCACTTAAAGTTAGGAGCTGAACTACTAACCCAAGACAGTCTATAATATTAGATAGGTCTATAATATAGAATATTAAGTAGATAACATATAAAAAAATATTAGTACTCACTATGATCATCAGCCAAGCAAACAACATGCTCTTTCCTGTGCTTATCATGGTCTGGAGGAGGAGCATGCCTCAACCAGGTGCTGACTGAGAAGGTGGATCCAAGGGAATGCTTCAAGATGGTCTCCGGTACCACAGCTGATGTGGATTCGCCGTCGAATTCGAATATTTGCTCGCCATCGCGCCCTGTTTATAAAGTAAAGGAATTAATACTTTGATTATAATTATTTTTATTTTAACGTGTACATGTTAGTAATTTGTTGATTATTTTTTATTTACAACCAGTTTCTGTTTGGTTTCTTATTTTATAATCTTTAAATGTGCTAGTTTAGTATAGTTTATTTTGCCAATAACTTAGAATTCTGACGCAATCTAACTTTGATGGAATAGATACTAGTGGTCTGCCGGACAAGAAGATTTTTTATGCAAAGAATTAGATTTTTGTGAAATTCGAGAAAATAAAATGATCATTTTTTTACGGAACACCATGATTTACAAAAAAATCACTGCAGTAGCGGAACAAAAATACAAGAAAACGAATGTTTTGCCTTATCAATGTACATTTACGCACATAGTGGGGCCTCTTTATCATAACAATATAATATAACCGAATACAATAATTCATAAATACAACATGCATATAGATCAATGTCTGAAGCGATAAGGAAATATGGTTACAGATTAGCATATCTCTAGAGATATTCCAGCACATGTTAGACTGTAGACGAGCGTTTTGGGCTAAGTTCCTGCGGTATTCAACTTCGGCACGAAGTTATAGCCGAATTAATACAGTGCCGATCTAAATTCTAGCATATTTGGATAGTTGCTAAACGAATGTAAATTTATCAAATTGATCTAGGAATGTAAAGTAAATGTGCATAATACATTATTATTAATTAATATTTGTTACAATTAGGTGATACAACAAAATATCTTTAAAAAAAAATTTTTACCTTTTTTGAGTGTAAAGAGTTATAGCATACCTGAGTCTGGTTTCAGAGACTTGGCCCATTCATTGCCCGCACCCGGGCTTGGAAGGAGATCGATCGTTTTAGAATCCATGCCTGTAAATTTAAAAAAACCCAATATAATATGTATATGCAAACAATTAATATGAGTATTATCTTTATCAATATCATTAACACATCAAAGTATTCAAACATTAATGACTATACAACCTACCGCAAATAGTCCTCTGAGAGTGTAAAGTATAAGTGTCTCTGTCACAAGCTACACCAGCTCTGGAAGCTTGCAAAGTGACAGCTGCCTGGATCCTGGTGACTCCTGGACACCTCTCGTCGCTGGAGCACGCCTCCAATCTTGCAGCAGGAAAGAGAGCAAGAGGACCTGTACCTGGTGCGTAGTCTACACGCTCTGCGAGACCTAGAACATTATCGATGAGTTAGAGACGTCTCGTACAAAAAGCAGTAACGCCCTAATTGCACCAGATGACATCCATTCTCCTAACTTAGGTATACACATACATACAAACATATGTTTTGCATGAAGACAAATCCGTGTAATTTGTTTAATTATTTGAGTTTATAACGAGCAAAAGTTTTGTGTGTAATTTTGAAACTTCTGTGCCTCTTAGAGAAAAGAGCCTTGTGACGTCATTTTATAAGATGAAAGTTTTGTATACACCCTTATGTACGTCTAAATAATAATATACGCCTTTGATCTTGTTTCAAATCAATAAATGTAAGACATTTACATTTATTGTGTGCGTGTGTGTTATCGTTATGTATTAGTATTTTTAAAAAAAATTTTCAACATTGCGAGCGTTATTCGATTCGAATCGAACTCACAAACGTCGCGTTGATAATAAAGATAGTAACAACAAATTCTTAAAACTTTGCAGTTTAATTAAAATGGAAAATAGGTACATTTGTCTATTTTATCGCAAGAAAAAAGCAGTAATATGCATGGATATAGACATCATCTCATTTCCTACCCCATTGATTACGTACCCTTCCACCCAGCGCGGCAAGGCTTATTCACTTTGATGGTGACCATGACGGGCGCGGACTGCATCATGCCGCAGTCGTACGCAACTACCGACAAGATGTGGTTGTGCGATTTGTCGTACTCTAGAGGCTCTGTGTTACGGATCACACCTATAAAAGGAATATTATATTATAATTACATACAAATATTGTCAGGTTCACATTTACGGTACAACATTTCTTTAATTTATATTTTGTTTTAATATTCGAATTTAAATTTTAATTATCAATTCTATACCCATATACCTAAATAATTAATAGTACGTTCTCTGTTTCACAATTTTTTAAAGTAATATGTAATATTCTTTAAAGGCGCAAGTTATGCAGAAACATAAACAACGATTTTATTCTTAAATCGTACAAAGAGATTTGTCGAAAATCGTAATATAAAACAAATTTAATCACGAATTACCCTCATTATCAATAATGAATGGTTGGCTGCGGTCCCCATCATTAAGTATCTCGTACTTGCACACGTCCCCATACCGCGGCGTACAATCTCTGTCTGTCGCTTCCACGCGTACGATCTCGTCGTACAGCTTGCCTTCGTCTACGGAGCGTACGTACGCTGCTTGGCTGAACACTGGCGCGAATTCGTTTACGTCGGTTACTGTTATATGTACCGGGACACTGGAATAGAAAATTAAATTAGAATAAATGGAGATTTAAAAAAAATAAAGAAAAATCTCACGACTGGAGCTACAGCTAAATTTGAGCATTTAGAAATATGGATAGATTTCTCCACAAATTAGCATAAGTATATAACAGAATAATAATCCATTTGTTTTAAAACATTTTCTAACATACAGAAGAATATTACATAAGTCCTTCATCAGAGACTATATTTTTAAATACAAGTCTGAGATCACACTGCTACATGCGGGTTGCAACTTACGTGTTCGAGTAAGAGCCGTCGCACCCCACGGCGGCAATGTCAAACTTATAGTTCCGACGTTTCTCGCAGTTGAGTGGGTAGCGCACGCGGAGACGAGCCTCGTTCTCGTCTATTACCATTATCTAAAAAAGAAATTGATTATAAAATTAAATTTATAATTGCATAAATTAAAATTTTACATAATGCTTTAGGATAATATTAACTTGTCATTAGATAAATTCTATATCACTATTATATAGAACTCTGATTTATTACTTAAAGAGTTGAAGTTTAGCATGTAGCTAGGTAAGGAAATGTAGGGGAGGAGATTCCTAGAGCACCGGGAGAAAACGATATTTATTATACGTCTTACAAATACATATAAAAAAAGTTTGTAAAATTATATAATTATTCCATTCCTTGTTTTAGTTTGAAAAATTGAATCAAAATCAATCAATCAAATCAATTTACGAAACACATTAAAATGTATCATAAACTCCTCCTCGATATAAAATAACTTCTCTCAAAAATAGATATAACTTCTCAGGTAGATATCGATCGGGTGTGTCGCGACCGACCGTCGACACCGCATCTATTTTAGTATTGTGAAAGTCTAACCACAAATGTGAATCACTTGTTATATGTAGGTACAATGTATATAAATAATACTGTTCCTTATAAATAAAAGAAACCAAAAGGAAACTTTACGCAATATTGAATTAAAATGAACTTTTTAAATTAACAATTGAAACTTCATGTCTCCTACTTATTGCCCTCAACATATTTTCTTTTCCCTTTGCCTATCCTATTGCTATATGCGCTATACAACGTAAAATTATTTAGTATACATATGTATAATAAAAAGGTAAAAGAAGCAACTAAGTTGAGTAGACCAATTCTAAAACAAATCTAACAATGTACGAGTCACAACCAATCTCATCTCAGATTGCCAAAGCCTTAGGCACGTATCAGAACGTTGTTAGATACTATCTTGTAATATAAAACGAGCGACGGAATAAAGACGCAAGAAGACAGTGGAAACAGATGAATTAAGAAACAATGTAATATAAAATTTTAAGTATACCAAAGTGCGGTAAATAAGTAAAAATAGTCAAAAATTTCTCCCTTGCCATTAAAAAGAATATCAATCTATCCAATATCTAACCGATGTAAATGCAGTTTCAGTTAATTTTGTATTTTGGCAAATTTCCCTTAATATTTAGTTATATCAATATATTTCGGATTTTCTTGCTTGCCGCGCCTTCTCAGGTCTGAGGCATTAACTTCAGTGAACTTGTGTTAAATTATTTGACGTTAAAAAATAAATCTCAGATCACGAGACTAATACAGATAAGAAAATAAATAATTTCGTAGCACAAGCGGGCGAAGCCGCGATCGGGTGACCAATAACGGTATAACGGTACACGTAGATACGTAATCGAACGATATTTCTCGTCGTCTTGTAACATAAAACGAGGTGACGGAACAAAACAGACCAATAAAGATGCTGCTCTAAAACTTATTGTGTTTCTCGCTTTAAAGTAGAATGATATTGACAGCATAAAAAGGATGCCTGTCGTTCTGAAAGTGTGGAGTAAGCGCATACTGTAGGATTGAATTCATTGTTATTTCATTTTAACTATTAATGTTTTAGATATAGTCAAGTTGGGAACTGAATCAATATGAATTGGCAAAATTATATTAATAACTGAATCCTTTAAGGAATAAAACAATAAACTATATAAAACTTGTCATAAGTGGTTTCTAAATTAATATATAAGTAAATAAATGTATTACCTAATACACTCAAAAAATAATAGTTTTTGTAAATGAAAATTTACATAAGAAAGTTTTTTTTTTACTTTTCCTACCCTAATGTTTACATTCCGTTTACTTTTTTCCGAAATTATCAGTTTCCCACGAGATTTACAAGTAAGAATATGCAACAACGGCCTGTCGATGGCTTCGTTACAAAGGCGATGATTATAGATTAAAAAAATAAATATTTTTATTTCCCTGCTCCAAAAGGTGAAAAGCTAAAGAGAAATACACATTTAAAAAACTTCACCAGGAAAAAATGACCAATATGAATAAAATTGCAATATAGCAAAACGTTTAACATTAAGCAAAAAATCTTCTCGTCTTTACGTAAATTTTACAAAAGCCAACCTTCATAGTTCATCGGTGAGATGTAACTTTAGTCCTAAAGCGATACATAAAACAAGTTAGCTAACAACGATATAATTTTCATAACTTGCTTTTAATGAGACTTGGTTCAGTTCAAATCCCTATTAATTCTGCTAACAAGCAGATATTCTGTTACCTTAAAGTATAAACGTTAAGACATGATCGCTTCCAATAATTCAACAACTTTTTTGAGAAACACCGTGTTCTGCTTAAACAGTTGTTTGATGTAACATTATATTTGACCTTATTTAGTTGACAAGATTTAATTTCGTTTAGAAAAGTTATTATTTCTTATAGCTATATATTCTACATATATATTGTAAATAGAGTACAAAAAAAGAGATATCATATGAGTCAGTGGATCTTGAAACGGCATCTAGAATAGATTGTTGGTGAAGGAATTAATTGGATGGAAGAGTACCACATGTATGTAGAACCACTAGACAATTACCCATATATCGAAGTTTCCAAGTAAACGGCATTAAATATTTGATCATGAACACGAATTAATTTGATTATCCGCCGAACGAAAACGTAAAACACTTAGCGAAAACTTTCTCTAAGTTCAGAAGTCAATAACTCTGTAAGCCCTTCGGAGGTCGGTCAGAGAAAAAGTATCGTGAAAACTGTCGATGTAAATACTGTTGAAGACGAGTTCTATTCAATTATTAGTTTTTATATCTTCGATGTTTGATTGCTTGTAAATTTATTATAGGAATTATTTCTTTTTCTTTTTATAAGTAGGGACATAAGATTAGTTAAATGTTTGACGGCCATTTTGGCTTTTTGACGTGATAACGTCTTGTAAATCGATGGACACCAGCTACATGCACGAAAAAAACATGACTCATTGTCACGTTCCATCCGAGCCAAGAGCGCAAGCGAGAGCGCGGAACAAGCCATAGAGACGCACTAGATCGGCCTAAGATCGACAACGCACATGTAAAATATTTTTAATGAATTCTAATGATTTTTTTTTAGTTCAAATTTCTTTGTAAGCAGTTGTTTAATCTCAATGCTGCCAACATCTGATGATGATTGTATTAAATAAACATAATCTGTTCCATATTATGTACATGTCCAATACGATTCAATGGTAGTACAGTTTCAGCACCCATTAAACTATAATTCCTTTTTACCTATTATACTCACAACATAATAGGCACAAATGAACAAAAACAATTAAAAATTTAATAACCCATGTGAGATAAAAGTCCAATACCAATATGGCCATGATCGTCAGTTCTTACCACTAAAAAGATTAAAAATAAGATTTCACAGTGACAAACCGGTGTAAAAACTTTTGGCATCCCAACCGAAGTATAACTAGAAGAAAATAATAAAAGTTAAAAAACCTCGAATGCATTTTTCAAATAACAAACTTTGTGATAAATCTGAACCAATAAATAATATTGAAGTGATACGTTTTGAAGTTCCCAAACTTTGCGAAACGGAAGATGCAATAAATTGAATAAATATTTTTGCACGATCCATTCGAATGTAATGCCAGATTTATTGCGCATTGTAGGTAATACTGTGACTTTGCTTGTGGTTCCAACTAAATAATACTAGCGAGAAGATCTATATATTTTTTTGTTGCAACTTACATACGTTATGAGGATGAAGATATTGGAAACGCGACGGTTGTAGGTTCGATACCTATTCGAAATGATTATTTTATTTTTAATTTTCGGAGGAACTTGGGGAATGGAGTGTCTTGAAATGTCACTAGAGGACAGATAGAGTATAAGGACACTATATTTCCCACTTTTTGACAAATATCGAGACATTACATGTTGAATGAAACTCAACGCCATGCTTTGTATTAATTTATTTGTATAGTTTGGATGGACCCAATAAAGCAAAAAACGCATAAAGATAGTAAAAATATTAAAGACAATGTTCTCAGCTAACTTTTCAGCTTTTATTTCAGCAAAATTGCTATTTCATACAAAGTATAAGTATATTTCTTGTAGTCTCTAGAACTGCAGTCGAGAGTGGCCGCAGTTTGCAGCTTGTAAAAGGCAAATACATATTTCGTTAAAATATCGCGTTGGTGTAAATTTCCCGGGGGAAATTATGCGTTAGTTCTAAATGTTATTGGGGGCTCAGATATGATGAAATGTTTTTAATTGTCATCTCGCAATGCATTTATCTTGAATTTTAGATTATAATTGTTAGTATTTTAGCTAAAATTACTTTATTTGTTAAATAATAATTCTTGAAGCCGTTGTTGCGCATTCGTCTGTACCAATAGGAAACGACGGTTATTTGAAATGACATCTGAATGACAGTTACGGATTCGATCCCGATGCGGGGGAATAAATTATTTTTATTTCTTCGCTGTGGTCACAAGACTATATGTAACGTCGAATTTTATTAAGTAAGTGTGGAAAGGAGTGTCTAAACACTAAGTCGGACCTTCTACGGTCGGAATGCCTACCTTCCAGTATGCGCAAAACAAGGTAAAGGTTAACAAAAATATTTCTTACTCTTTTTAACCATATAATCAGTTTATTAACAGGACAGCCTAAACCTCAGTCCTAAACTATTTTAACCACACAATCGAGCTTATTTAAAAAAAATAGGTATCAAATCCACATCAACTTTTTATCATTTAGAATTATACTTTTGACAACTTTTGATAAAAGCTTCCAAACTATTTTCAATAGACACGAAATTGAAAAGAGGCTATCACATGATACGCGCCAAACACCCTTTGTGAAGGACGATGAAACCAATCGGTCACTAGCGCCATTCAGAGGGCATGACCATTCACAAAACGCAAAAATGTATTACCTACAAAAGTTATTTGTTTCTATAGAAGTAATACAATTTGAGCACAATATCAGCTTTGTACTAACTATTTGGCCGCAGATCTAGTATTATGAAATTCCGTTTTTCGCGTTATTACATACCATAGCAGTCATAACAAAAAAATTAAACTAATCATTCCCTAGAAAGGGAACAATCGTCGAACGTCGCGCTTACAATCAGACTATCATTGCGAAACGATTCCCACATTATTTATTTAAAAATTAACTTTTACTTGAACCTATAACCAAAATAACTACAAATACAATCCAAAACGAGAGAAATCAACCTTTCAAATCTATCTCTGTCGCCATGACGCCAAATTTTCAATACAATTTAAACACAAGCGTCCCCCAAATGTCTCAGAAACGCCACAAGGTGTTTTCACAAACGCGATACTCGTATATATATTCATGGCACTTTGATCATAGAGCCGCGTAATACACATTTATATTGTATCGAATTCGTATACACACTATAGGTATCGAGTGTATTTGATGTCATCAGAATTCAATCAACCACGCTGTCTGGTTCAACGAATGAAGTCCCCGTTTTATATTTTACTCTGAAAAGCTTATATTTAGATAGATCTAGAGAGTTAAATTCTAAAGGAAAAGATCTAGAAGTTATCAGTTATAAATTGAAACAACTGTCAACATATGTTGATAGGAGTAAAGTCGAAAGTAAAGAAAAAACATCGTTTTTACTAAAAATTTACACATTAAACATGAAAATCTTTATAATGAAAAATACAGTATATCCAAACAAAGTAAGACTATATCTTGGCACAGCTCCCGCAAGTGAACACGTGTGCACTAGTTGAAGTCAGCTTATTAGAATCTCATTAGCAAGTGTCGGTGCCGTCCTCGACGTGTCCAATTAGTGTTTACAAAATATTTTGGTGAATAACACCTAGTAAAGCTGAGTCCTTTACTACTTAAAATAATTTCAATTATTGTTTAAACAAAGCGAAATCTTACATATCGCTCCCTAACACAAATGTCCAAAATTTTTTTAGCATAATACAAAATAATGTACGTGCAAATGCAAATAATGGTTACGTTAAGTAAAATGTTGTTTTTAAATGATTAATAAACTACTAGCTTTTACTTATAGTTTAGCGCGCGAGTAACCACGAGCACGCATCAAAAGTTCTGGAGCTTGCCCATTTTTGCAACAGTACTCATTGTTTCTCAGCTTCCTGTGGAGGTCATCTAAGTGTGATGCGGTTTAGCCTATAGCCTCCCTTAATATAATTGGACCCAATAATTGGATCCAACACAAAAAAAAAATTCGATCCATTAGGTACTTCCTGAGATTAAGCATAAAACGTAAACAGCAATATTTTTCCCAAAACCAATTTAAATATGTCCTACCTAGCTAATACTTTTAGAATAATCTTCTAAGGGTTTTATAAATTAATTAACCCAATTGAATCCCTAACCTCAAAGGGCGCTTCCCCGTGGTGCTTATTATTCAGAATGAAGAATGAGCACAGCAGGTCCCTTTGCGAGGTCATAACGTCATTTGAAGCACATTTTTTTTTTGGCTACGATGTAGAATATAAGTGACTTACAAAATTTTTTTAGCTTCACGCTGTATCTCGTACCTATATAATTGGGTAGGCAATGGGAACCTAGTGTTGAAAGTCAAACCCTCGTTTTATCTTTCGACGGAACGAGAAACTAAAAAAGAATTACTCCCCGAAGTGAAATCGAACACATCATCGTCACTCTTTCAATC
The DNA here is from genome assembly GCA_000313835.2 of Heliconius melpomene melpomene. Classification (NCBI taxonomy): domain Eukaryota; kingdom Metazoa; phylum Arthropoda; class Insecta; order Lepidoptera; family Nymphalidae; genus Heliconius; species Heliconius melpomene. The sequence continues at coordinate 15,774 of HE671944.1, forward strand.
TTCTTAATATTTGTATTATTATATAACTATTTTTTAAGCAAAACAAAATGACTTACTTCAAAAGGCGCTTCTCCATGGTGTTTGTTATTTAGAATGAGGAACGAGCAAAGGGGACCCCTCGCGCGGATAGCAGGTGTCACCTCCACCAGCGTCTCGTTTTCCCGGATCAACCCATGATACCCTTCGTCTGGCTCCGCCAATTCTAAGTATGGAATGTCTGAAACAAAAATAAAATTATGGTAAATTTTTAGATTATATTTCTAAATGAAGCAAGATTTTTTGTAAGAATGAATTTGTAGCAAAAATGACGTTTTAACTGCTGACTATCTCTAGAGTTTAAGTATGCAACACACAAATAATTTTTCATTTAGAACCAGTCGTTCCTGAGGTAAGAGGGTTCAATCAATCAAAATTGTTTAGCTTTCTAGTACTAAGTATAGACAAAAGAAAGAGATATTTATTAATACTAGGATGAATATACATTTCATGTATTTAGATTGATTCATTATAAAACCAACACAACATTTCATACCTCTTACCCTGAACTAAGGACCTCAAGAGACTATCACTTTATATAATAATTTACTAATCTCCAAGGCTGCATACATAAATTATTCTATTCAACTAATATGTTAATCTTGCATTACTCATGAGGCCCCAAAGTAATGTGCATGTAAAATATGTATGGAAGCCGCAGGAGCCCGCCACTTGGATACCGGCCAAGGAGTCCACACATACGTAATGTTAAATTGGTTGCAGTAATTGAACTTTTTGACCATCGACGATTTATTAATTTAGATATTAAATTTATAAAAAGTAAATAAATTAGCTTCCCGCTGCTGTATCCCGCAAATAGCTTGATGAGAGGGGGAATTAAACGCCGCGCGTGATGTTACCAGTGTGAAAAAATGAATGCGATGTTGATGCAGATGCTGTGCCGTTAAGCTAAGTTGTTTGTGGGTTCGATTCCCACTCGAATAAATGTGTTTTTTTCATTTGCTCGCACTAGCAACAAGATAAATCACCATGAGATCCATCACTCAACACGCAACGTGTCAAAAATTTCTGGAGAAAATGACGAATGGAGTGTCTTAGCACTAGATGCCCTCCGAATACGCTGCTATTATCGGAATCAAGCATATAATTAAAAAATCTACTTATTTTTCATACAAAAACAACTACGTTTAATACACACACTTTAGGTTTAAAGATAACTAACCTGTAAAAATCCAGATTAAAAGTAAACATTGTGGTACATTTCGTTGGCTTTTACCGATACTTATACGACAGGTACTGGTGGAGCAAATAAACGAATGCTCAACAAAATGGTGCTGAGTAAAGTCTGGAAATAGCTAAGATTGGTAAGTATTGCAGCGGTCGGCATCGTCGGTTTGCCAGCCTCGAGGCTAGACTGCCAAATTGAATTTACATATACCTAGGTAACTTTCCCATTCATCCCTTTTTAAATAAAAATTGAAATGTTACTTTTCGTAATTGTAATTGAAAATAATGTTAAAATTACAATTAATATTTTAGGATTTCATATAAGCTTCTAGGTTACTTATATACAGTGTTTTCAGAATATCGACCGCCTTTCCTTGTCTCTCTTAATAAATTTAATGAAAAGGTTTTATTAAGAATAAAAATTACAATTTATAAGAACTATAGATAATGTCAACTGTATTATATTTTTTAAATTACAAAATAAATTAAACCAATTTTCATTAATACATACTGGCACAGCGGCAAGCTATCTGACCGACAACGCAATTCTATTGGGTTCGATTCCCATTCGGAGGAAAAGAATTATTTCCATTACTATGCTGTCATCACGAGACAGAGCACGTAGAGACAGAGAGCCTAGAGTTCTGCCACTAAACACGCAATCTCCAAAAATTGGTGCGTTGACACTAGGTTCTTCTGCCTGTCCTTCTATAAGCGAGATCCAGCATTTGTATCCAAAAAAGAAGATCAATTAAAACATTTTCATATTTTCTTAAATATGCAAATTTCAAACAAAACAAACAGCCCCACAATAAAGGGTTAATGATAGCACATGATGTTGCATTTAACCCCTAAAAGATTCCCGGGACATCGCCGCTCGTTACAGCGCCGCACCAACACCGAGGCCGCGATTATTAAATTTACCAGCTGGAATGTACCATTTGGTTGAATGAATTTTTATTTTATTGGACATTTTACTATGAAAAGCATTTATAACGAAATACTTGCCATTTATTTGCAAAATGTTTGGTTTAATGTTTTTTGTGTGAGTGCGGTATTTATCTGCACGTCAAAGTAGGGTAGGCCGAGTGGGTTAGACTCATTTTTGATAAATTTCGTGTTGAACCATTTTTCAGTCTGTTTAAAGATATTTGTTTTTATTTTATAACTTTTCCTTTCCACAAAAGTCGTGGTTGCACATAGTAGGGTAAGCTGAGGGTATCTGGAAACCTAGTGTTAAGGCACTCCATTCTCATTAAGACAGTACTGTCTCCACTTTTCGCCTAATTTTGAGGCACTGTGTGTTGTGTGGCGATACTTAACGCCGCACTTCGCCCGTTACGAAAGTGATGAAAATATTACATGATTCCCCAGAATAGGAGTCAAATTCATAACCTCCGCGTTTACAGTTACATACTTGGGCCCCTGGGCCATGACGGCCTTAACGAATATAATCCCATAATATTAATTATTCCACATGTTCTTGTAAAGGATATCTATAATACCTAGAGTTACCACTGAGTTCTACGTTATAAATCAAACTATCAAGCACTTCCCATTGAAGGGACCAGTTAACAACACATGTTTATTTGACATTCAAGTCGAAGGATCGCAGTAAAATTGACCCTGGATTTTATGTGAACAAACAGAAGGTTGTTTGTGATAGATGGCAATCTCAAGTGAGGGATATCCTATCTACACTGATATCATAAACCTGAAGCGTACGTTTGTTTGAAATCGCAAATCCTAGGAACTAGTATTTGAATATTTTTAATATAAATATTAAAAAATAAAATAAGAATTACCTTCAATAAATCAGTAACCTTATAGAAATAAGTTTGATAAGAGACTGTAAATTTTAATTTTCTAATCTCATTTTGTTTGTACGCGTGGCTGACATTTTCCTCGCTAGGTGGTAGCTATACGAGGATGAAAGGTTCTATAAAACCGGCTGCACCTTTGTCGCGGCTCTAACCTACGTAACTATAGCCTTTTGTAAATGTATGTATACTGTATAGCGTCTTAGGAACATATGTTTGCTTATGATTTTAGCTTTTATTTATACATGTACCTCGTATGCTTTAATATTCATTAATATTTACTTAGCTAAAATTTTTACAGCTTCATGACGTCTTCCGCATATAGCAGGATAGACGGAGTGAACCTAGTGTAATAAGAATCTGTTTGTACAGATTTTCTTAGCGTTGGGATCTGCCACTCATGTCTACAAAAATTAGGCGAAAAGTGGAGATTGAAGTGTGTAACACTAGGTTCTCCCTACCTACTCCACTACGGCTTTTTAATATAGATTTCTTGTTCATAAGTTTCAAATAAAATCCATTAAATGTAGCATAAAAAGTTTAATTAACTCGCATACAACATATGTTATAAGTTAACTGGGGCGCGTTTAAAATTTTAGTGCAGGTTAACAACACATTTTCCCCGCATTATCGCAGAGTATAAGCTCTTTGGATGAGAGGCAACGTTGCTAACTTTGTATAATATAAATTTTACATGCAATTTCTACACTGCATTGAAACGTTTCGGTATTACATAAAATTTATCTCGGTTGTGATTACGCACATCAGTACAATTTTTAAAACTAAGCTAAGGGAAACTGTTTAATTTAAGCTATTGTATCGCTATTAAGACGCTATTGTTACTCATTAAGACACTCCGTTCTCCATTTTCGGCGATCGTCAACGATTGCCTGATGAGTGGTGAAATTCAACGCCACGCTTGTCCTCGTTACCAGAGCGACCAAATAAAAATATTAAATATTTCATTCCCTCGGATGAGAATCAAACCTACAAACGTCGCATTTACAGTCGGACGCTTGTCCCCCTGCGCCACGATAGCCTTAAATTTAATTTAAAATTGGAAATTTCCTTTATGAAATGACCTGCCCATAAACAATAGTTTCTCTTACTCGAAGCCACGCTCGCAAATACACTTTGTCGGTTGTAAAGTGAGCACACAAGGATGCCATTTTCTATGAGAAAACAACTAAATTGGCCGTGATATTGGCCTGTCGTACTGAACATAAATACAGGAAATGTTTCGTAAATAAAATATGGTTGAAGATTATAGACAATAATAAAGAAATTTAGAAACCTGTACGTATGCGAATATTTGGAAATCTTATTTTTTTATAATATAAGTAACAAATCACTTCGTTCTTCATTTTTTTTTACTAAAAGATATTATATAGACGTATGGCAGTGCCCAATTTATTTATATTAGATTTTATTTCTTTGAGTTATATTTTAATTAAGCCTAAATCTGAAATATACCAAACAAAAATACCAGAAAACTATCTTTTCCAACTATTTTCTGTTCAGCAAAATGGTATAAATTCGACAACATTTAATATTTTTTTTATGCAACAAAGAAAATATCCGCAAAACAAAGGCAAAATCCTTATATTTTATATTTATAATATTCCAAGGCTCGAGTAACTAGAGCACACACTGTAAAAAACTGTACATATCATTCATAACATTTTCAATATTTCAATATTTTTGTTGGTAAAAAATTTCAATATTCTTTTGGTACGTCCAATATAAAAGGAATGTAAACGAAAACATTGATTGTTATGAAACTGAAATTACAAAGACTTGTTATTTACATCCATCGCTTGTGATTCTGAATAAGAAATGTTTATTGAAGCTCCACAATAAATAAGTAGGTTTGTTTGAGCTCTGTTCATTGGAAAGTTATACAATCATTCAGGATTTTATAAACACTAGAAAAAACTTCACACTTTTTTAAAGTCATATATTTTCCATGTACAGACAGCGATGATCCACAATCTTATTATACATATATATATAGATTTCTATTTCATCAGCCTCGTGAATTTATCCAAAACAAAAAGAGTTTCACGACGACAGCTTTTGAATCTTTAATAGAGAAATTCAAAGTTTGGTCACATCAGAATTTTTGCTTTAAATAGAGACTCCTACCTCTAACAGTCGTAACTTATTTAATACTATAAAGAAAGATACGCATAGAGAATAAACAAAGCGTGTTCTTGTTATCTCACATAACTAGAAAGTTCAATCAAACTCCTTAGTTTTAAATATTACAAATTACAATCCCAGAGAGAAAAGGAAGAAATTTAATTCTGAATAATAATCAATTCAATTTGTAAAGCAAGGTTCCATCTTTACTATAAGCTCACATGAGGCACGTGTCCTGGACCCTCGACCTCGTGGGAGCTCCAAATATAAATAAGTACAACGTTGTCTAATAAAACCTGTTTCGCTTTCCAACTAGGATTTACATGTGCCCAAGAGCCTCGACATGGCTTAAAGCGTCTCTTAATTAATAATGTATTATATTTATAGTACTACTTAGACATAAAGTCTAAGTAGTGCAATTTACAAAATTCCAACTTGCTATATCAACTTGGAATTTTGTAAATTTGTATATATTATATTAACAGTTTTATATACTTAGGCGGAGAGTAAAACACTGATTCCGTTCTCCACTTTCCGCCCCTCTAGATATACACGATGGTGATACCTATGATGCGGTATGTGAAATTATTAGATTATGCATAAACTCACAGCAACTCTAAATTTAAAATATATTCCCCTAGCTAGGATTTGAATCCACGTCCAATGCCCAAAAGCATACTTCTTAACTATGGTTCAACATTATTCTGATACAGATATAGATAACAAGAAATAATCATAAGAATAAGAAACCAAAGATAAATATTTCAATTTTTTTGAAATCTAGAATCAGTGCAGGCAACGAGTTATTACTCAATCCCTCACTTTCTTTTGAGCAATAACCTTTTGTGAAGACATTTTGAGTTCAGCGTTCATTCCCGGTCGCGAACAACCAGCCATTTTCATTTCGACTTGTTGTAATCATGGCTCTGCACTTTGATGTAGGGTTGTCATCTGAATTTTTAATGATCTCTCTCCCCATATGTACACTGACCTTGATTATTGAAACAGTTCCTAATGGAAAGTCACATTTTGGAAGCTTTTAGTAGCTACGAGTACCTATATATATATATAACTATTCTTAATTTTTATTTAATATTATATTGTAATATTAATTTCTATTTCACTACTTGTTGAGATCCGATACCGAGCAAACATTTTTCTAAATAATTATCAACATTTTTTAAACAAAGAATCGAAGTGAGTTCACTCTAAAATTTGCATATTGCACAAATTGTAAGAGATGAGTAAAAATAAAAAAAAAAAGAAATATCGAAGTCTTTTTCCTAAAAACTTAACTCGCCAAAATAAAAATGTTTCAAAAATTCTTTTGTCTGACAACCCTAACACACTACACGTACTAAGTATAAGTAAACCAACACGGGGCTGTTATGACTGCGAACGGTTACAATAGACTTCGTTCTGTTAAGTACGAGTACACCCTACCGTATAGGTTTTGTCATAGCAATATATCCTTAAACCTTATGGAATATAAATAATATTACTTTTATTTACTCTCTGGTGAACGATGTGCGGCGTTGTGTTCCGTCACTTAACAGGCAATGAGACCGATTCGAACGGAAAGTGCAGAATAAAAGAAAAACAAAGTGCTCCATGTGGAGCTGCTACTACTGGTTTTTACCTGTCGCAGCACCTGCATGGATATAGGAAAATAATTAAGATTTATATATAAATTCTTAAAAAAGAATCTTCTTTCTTAAAAAAGAATTCTTAAAGAAGAATACATTCTTCAGCTTTATAATACTAGTACAAATGTCAGAGTGTTCGTCACACGTCGCCCCCCGTACCAGGACAAGGGCAGGGTGCTGAGTTAGTTTAGCTGAACAATACAATTGTTACTCGTTCTCTCTTTGGGCTCAGTTGTGAATGTTGCCAGTCTGTTGTTCAACGTTTTCATTTTTACATTCCTGTAATTTAATACGCGTGAAATGTTTTGTTGTTTTAGTTTCCCTTTTTGTATGCATTCAGTCACGTTTTTTGTTGGTGCGTATGGTGTGTTAGATTTAATTAAGTTTTTGGTAGAAATAGTTCTCATTTTTCACTCAAAACGAGTTGGCATTTGCATTTTTAAGAATAATATATAATACTTAATATTTATATATTTTTTTAAACCATAACACCGCGCTTTATCTTATTACTAGAGCGATGAAATGCCAATAAATCATTCCCCCACGTGAGAATCGAATCCACACTACCTTTTTTCAGACGCTGTGTACCAGTGGCACAGCCTCTGAACGCAACAACGCCTTCTAAAATAAAACTGAACTGTAGAAAGCAAAGCTTAACTTAATCATAAAGATCTATACACATTTTGAGCAGTTTCTGTTTAGAATATGATTAACATAATAAGACAATATCTATAATATGATAATTATATCCATAGCCTCCACATGTATAATTACAAACCGAATCAGAAAAACGAGCTCCTAAACCCGTTTCGTTTACATTGTATAAAAATTTAAAAAGCACAACCATAATTTACTGAAAAAACACAAGAAACATGTACTTTTATATCATCTCTTTTCAAAAAGTCAAGGTTTCTACATTATTCATGCTCGAGTGTTCCGGAGTGCGCGATATTGATTCTACGCGAGCGACGCATTTAGATTTGGCTTCTCGAATCACGTGTTACGTGTCTAAGGCAGGATATACATGCATACATACATACATATATTAACAAGCGTCGTCTTTACATTAATAATTCTACATACTGTATACGCCACTAAGCCCAGAAACAGGTGGCTTGAATCTATTATGTTATATTGTCGTGGAACCACATTTGGAACATCATAGTACAATGTCTTTGCTAAATGTAGGCCTTTAGGTGCTAAATAGACTAGGCAGGAACAAAAACAACGGCCTCTTACACAAATAGATTTTGATCAGAACCAATCAAATCTATTTACAGCCGCATGCTCGTTCTGGTAACAAGGCAAAGCGAGGTGTTGAGGTCCGCCACGTTGCCTCCATAATTTGGCGGAAAGTGAGGAACGGAAGTACTTTAACACTAACTTCTCGGGATGCTTCTGCCTACCATAACATAGAATATACAGCGTAAAGCTAAAAAAAGTAACAGCTTGTATAAGCAATTAAAAGTGTAATAATAACAATACAATTTAAATTAAAGCTAAGAAAAAAGATACATTTAAAATATTTCTGCAGCAATAAAAAACCTCCTTTTTCCTTACAAACTAAAACATATACAGGACTTCTCGTCCAAAGTTATGCTCAACTATTAGTACCAACTACACAGGAGTCATTGCCTGCAGTAGGTACACTTTGTCGTGAATTTTTAACCAGCGCCGTGACTTCGTGTTACTCTGTGAGGAAAATTACGCCACTCCCGCATCAGGTTGTGGATTTTAAAACGTTTACAATGCTAATGTTACTTGGTACGAAATTGCGAACCAAAATAGCATGTATATTTTTCTACATTTTGCATATTTTTCTTATTATTCATATTATTTTAACAAACGTTGCGATATTAGAAAAAGTAGAAAAGTAACTTTTTGAGTCTCTTTTTAAATATGATTCAACGTAAACAATGAAACCAGCAGTGTAGCAAAAGGCAACCTACACTATTACTTTTCGAAGATAGAAATAAAAGATCCCGATTATTTTTCAATTAAGAATAGTAATTACATCTCTTTATGCATTAATGTAAAACCGCTTTATAGCGTTAAATCAAAAATTAATTACATAGCTTGTAAGATTGACAATCTCCAAGTCGGGCAAAACAAAAGAGGAAGACGTCGAGATATGAAAGCAGGGCATTATTTTCACGGCTCTCAACTCGAGGGCCGCCATCTTAAGTAAGTGTTTCATTTGCAAATGGCGACCGAGCGTTGTCTCAAACCGCCCCACTTCACTCGCCTCAAAGGGAAGATGAACTGACATCACGAAATATGAACTACTTTTGGGGTGTTTCTTCCATTTAACATAACACCATCTTGTCTTAGCTGTTGAATTAATGTAGATTCGCTTAAATTATTCATTTTAATTACTGCAACCTTAACCCAGTAGAAAGTTTATTTTAAATTATAATATCTTTATTCACATCACAGTGGTGCTGTTGAAAAGTGCTGACTGCACACGTCGATGGGAATTCAAATCTCAAGGTGGGAAATCTTATTAATTAAAATAATTGTCGTCGCCCGCAATTTTGTTACCGTGGACTTTAAGTAATTTATAAGCCGTATTTGTAAGCCGCTCTCCACTTTGAGATCGATCTTAAGTCAATTCTTTCGGTGAAAACAGAACGAATTAATCTTCTCATGAAGTCCTATTTTCTCTCTCTTAATACAACGAAGAAATGAAAATAGTTCATTCCCTCGAGTCGAGAGAAAGAACCAAAGAAAGACCTTTGTGATTACTTGATCTGATTCCGCATACTAGCCCACTGAGGCCTCAAATTTCAACGATTTTATAATTATAAATCGATATACATATATTGCGTTTAAAATTATTTTAAACAAATTATCTCTATATGTGAAGTCTCATTAAAATCAAATAAAATTTTATTTACGTAGTCAATTTGCTTTGTTCATTAATGGTGATCAAATTGCTTATATTGGATTGCATATATTACTGTAGTGCTATCGTTAAATATACAACTGGTTAGTTTATTTAACAGAGGCTTTATTTGCTAAGCTTAACGTTCGAGGTTAAATGGTTCGATTCTAGCCAAGGCATTTTTTTTTTTTCAGTATAATCCGATTGGTGAAGAAAAAGAAGTGTCTTGACACTCCGTTCTGCTCAGTCGCCGCGCTTTCTTTATACAAGCAATAAACTAAAATGTTATTTGAAAATCTACTTCCATCATCAAGATATATTTCATACAGTCAACATTTTTGTGAGCAATGATTAAAATAAAGCAAAAGTACAACTTAGCCCTAAAAACCTGCTCGCATGTCAGTATGATATTTGAATAATTTGCTTTCGTAAATCATATCGCGTTCACTACTACCTTCTACATTCTACAGTATATTATGTTTCGGTTCATCACGCAAACGTGAAGTCAGACAGCCTTGGATTATTTACATAAAGTTTATATGGAATGAACTATTGGTTAATGTAGGTTCCGAAAAATATCACAATATCAAGAAGTACAAAAAAATATAATATTTACAAAATTTATTTATACTTACAATATATGTAATATGTAAAAAATAAGAAGCGACAATCATATGTGTATTTTTCACGCTAAATAATGTCAAGACACTCCGTTCTCCATTGTAACCCTTGCATTCTCCACTTTCCACCGAATTGTTGCGGCTTTCTGGCATTTTTCTATTCTCAAAAAAGAAATATAAGTCAACTTTCAGTTACAGAATTTATCAAAAATACTTATTAACAGTGCTTTTTTAGGTCAATTTTTAAAAATCTCTATAAAAAAATATGGCCACTATAAACAAATTGCGACTAAGTCCACCAACTACCGTCATTTTCCCTTGCAATTACTTCAGCGGGTCAGACGAGTTGTTTAGCTTTATTTACGCTTCAAGTTGTGATCAAAGAAGAAACTATTTTCTTTGTAATGAAACTTTATGATAAGTCTTTTGAAGAAAATACCTTTGGCAACGTTAATGGTTGTGTGACCCGAGTTTGTTGAACAAAGTATATGGTGATTGTGTAGATTTTTTTAGTTTAATAGAATTCCGTAGTAGCGAGCCTATAGCTTGAGAAGAAATGACAAATCTAAAAAAAATACATATGTACCTATTGTTGATCTTATAATATAAGTAGAAAAAACTTATTTTTAAAATATGTAAAAAAAAATATGTAAAAAAAAGAAAAAAAATGTGAAGACATGCAACGAAATATCTGGAATAACTGGATGGGTCTTGAATGGATCTAGTATCCTTGATACTTTCAATCTATCCTCTGCACTACAATAACACATAGACTTCTAACGAGCTAAGACTTTTAAAAAAGTAAAAATAACTTTCTTGAGTCGAGACCTTTTCCTTTAGGCGTTTCACTAAAATATTACACTATTATACGTCAGGTTTGTTGAAACAAAAAAATAACATTGTTTTTCTTAATTTAATTACTTACGAAATAAGTTTTGATAATCTCAATCTTTTCTAGTGTTCTTAAGCCTTACAAAGTATATTTTCGTTTTTATTAATTTCAGCAATGACCTAAATACATGTTTGAAACTAAAATATATTTTAGTATTAAGCTATAGCTTGTATTTTATGATTTGTATTATATTAGTTCACCAATCTAATGCAGCAAGTAGGAGAGTAAATTGTATTTTTTTAGCTTCACGGTGTATCCTGCGGCACAGCAGGGTAGGCAGACGAAAGTTGTAAGTCAGTTGTAGTGTTAAGTAAGTTGTAGTGTTAAGACACACCGTTCCCCATTTTCAGCGCGAAAATATGAAAAGATTTCATTTTCTCCAGTGGAAATCGAACCCACCACCAGTCGCGTTTACAGTCGCACGCATGAGTTTCCTGCGCCACAACTGTACTTTTAGCTTTAAATTTACCTCAGGTTTTTAGTTTTGTAAATTTTAATTAGAAAATAGAACCTACAGAATATTAATTTTATTCTTTATAGGTAGGTACTTGAGCCTGAAGTGTATAATATTTCTCAAATCAATCTATATCGAACTTAATTCATCGTTATGGCCCTATTTCTTCACATAGAAAAAATAAATTCACTAAAGAAAATATTAGCTCAATTGAAGTTAAATTATTAAGAGATCTAGAACAGGCATTCAGCGAGCAGAAGATTCTCAAGAGACCTCCCGCGGTCCATTGAAATTATCTCTAGAAGACAGATAAAAGATAAAAGATTTTTTTGGATTAGTCTGGCTGTAAGTGGGTTAGAACATCTGTAGCTATTTATATTCTATTTTAAATTTAACCGTAACGTTAAATAAAAGTGACGTTACTTTCCAGAAACATAATTTCAAAAAGAAATAGGCCAGTCGTGGCACATGGCCAATTGGTGTTGGATCAACAGTGATAAAAGTTAATTACAAAAATATTTTTAAAACTAATATATGTAAGTAACATCGATATTTTTCGGTTTAATCAAGTTTTTTTTAGTCTGCAACCACATTTGAGATTGTTGCGGTTGATTTTAATATCCAACTGAATGCGAAAGCCGTAGGATCAAAACTCAATACTACATTATAATTAAAATACAAGTCGTCACCCGCAGTATTGTTTATGTGTTAGTTATTTATCTTTCCTGTAACAATTTCATGAAATCCTCTCTTAGTGCTCCTTTACACTTCCTAACATACCTCCATGCCAAACGCCATACCAAACTTTCTAAATTATGAGTATACTATCATAATTTAATATCTAACAACACAATAGTCAAACTCAATTATAGTTAAAACTAAAAAGAAGTAGCAAACAAAATGAAATCTGACAAAGCAATAAAAGTAACATCTAAGTATATCTGCACATAGCCTTACAACGGGAAGAACTTCAGCAGCGAGTGCAAACCAAAGTTCAGACAGACATTGTAAGTAATAACTAAAATAACAAAAACAATGCGACGAGGCAACACGACTTATCCTAGAAACTGCTGGACAGACAAAGTTCGCGGAGTCACGGCGGGAGCTTTTGTACGACCGATGATAAATGGATGTTTCTTTTATTTCATTTTTAATACCCACTGTATTAATCGATGATATTTTAGTGTTTCGATATAAGATGTATTATGAAATTATTTTTTTTTTACTTTCAAGAATAACTTTAGGTTCCTTCTGGTGCTTTGTTGGTACCTTTCTAGAATAATATTGCTTTATCCTATATCTTATAAAACAAAGTCGCTTTTCGTGTCTGTCTGTTGTTTCTAACTCTTCTTCTTCTAAACCACCCAACGGATTTTGATGTGGTTTCCACCATTAGGTCGAGTATTTTTCGTAGAAGGTTTATATATAGTTTATTATGTGTACATTCTTATGTAAATTAACATAAATACGATAAATATGTATAAAATCCTACCCGTTGAGACACTTTCGCGCATGCGCTCCTTTAATGGTAAGTACTACATGAAAAAATTGTACTGGAGTATTGTTCCTCTTAATAAGATCTACAAAAAAGTCTGCGACGGCATATTAATACCTTTTAAGAATAACGTGTAGTGATCATTTTTCTATCTAAAAATAATAATTTCAATATATTTTTTATTGTGAGTCATATATTTTCATAATGGTATCCAATCCTTATCCTTTAAAATACTTTACTAATTTTCTACGTTAAACGAAGATAAAATTTGTTTTTTACACTATTTTGAAATTGCGAATAGTTTTACAGAAAAACACATTTAATTGTTGACACATCCCGCCGTTCACACATCAGCTGTATGTTACTCAAGTTTCACTTATCCCTTACTCTCAGCATATAAATAAGTATATTAGTTACGTTGGCCATTTAATGTAGATCAAAACTGTCTTTTACTGTTTGTTGTTACAATATCAAAAAATCCTTGCTGCGAAACGGCTCGCCACTCACCATGTGTCCGCCGCGCCCGCCTGCCTTTATAGCAACGAAGATTTAGATGCGTTTGCACGTATTGGATTATTGGAGTTGAATGTATTATTTCAGCGCGATATATTTGAATTCATATTTTTTGTAGTAGTTATTAGTAGGTAGGTTTTTGTTTATCATTTCTTCCGTTTAAAAATAGTCATTTAAATATATTTTAATAAGTACTTGAAAAGATTAGTAGCACAGATTTAAAATTACGGTGCCTACTAAAAAATCCTTGCTGTGTAAAATAATTGGAAAATCCTTATTGAAACTATGAAAATGCGGGTTGCATTAGGGTATAATTAATTTCCACATTATCTTAAGTGCTTTGCAAACATACATTACATGAATAATCCAGTAGTAAAAGCGGGCGTAGCCGCAAGAGGGTCGCTAGTGTTTGATAATAATATCAATATTATACGTTCATGCCTAGTAAAATAGGCAGAGGTGAATTTGTGTCAAAACACTCCGTTTCGTATTTCTGTCGACAACTACTGTCACGTGTGTTTACAATACTTAGAGACGCTGTCCAATTGCACCACGAAATTTAAAAAAAAAACCTTTCTTTATATAAATTTTGAAGTTTCTTTTTCAAAATAAGAAGTTCAACGTGGACTTTTAAAAGATCAATAACAGAAACTTACTTAAAACAGACAGCGATAGGCAACAGTCTTTGAGGCGCTACCAAGTTTACCATCTGTCAATACTTGTTCCACTTGCAGTAGTAGTAGTAGTATTGGAAACTAAGTTGGTATCTGCATTAGACGTCCTAGTAACATCAGTTACAGTGCTACTGAACATCTCTGTTTTACGCAACCGATTGCTGTACGATAATGGATTTTGGGCTTCGCTGTAGGTAATTTAATGATGTATTATGGTAGAGACCGGCATGATCGCTAAAAGTTATGGGTTGTGAGTTTGATTCCTAGTTAGGAAAAAGTAAATATTTTCATGTTATAATACAATTTTTATTTTAGAGAAAATATGCATATATCGGAAACTAAAGTTTCAGCTAATTCATTAAAATAAGTAAATCTATATCAAAAATACCAATTTTTTATATTTACGCTCCAATACTGTAGCAATAAAGAACTGTGGTCACAATCTGGTGCGGAATCCAAAAACAAAATATAAAACGAAAAGCATTTGTAATTGCATAGTTGGGTACTCCGTTGCTAACCTCATTCGAAATGGAAACAACTCGTTTCGTTCAACAGACGAGCAAATTGATTCTATAATATAAATGGGTTTACTTTTGTTGTTGAAATTTTGTTCTTTTTTTTCTTTATTTTCATATAGGAAAAAACATTTTTAGGGAATATAAAGACTCAGAGATGAGTCTAATTAAAGTCAAAGTCAAATTAAAAGATTTTTACATATTATGTTGGATATTACGTAGCCGTTATAACCGTTTAAACAGCTAACGACTACTCTTGCCAAACTATGAAATAAAAATAATTTAAATATTTCATTCCTCCGAGCAGGACTACGCAAAATTGTGGGCGACGCCTAGTTCACTAATAAGTCACTACATTCTCCGTTTCTTACTAACTTTAGATACGTATTGATTGAGAAAGGAAACCTCTACCATACGTAGTTAAAAGGACCGTAAAAAGGGGCGGAAATTGAATCCACAATCATCTTCGTCAATCGCAAAACCAATTTAAACATCTAATATTCACTTTATACAGTATATATTCTAAGAAATAGAGCGATATACGGTTTACTTGTCGCTCAGCCCGTGAGAAATTCAATTAAAACCTTTTAGTATTGGAGTGCACCGGCGCAGCAACAACTAGTGTAGAGCCAAGATATATACTGTATATGTAGTATGTAGTATATACATTTAAAATGATTTGATGTCAACATCATATACATCCCTACAACTTAGTGACATAGTCTCCTTTCGAGGATCATACGGCTTTTCGTTATTATTTTTTATATATATTTTATTTTCATAATTTAAAAATACGGTATTATTACTTTTATACGATCAAATGTATCCTTATATTGCCTAAGAACCTCGAGGGCTTAGAATTTGCCATACACTATTCATAGTTCTATTCGACTACGCGGGTAAAATCACAAGTAAAACCTAGCGAACAATAAAAACATAATTTTCTTAATTAACTAACCTAACAAAATATAAAATTTATTTCCATTAAACGATATAAATTTATTAGTTGTCTCCGACAAAGCCATCAATTAGGAAGACCTCTTTCAGTTCACCATTCACTTCAATTCAGTGCAGTCGAGAAGATAATATCTTCAAAGGAAATATTATACTGATCATTGAACGAATGAGTCGTTACGAATTAATTTAAAATAAATGCTATTTCAGTAAATGTTGTTAAATACTTATTGATTTTTTATAAACATAAATTAATTATACACGTTTAAAATCACAATCACACGCTGGTTCCTCTTCACGACGACTGGTCTCTGGTAGACCTGTCTTTGATTAATTAATTATTTTCATTTATTCTCCCTGGTAAACAAACATTGTGGTTGATTTTCGCCATACTTCGAGAAATAATTTAAAAAAGGAGTCGCAAGAAAGGAACGGGACTACTGGGACTACCAGTAGAAAAAAGTGTTAAGTTTTTAAATTATTGCAACGTTTCTAAAAACGTATAATAAAGAATAGAGTGACATCATAACAGTATATATCCACGTAGACGTTTCTTCTTAAATTCATTAAGAGTTTACTAAAAGTAAATAAATAAAACAAAAAAAAACAAAAAAAGCCAAAATCCAAAAAAGTTTTTAGTAATGTGGTCACCATTATATACATATGTACATACATACATTCACTAATGTATTGTAAGGTTTACTTAAAAATTAAAAAGTGTAGTATGTTTTTAACAATTGTATGTCCTATTTTGTAGAGCTTTGCAAACAAAACGTATGACTTTCATTATGGCTGGTTAGCTCCACTTTTAATTTTGCTTCGTATGTAGCTCTCGTACTGTATTTGTAGGAACGTACTCTCTTTGTAGAGACCCAAATTTTTTACTTGTGTGACTATTTTAAATGAAAAGGATGATATTAATTCATGCTTTCTTTTGATAGCGTTGGAAAGAATATAGTCTAAAAAAAGTTTTTAATAATGAAAGAAACTATTCAGGCCAAAGAATAAAGGCGAATAGTTAATGATACAAAAAATGCAAAGTAAAATTGTTTAAAATGTATGACAATTTAGTAATTTAAAATTGAACACATTTATATGGTACTCGTTTTATGTTTTTATTTGGCAAAGTACGATTTTGGATTTGATGGGATTGATCGTATCGCGGAACTCACGAATTGAAAATAATCAATAATTAATTCCATCCGAACCCACAACCGTTGCGCTGATGCTGTGCCGCACCGCCGGCCCCAACATACTTCACAATTACCTGAAAATAAAAAAAAACATCAGTAAATAACAATAAATTAGTTTTTCTTGTAAAATAATAATTATTCGCTGCTAACACACGTCGTCCTCCACTTTTATTATCAACACCTAGACACGACAATCTTCATTTAAATTAATTTATTTCCCTCATATCCCCATACAACATTTACATGTGAAATTATTTACAGCATTACATACGCCATTAGACCGGTATTACAGTAGGCATGTTGGTGGATTACATTTATGTCGATTTAGTTCAGCTTGCGGTTCACTTTACGTCGTCTTAATGGCCATCTCAGGAGTTACCATATAAATGGTACACACAAACGTCAGTACTGCTCCTATTCTAAATACGTTCTTGTAATTAGTGCCTGCCATTGTCCCACGTTGGGCGCCATTAATTTCTAACATGAAGTTCTACTCATAACTTACGCTCAGTTATCCAACGTTTACGTTTAAATATATGATGTTGTAATTACAGTACTAGGTAGTTTTTTGTTTTTTTAATAATAGTAGCAGAGTACGCTAGTAATATTTAAAAAAATATTAATGCGGTTATTTGTTTAAACTATATGTATATTATATACTTATAGTTGTAGCCTGTGTTTTTTAAGATGAAAACCTTTGAGAAATCCTTTCATTCATTCATTTCATAGTTATTTCACTCTCCTACATTCCCTCTTCTCCGCTCCTCTTAGTTTCCTCTATACTTTCATTCAGTTTTGAAAAAGTTTTATATGTTAAATAGATCGTAGTATCTTCACATTCTTAAAATATATATTAAAAAAATCTGTGACAAAAGTCTAAAAAAATGTATCATCATTACATAAAAAATATTACCTACATACGCATCAAAAAACTTTTTTCCATAATTAAAAAATATCCACGCAAAAGTAATTAAGGATAGCCTAATAAAAATGTGGTGTAAGCAGAATACATGGAAGTCATCGAGTCTTCATTAATTACATTACGTAGAGACAGGGCACACACTACGGAAATTTAATAAAGCTTTTACTTGGAAAGCAAAATACACCCGAATTTGGACAAATTAAAACATATGGAGGGCTGACAATGAGTTACTCTTAGTTAGATCTTGTGAATAAGGGTAGGTTTACATGTAATAGTTTAATATTTAACATTTAATACTGGGTTTTTGATGATTTTTCACTTTTAGGTGTTAGCCAGCTCAAGATTATAATTATTATGTACTGATTGGGTTTTCATTTAGGCTATCATAGTACAGCCTCTGACTGTAAACAACAGTTGTGGGCTCGGTTCCCATCTGAGAAAATAAATAATGTTAATTTCTCCGCTCTGATGAGAAAGCAAAGCACAGCGTTTAGTTTCGCCATTCAACAATTATTATTCGAAAATTCGGTAGAAAGTGGGGAAAAGTGAATTATCTGTCATATACAGCATACAGTGTGAAACTACAAAAAATGTTAAAACGGAAGAATAAACGCAAAATAATAGTATCAAAGTTCCTGACATGAAATAAATAAAATTAAAAAAAGTGCGAATGTACTGTACGAACGAACGAACGAAGTGAACAGAATGTACTGAACGAACAGTTTCCAAAAACGAGGCGTGTTGAAGTTAAATTGATTACTTTTTGTCATGTAATAAAATAGGTGCTACAGGAATATTTTAGAGCTAACGCGACATTGATCGAGCTATTCACAGGCATTTCTGCGTTCTCGTGTTTCTGCCTATTTTTTTTTTTTAATGAAAATATAAAACAATTTATGTGACAAAGTGTTGTTAAGATGGGTACTGAGTTTAACATATATAATTATACGTATAGCATAAAAAACAAACTTGAACTTCACATTTCTAAAACTATTAATTCAAAATCCATAACAACCCTCAAAACATATTTAACAATTTAACCTACGATATATCAATTAAAACTTACATCAATTGCTATTAGGGAGCCGCAATTAAAATGTTAATATTCATTACTCCAGAACAAACTTTTACTAATAATTAGTTGAGAAGTTAGTGTTGCGTCTTGCACGTCGTAGTTGGAGCTATTCATTTATGTCAGTAATGTACGTGCTACGTTGTATATACCTACTTATAGATATACTGTATATATATATATTATATATACTCATATTTGTATAAGTGGCAATTACTAAAGGTTAAATTCAAATTCAAATTAAATTAAAGTCTAACTGACTAATTAAATTAAGAAAAGAAACACATTTTAAATACACAAATACATTAGGTACTCAACACGCAATATCTGCAGAAATCCGCGGAAAGTGAGAAACGGAAGTGTCTTAATTAGAAAGGACTGCCTTCACTCTAGGTTCCCTCTGCCTACCCTACCTACGTAAATATATGTAAGTTCCTTCGAGTAAGATTACATACAACCCACAATCATAGTCTATACTATATTTAATTTAAAAAAAAAGGAGAAAAATCGAAAATCATGAGACTTTTAAAATAAAATTCACTATACTCAATTCTACCAAAGTAAAGGATATACCATACATATATGGAAAGAGATACTCTTCCATTTGAGATTGAATAAAGTTTAAAATTGGTAGAAGAAAATGAGAAAGTGGAACTCAGGTAAACCTACATACATAAATATAGGGTACAATGCGGTAACTTTTATCAAGCCGCGACGTAAGATCTGGGTCATCTCTAATTTAAAAGCTAGCATATGTCGCGCTTTGTATACGTTCTGTCGATTTATACACTCTGATTGCGAACTTTAGATGGGTTTTTAGACTTTAGTGTATGAGTATGTACCAATTTTGTGATTACAGTTCTTCTTATTTCATATTTAGGGGTAGGGTAATTAGAAGGTATTTACCCTACCCCTTAAGGGATACCTTAAGGTAGGGTTATATTATACAACCTCTTCCTTATGGTAGGGTTATATTACACAAACGTTATATAGGGCTGTAAAATCCACCAATCAGCACATAATGTCTCAAACTCGAGTATTGGAGAAATTAATGTCTTGACGTTAATATTCGAATGCCAGACATTGCATGTTGATTAGCGGAACTAAGCGCCGTATGAACATGAAGAACATTAGCATTATTATAGTTTTGTAGATTTACATTCATTTCTAGTCAAGTAAACCGCAATCTCGATTCGTTGGAACGAAATTGACGAGGGATTTGTCAAAGGTTCGGGACTAATCAACACTATGGTAGCGGGTGTATCACGAGTCCGGTGTACGTACATATGTATATGTTATTAGCATTTGCTATTTAAAATTAACCTAATAGTCAAGTTAGTTTGTGTCTAACTACTCCGAACAACACTTTTGGTCCAATTTTGAACCATTCTGTTTTTCGTATTTTGGTGAGTTTAGACATAGATGAGAAATTGTGCTCGATTATACATAAATATTTTTTTAAATAGGTATAGAAAGAGCGTTTGATTTAGTTCAAATGACGAAATTGAAAGACCTGAAAAGAAATGACCATGTGACTGACAAGCAAAGACGAGTGAAGTTTTTAGGTGTAAAATATTATTTTTACAAAAGCAACTCTCTTGTTCGATGCAAAACAGCACTCATCCTATTACCTTTCCAGTTTAAATACTTGATAGCTCATCTACATAATAGGAATCTTATGAAACTGGTTCAAGTAAAGTTGAGGAACTCTTCAGGTTATTACAAAACGTCTGTTAAAACTTTAGCATTAATGATTTTGTAAAGATATTATACGAATTTAATAGTAGAGTATTTGAAAAATAATTATAAGACATAACTATTATAATTTTTACTTTTAGAAAACCAAAGTATTTGGAGTACTTTTGCTAACCTAATTGTAATAAGCTAAAATAAAAGCAAGTAAAATAATTATAATCTCCGCTATTTATACAAAAATATATTTTTATTTAGTTTTACCTGTATTCCGCATAGAGCAGAGGTAGAGGAACCCTAGTGTTAAGAAACTCTGTTTCCCATGTACCGATATAGTCCTAAGATATTGTGCGACACCAGAATAGGGCACAGAAAAGAATTCGTTCCTCCCGAATGAGATTGAACCCACAACCCTCGCAACAGTCAGACCCTGAGCAGCTGTGCCATGTATTTTTAAATAGCTGTCAACTAACAAATATTAAATAATAAGCCTAAAATTACAAAACAAAACCAATATAACATTTATAATTATCTAAACTTGTAAAAAATTGTCAATTGATAATACTCGTAATGTCCTTGGAAAGGACAGACATATTTCATAATATTATCTTTACAGAGGCATTTTTCATAATATTATCTTTCAGGCTCATTTTGAGGATTGATTACTTGAGATTAAGATTAGAAATGTTTGTGCAATTTTACTTATAACGTATTTTTTTATTCAGGCTTTTACCCTGCAATTAGCTTTATGAGAGAAATCGCGTAATGCTAAATACCCTGCCTGGGTTGATAGAGAAAATCTAGTGACAGGACACTGCTTTCCAATCGAATTTGAGACATTTCGAGTCGAATCATGGAAATCAACACCGCATTTCATCGTCTTTTGTATCGAGTGAGAGTTAAACTCACAACCGTGGCGTTACGAATCAGACGGAACATATGACAAAATATATATGTTTAGCTTTAGGCTTTACCTAGTGTTAAGACACTCTGTGTTGAGTGACAGAATTCAACGCCGCGATATACCTCGTTACCAGAGCGAGGAAATGCAAATATTAAATATTTAATTCCCCCGAGTGGGAATCGAGCCCACAATCGTTGCGTTTACAGCCACGCGCTTAGGCCACTCGCCACGATGACCTACTCCTTTAATTTTTTTCAAGATAATACTCTATTCACGTATAATATTAAAAGCTTTTATTTAACTTGCAATGTATGTATGTGGGTTCGGGTGAAATCTTAGAGCTCAATTTTGAAGTAGATATCGTCAACCGATTGAGCTGAAATTTTGTAAACACGTTTACTTTGGATGACAATGCACGATAAAATATGTGACGTCATTCTAAACGTAATATGGCGGACCGTGCAAGATGGCGGAATTGTTATTTTTAATGTACTTCTACAATATGGGTATCAAATGAAAGGACTCGTTAAGAGCAACTCTTAAAATAATGTGATGTCACTCTAAATCCCATAAGGAGGATATTGAAGATAGCCGAGTATCTATTTGGTCTACTTCTACAATATAGATATTAAATGAAATGGGTCGTTGACCGTAACTCTAAAAATAATGTGACCTTATACTAAGTCCAATATGGCGGAACATCTAAGATGGCGGAATAGTTATTATTTATGCACATCTGCAATACGGGACAATGAAAGGGCTTGCCGAGAATAATTAGAAAAATAATATGACATCGAGTGTGAGAAACCTTCTTCCTCCTGGCATTAATCCCGGCTATTGCCAGGGTCTGCCTTCCTACTCAACCTTCTCCACTTTGCGCGGTCTTTTGCGTCCCCGGTGGTTAGACCATTGGCTCTCATATCCGGCATCACGACATCCAACCAGCGCTTCCTTGGGCGTCCAGGAGGTCTCACTCCAGGAACTGATATAGCAAGGCACTTGCATCCGACATAGTTCTTAGACCGGCGCGTAACGTGGCGAAACCATCTCAGGCGGCGCTCTTGGAGCTTATACGCTACGTCACGGACCCCAAGACTACCTCGTTGCGTATGCGGTCAGACCGCGTTACGCCGCACATCCACCTCAGCATCTTCATTTCCGTGACGTGAAGCTCCTGAGTGTACCGAGATAGTGCTGGCCAACATTCGCTGCCGTATAAAAGAACCGGTCGTGTGATGCTCTTGTATATCAGGCCCTTGAGCTTGGCGGTTTTCTTCGGTCACAGACCACACCAGTGACCTCCCGCCATTTGGCCCAGGCAGCACTTATCCGGCAATGGACATCGTGATCGATGCCTCCAGACTCGTGCATAACGGATCCAAGGTACCTGAACTTTTCTGACTTAACGGCTGGCTCAGGACCTATAAGGATCGTGCTCGAGTCCGGGCTCCCGCAGGCCATGTACTCGGTCTTCGACACATTTAGTTTAAGACCGCCGTTCTCAAGCGTACCCTTCCAGAGGTTCACTTTACGCTCCAGCGTCAGTCGGTTCTCGTCAATGAGTGCAATGTCGTCGGCATACATCATCAGCCATGGAGGCTGCACTACATTGAATAAGAACGGACTAAGAGTCGAGCCCTGGTGAACCCCACTGTAATCGGGAAGGGTCTAATGTCGCCAACAGCATTCCTAACCATAGAAGAGGAATCGAGGTACATGTCTCTAGTGTGAGAAACCTAGCCAGTGGTAACTAAAAAGTAAAAAATAAATTATAAGCAAAAAAACATTTTTAGAAAAAGCTTTTATTTAAACGCTTTAAAAAGGAGAAAATAAAATTTCTCTTTTAAATTTTTAACTATCAACTCATAGCCTCATTGTACACAATTTATATGATCATAAAAGCTTGTCGCGTTAATCAATATTTAATTAAATTGAAACTTTAAAAATTAAAACTTAGCAGATTTTACATAATTAAATTAGCACTAGTTTAGTTACACAAGTAAATCGCGCGACAAGCTTTTATGATCATATAAATTGTGTACAATGAGGCTATGAGTTGTAGGTAAAATTTAAAAGAGAAATTTTATTTTAAACTATCGTTAAAAATTAAAAAGAGATGATCTTAAAACATTGTGACTCTTTAAAAGTTAACTACTTTATACAATTAGTCTCATTTAAAACTGTTAGATATCAAAGAAAAACTGAGGCAATCTTGTTAGGCGTAGCGGGACCTTTGGAGGAATTCTTCAGAACACTGAATGCATAATTTTAAAGCATTACTGCAAACTTACTTAAAAGTAAATACGCTTCAGTTTTAAAGAACCATCTTAAAGTTTATTTTTTTAACTTTGAAAATGTATGAACTTTAGTTTGTTTACTTTAATTTTACTTTAAAATGAAGCCCGCTTAATGCAGTTACTATAATTTTAGTATTATACAAAAAGTTTACAAAATAGATGCTGCCATGGCACAGCGTCTTATTCTTAAAGGTACTATGTTCGATTTCCGCTCGGTGGAAAGATTTATTTTTATTTCCTCGCTTTGGTAAGAAGAAAAAGCGCGGCGTTAAAATCTGAAACTGAACATATCAATGTTTTAGGAAAATTGAGCATAAAGTAAACACAGAGAATCATAACACTATACATTAATAATCTGCCTACCCTGCTATTTGCGATAGACAGCTTGATGATATTAATGAAACGCAGCTTTAAGTTCTGCTACCAATAAGAATTGTTTCTAAAATAACAGAAAACGGAGAAAGTAGTCACTTTTTACTAAATAATCTAATGTAATATGGTACCATTTTTTTAAATTCTGACCCCACTTATGTTAATTAGAGTATGTTTATTACTTGAATGCTGCTTAACGTTCTTAGCATGCATTATGATAATGGAGTGGCTTCTTAACTAATATTGGTTGTGTTACTGGAGCTCAAGACTGTTAAAGACTAAGCTACTTAAGACTTGGCTGCATTTGTGATAAAATATTAATAATATAAGAAAACAAAGTGGTAAAATACCTTATTCTCCTTTTTCAGATCAAATTTCAGTTATTTGGTTAAATTTAGTATAAAACTGTAAATAATATAATTTATTGCCCAGAGTGAGAATCAAATCCACGACCGTCACGTTCTTTCCTTGCATTACAATTGCGAAAAAGAAACAATTTTTCCATACAACTTTCATAAATTGAAAAAAAAAAATTCAACTGTAATCTACCAGCACGTTATAATCCACCTAGCGTCTCTAATCTTGCACTCGCTACTCTATATAACGGTTTGAATGGACGTGTGCTTCACAGCTTATATGGGCTTAGTATACTTTGAACGACAGCCTTTTGACATCTTCAGATCCAAATCCTCTAGAGAAAGATGCAATTTTTGATAAAAAAAATAATCATAATTTTATGTTGCTACTTAAAGTACATCAATTTGACATTTCATTTTATTAGCGGCGTTGAGTTCTGCTAGTTAACATGCAATGCTTCGAGAATTCGGCGGGAAGTAGGAAATGGAAGCTCTTAATGGGAACAGAGTGTCTTTTACACTTACACTTTTTAAGAAAGGAAAAAAGAAGAATCGTTAAGTGAAAGTGAAAAAAAGCTAGACGCATATTATACATAAAAAAATAATATTCTTCTATCTATATACGGATAAAAATAAAAATGAACGCTATGTTAAAACAATTTACTTCAGTAAAAGAAAGGAGCTTATCGCTAAATCCGGCCTTACATAAGAAACCTATCACATAACATGGTTTACGCCTCACAATCGATGTAATCCATCCAACAGTCGGCAACGATATATAATGTGGACTCTATTGAACTTGCGCTTAAGCGTTCGAATTAGATGAGTTCTTCTTCATTAATTAATAATTGCAGCCCGCTACTTTGCTTGTGTAGATTAAGAAAAATCAGCTTCACGCTGTATCTGGTATACAGCAGGGTAGTCAGAGAGAACCTAGTGTTAAGACACTCTGTTCCCCGCTTTTTTTGGCATTGCGTGTTGAGAAGCGGAACTTAAAGCCAGGATTTCACCTTGGTGCCAAAGATAAGAAATCAAAATATTATTAATGCATTTCCTCGAGATGGGATCGCACCTATGACCGGTGCGTTACACATGTGCCCCTGCGCCATAACGGCCTCTGTGTGGGATCTAAATCGTATAATTCTGTCTTTTCTGTATCCTTAGCAATTACCCTCGATACCACGATCAAATTATGAATTAATTTTTAACAAAAACAAAAACCGACTTCTAACAACGAACTAAAAAGTGAAAAATAATTATATAAAGATTTTATAATTTCGAAGTCGGTGCCAAGTAGGTAAAACAAACAGGCTTAGTAATTAGATATTGTAGTAAAGGTGTTGTAGCATTAGTTTGACACCACACCAATTAATTTATTTTACGATTTTTAGTGATGGGTAGATCTTAAAATGATGCTTCTTGAACGAGTGGTGATGGTGGTGGTAGTGGTTGTCAACGAGTGGTTGTGATTGTTCTATGTAAAACTTCATTTAATTAGCTATTATTTTTGTGCAAAGTTACATTTTGGTATATTGACAAGAACAAACATAAAAAGTATTCGGGTGAATTCGGAATCTCCCTTTTTTTGAAGTTGGTTGAAAATGAGAACATCCTCTTTTTTGAGATTGGTTGAAAAGAAATGCAACGATCAGGAATCTCACTTCTGACATCAATTTAAAAAGTTTTTGCTTGTAACTATTACAGTATAATTAATTTTTGACCAAAAAAAAACAAACTTTCTCAATTTTCTCCGGATTCCATAATCGAAACCTAACCAAACTTTCACCAAATTATCCTTGAAGTGTATCCTTTCAAATAAAAAAAGAATCATCAAAATCGGTTGGCGCGACATTAAGTTATTCGGCTATTAGTCGCGCACATGCACAATGCAAATTTAAGACTTATGTGATTTTCTCATGGATACCATTGTCAGACATGGACCAAAAAAAATGGGACCATTCGGGAAGCTATAACTTTCAAATAAAAAAAAAAATAATCAAAATCGGTCCACCCAGTTAAAAGTTATGAGGTAACAAACATAAAAAAAAAATAAAAAAAATAAAAAAAAAAAATTAAAAAAAAATACAGTCGAATTGATAACCTCCTTTTCTTACAGAAGTTGGTTAAAAATATAATTTTAATATTTTAACAAAATTAAATATATGAAAAAAAAAAATTGGCACCCAATGTGGGATAAGCGACGATTTCCTCCACCAATAGATTCAAAAACGATATAAATTAGTAATAAACTCGACTATTGTATATTAAAAATCATTGTAGCGTGCAGCTTGTGAATAGTATTTTTCATCCTCATTGTCCCATTGTACCAGAAAGAGGATAAAGGCCCTATTAGCGAGCGGGACACGTTAAGCCCACAATCATGTTCATATTATAAAGCTCAGAGAATATATGTTTATAATAAAAAAGATGATCGTTTCCTCAAATATTATATGAATAAATCGTTTTATTTTTTTAGTAAATTCTTATTAAGTATTTTTTTATTATTATATTAATTTCCCTGCTTAGTAACAAAACAACGGCGACAGATTGTGAAGATGAGTGAAAGAATGTAACGATATATTTTTTCAAATTCATCAAATGCGAACATTTTATTTTCATTCAAGCTGAACTAATTATAATAACAGTCATATAACATCGAACATATTTTCAATTTATTTAAAAAAAAATACTTTAATCTTTTACTCATCTATATTGAAAATCAGTAATAAATCACACCGTAGCAATTTGCTAAAATTTCCTGAATATTTCAGTGACCTAAATATATATATAGAAAATCGTGTCGGTCTAATAGAGGACATGGAGTTAAATTAAGTTGCGGTAAAGTTTAACGAAGTCGATAAGATAACTTTGTAAATATTATGATAATAAAGGGAACTTGAGGCTGTCATGGACCATTGGAACAGCAACAGACTTTAACCGCGACGGTTCTGGGTTCAATCTCCGATTGAGGGAATGTTTATATTTAATTTATACATATAATACTTTAATTTATACAATGTTTCGAAAATTTGGCGGAAAGTAAGGAACGGAAACTTAACATTATGTTCCATCTGTCAACCAGTAGGGGGAAAAGCTGCTTTTTAGCCGACCGACAGTTCCCACTCAAAATTAATCCACATACAAATACTTATATCCAATGAAAAGTTCGGCTTCGAAACCGCTTATCTTTTGAAAACAGACTGCGAGCCCTCGGCTGTAACGAATTTAATAAATAAACAAAAGGTTATTGTAAATGGTCACTTTGCATCTCATAAATTGACCTGAAAAGTTAAGCTGTCTATGTCCACTTACGTCACCTTTGTCATGTTAATTTATTTTAAACTAGTTGTATCCCGCAACTTCGTTTGAGTGGATTACGAAATGAAAAATTACGATTTTCGTTCTCGTAGGAACTTCGTTTTAGAAGTCGTCTCGGTTTACCTTTCCTAAGTTACCTATATACATTCATTTTTTTAAATCTAGTACTTTTATGTTGTAT
Organism: Heliconius melpomene melpomene; assembly: GCA_000313835.2. NCBI lineage: Eukaryota > Metazoa > Arthropoda > Insecta > Lepidoptera > Nymphalidae > Heliconius > Heliconius melpomene. Next base: position 43,914 of record HE671944.1, read on the forward strand.
GTTTTATGTTGTTGAAAATAAAATAATAATTTTAAGTCATTTTCTACAACATATAACAATAAAGTATTACCAACGTACTTTTAGTGAAGGAATCTATATATAGCTTACAAAAGACTAAATAATTTCTTGAGAAGTCACGTTGTATGAGAAAATTTTATTTGTTCAAAACTGTTTCATAACATTTGGATGACGTGACGTCTGGAAATCTGATACCGTCGCGCAGTCCTTTGTTTCATAATAAATTACGTTCACGTGTCGCTTCCTATCATTTATGATGGAGACGAAAATGAAAGAAGATGAAAATCAACAACTTTTAGCATTAATAATACAAAAAATATGTTCACGTTTTTTACTCCATAGAAGCGTGATATAGCGGGTTAAGTGGCGGAACTCAACGCTGCGCTGTTTACACTGCTTTATTTTTATATATCAAGCTAATTTTACTGTAAGCAACAATGAAAATTTGAAACGTTTTTTTTAGCAATTGTATAATTGTAGTATTTTTTTAGTTTCATGCTGTCCCTAGCTAGCCCGTAGATACCATACATGTTAGGGTAGACAAAGGGAACCTGGGATCATACACACCACATATTACGCCTATCTAATAAAAAATGTTACCAATTTTTATTTCAAGTTACTTTTACTGTAAGAAACATTGCAAATTTGAAACGTTTTCTAGCAATTGTATAATTGTAGTATTTTTTTAGCTTCATGCTGTTCCTAGCTAGCCCATAGATACCATACATATCAATCAGGGTAGATAAAAGGAACCTGGGCTCATACACACTACACATTACGTATCAAATAAAAAATGTTACAAATAATAAAATATTGAAATAAGCAGAATAAATCAGCACACTTCATTGATTCTATAAAAGCACTCAACATAAACCGAAGCTCATTAATTTTTATGGCGGTAACCCCTTCATTTCCCACGCAAAGGCAAAAGGCTTAAGCGCGTTAATTTCCGCCTGTGTATTTATTTGTTCAGTCGGCTTTGTGCGTCACCTGCGGTACGGGAACATTATTTTTGTATTTTCCGTATTACTGCTTTGTTTTGTCCTACTATATCCTACTTCCTACTATTATTACAAATTTGGAAAATTACTGAACGGATTTAGGTGAATTAAAATGTAATAGTTTATACACACAACACAAAAATATATAAGATTTCAATATAAAGAGATTTTGGCTCTAATATAAAAATAACTTTACATAATTATTTTGAATTCAAAATTTACTTTTAAAATAAATGATATAGTGATAGAGTGGTATGCATTCAAAAAGTGTAGAGTTGAACTGCTTATATAAGATAGTGGCAATAGCAAAGGATCTGACTGGAAACGGTTGGTTGCGGGTTCAAGTCCCAATTGAGAGATCGTCCCAATGATTAGGTGCATATATGCTATGATGGACAAAGTGCAGTGTTGAGTTACACCACTCAACACATCGGCATAAATAATTAAAGTAAGCGGATTTTTTATGCTGATGGATTTTTATATGACAAAATGATAAAACAAATTTGATTTCACACTACAAAGATAATATTTCAACTCGAGTTTATCATTTAAAGTACTAACATTGCCTAAACATAGTGTAAACGTTGCCGGTAAATATATTATAAAGTACAAATGTAGTATTTACAGTATATATAAGATAGTGGACCGTTCACGGCTTTGCCCGTGTACCCTATTATATATGGTACATAGCCGGGTAGGCGAAGGAATTTAGTGTTGCGACACTCTGTACTACACACTTTTACTTTTTTTTTCGAGACATTACGTGCTAAATGGCGAAGCTTACCATCACACTTTGCCTTGTTATCAGAGCGGAGAATCGAAACCGCATTTATAATCAGATAAATAATCATTGTGCCATAGAAATTAACAAGGTTTTAATGCCATTAACTAACTAAACCTAACAATACGCTAGAACGACTAACAGATTAGATTTCACTTATCCAAACAATAGTTACACATACTGCTATACAGTGATAGAGAAGAAACGTTGTTGAAACGCGTACATCTTAAATAAATTAGCGTCCTCGTTCGTCTGCAGACGTTTTGTTCTTGGAGCACTTCCTCTGAGCTTCGAAAGCTTTCAAAAGATATTCATTAAATCTTTTATTTGTTTTAGAACTGGACAATACTATTAAAGAGAATAAAATGTTTTTAATTACTTAGTGATTATTTGTTAGGTATTATGTATTAGAACAAGTGAATAAGTGGGTGGGATGAGTGGAAGATAATGGATGTGCCTTAGCTGCATTAATGAGACGGCGAAACGTCAGCACAGCTACACATTTAGCCGTACACAATGCAGTGTTGGTACTGACTGTGCTGTTATGTTATATCTGTGCAAAACGTGGATATTATAGAAGAAGAATAAAAGAGAGATGAATAATGAGATGCTACCTTGTCAGTTTAGATAGCAAAAAAGAGATACACTGAATTGCAGCTATTAGCGAGGATGTAGATGTAGTATGTATTTATATAGTGAAATGTACGAGAGTTAGGAGGAGACCTCGATTGACCTTCGAAAACACAGTATCAATGATTTTGGAGGAGGGTCACGTAAAAAGCAGGAGCACCCCCCGCAGGGCATGACAGTGGACGAAGCGAAAGAGGTAACGTTAGGCAGTTCGTCCTCTGGCTACGCCGGATTTCTTAAATTTCTACGGAATCTTACTTTTTACACTATAAAGTCCACGCAAACAATGTTGCAGGCAACGCCTAGTATTATTATTTGTAAGCCAAAAACATGACAGATTAAAATATAACAGTATAAATATGAATAGCGGCGTCTGTCCGGAATTTCAATGTAACATTTATACATTTTCATTTTAAAATTATACAAAACGTATGCGAAATTTATAACGCCATATATATCAGTTACTGTCAGCGGTGTTGAATATACATGACACAAACGAGAAAATTAAAATAATTATTATATGTATTGCCTGTTTATTTCTATTAATTATTTATTTGAATATCTATATTATGAGGCCAGGCGTGGCGCAGCTGCAAAAATACTGTGACTGTAAACGCGACAGATTATGAGTTCGATTCCCACTCGAAAAAATGGAATATGTAATATTATTTCTCGTGTCGAGACAAAGCGCCTCGTTGAGTTCCGTCACTTAAAATGCAGTACCTCCAGAGTTCGATGGAAGGGGGATTCGAAGAGAACGGAGTATCTTAACACTAGGTTCCCGTAGCCTACCCTACTGTGTGCGGGATTTAGCGTGAAGCCCTTTCATCTGATATACATATTAGGGGCAAAAATTTGTAATCCCCCATTGTTACGACGGCCATTTAGCAACGTTATTATTTATTGTTATCAGAACTGGAGTTGTAATTGAAATTTCAGTTGAACCGGGCTCTGCGGTGGGCCTAAAAATGAAATGTTACAAATCTAATCCTAAATTATTTTTTACCAAAAGCAAATATCTGGTGGAATAACCGATAATCACGCGACCAAAGTCGCAAAAGAAACCCTAGTATAATATATCCCTTATACCCTCAGATAGGAAAAGAAACAACCTAGTGTTAAAAATTAGGCAAAGTGTCTAGTGACCTATTTACAAAGCTTGTTGAGAGGCCAACGCAGTCTTTGTTTACCGGATCTTTTTTTTCAGCTTTATGCTGTATCCCACACTTGGCAGGGTAAAAAGAAATTATCTGGAAACCTAGTGTTAAAACACTGTGCAAGGCCTCCCTTTCCCCCACTTTCCGTCGAATTCTTTTTTCCTCGTTACCAGAGCGAGAAAATGAAATACAGCTATAATTTCCAATGAAAAATTAAAAACTTTTATACCAAACGTAGACTAAGTCCGACACCCGACACTCGCTCCGTGAACCCGTTCATTTAAAATTAATTAGCAAGTTATAATGCTTCCAACCATAAACTGATCACGAAACACTGTAATTGGCACGTACCGCGTTAGAAGTTACATGAGGAAGAGCGTTTGCTTACACTTGTTTGGTATTTAATATGTATATGTATAAAAGCTCGTAGCGCAGGAGCACAACCGTCTGTCTGTAGATATGATGGTTGTGGGTTTGATTCCCACTTGGGGGAATGAATTTAATATTTTCATTACTTCGCCATGGTAACCAGACAAAGTGCGGCGTTTAGTTCGCTATACATCAAGAATTCAGTGAAAAATAGGGAACGGAAGTGTCTTAATGGTAACAAAGTGTTAGTGGTGACACTGGCAGTCTTTTCTGAAAAATGATAATTGTAAGTTATTATCTTTGGGTCTTCGTTAAAGTCTCCATACAGAGCACAAATATAATTTGCAACAAGTATATGACAGTTTCGACGTATAGCTTAGTGGTCAGAGCGCTTGGAAGGTTTGAAAGAGGCCCGGATTCAAATCTTGTTACATTATTTTACATTTTCCAAAAAACTATTGTTATTTCCTAAGTGTAGATTAACATTTTGAAAATGTTAAAAAAAGTCATAATCATTTTAAATAGAAAGACTCTTTATAATTGGATTCGAACTAGTACTCATTCCGTCAGGTAGAACGTATCCAAATCTAGATGGGTTAACAATATTAAACGTGTAAAAGGTTTAAACAAAAACTTTTAATGGAAATACGTTGTTTCGAATTTTCATTAGCGGTTTATCGTTTAGACCACAATTTATATCATTTATATTTAATGAAATAATTTTGAGTGGAATATAATGAAAAGGGAACTATTATTTAGTTTTTATTTATGGTGCCCTTTATTAACGGGAACCTAGTGTAACCTAACCTAGAGACAATAAAAGCGGGCAAGTCCGCAACCTTCGTATGACTTAAGTTTTCAACTTAGTTCACTGGAGTTCCTAAGTTAAATCATTAAGTTCAACTCTCTACTGATAGCGGTTTAATAGAGCTCTAGGCACTAGCTTCTAAGCTATTGGTGATTTGAAAATATATACATTTGTATGTAAATAAATACTCTACCATTACTAAGTGACTGGCAAACAAAGGACAGACGAAACTACTACTTACTACGGAAATCGTAGACACACACACACTCTCACTAACATTCATAATTAATTGGTAAAAATACACCTAAAGAACCTAAATATTTGTATATTACTTTTAACGTCAAATTATTCAAAATAGGTTTAATATATTCTTAGGGTATTATTATAAAGCCCGATAAATTCTTATATTGTGTTATGTATTTTAAGACAACTGTTCAAATAGAACGTAAGTATTTAATCCTTAGATTAAGATTTGCTTAGGCTATTTGAATTTCTAAATAAATATTTCTAATAATATATGTATGAGGGGAAAGTTTTGGGCTAAAAGAGAAAAGTACGTATCATGCAATATCTCTCAAAAGGGACTATAAAAAGAAACGGTCTGTCTAAACTTTAAGTTCCCTTCACGCTATATCCCGCATACAGCGAGATCGGCAGCGAGGATCTAGTATCAAACACTCTTGTGTTCTTTTCGAATTCAAAACATACGCTTGTTGAGGACTGGAGCTCGGCGCTAACAAATCAGAAAGGGGAAAAGGAAATACTACTTGCTTTCTTAGTTTTCAGTCGAAGGTTGACAGACAGACAATAATAATTATAAAGCAATATAATATGTATTTCTATGTATGTATAGTATAAGTTCGTAATAATTGCATATACAAGCAACCCGACCTCAGGGATCGGATGTGACCCGCCTCGTTACCGCTCGATGTACTTCCGGTTTAAAGCTTATTATATCAGATTTAATATATTGGAAATTTGCCTTGTCAATATTATTATATGTTAATGTTATATATGTAGAGATAATTGGCGTTGATTTAATACAATGTTATTAAATACAAATCTATACAATATATAAATAATTATAGTCTGTGTATGTAATTGCGACGGTTGTGGATTCGATTCCTTCTAGTAAGAAGACAAAGCGCGTCGTTGAGTTCCGCCGTTTAACATGTGATTCTACAAAATTGGACTCTACGTGTAGAACAGAGTGTCTTGCCTCTGTCTATCCGCATTTAGCAAAATGCGATATAAAATTTCTTAATACAAATATATAGGTATCTAAAATTCATATTCTAGGCAATGGAAAAGTTTGCATTATAAAACTTGTAACCGACCGCAACGTCTCAAGAGATTTTTCGTGTCATAGCGTTCAATCCGCAATTAGGAAGCTGACGTGTTGATCTCCATACGACGTCCTGACTCACGTTGAATTCGCTCAAAATTCAGCCAATTTGTGAGAAATGTTCTTTTCATTTTTTAAATTCTAGAAGATATAGAATCTCAAGAACGTAAAAATGGTTAAAACTGCTTTTTTAATAATATTTCCCAACTGGAATTCAAATCCATAATCATTACATCAAACCAAGCACGTCTCAATTGTGCACTAAGGTGTCAAAAGGGTCAAATAAATCGGTATAAATCCTCCAAATTTCTTATGTTTCGTAGAACCATCTATATTTTATGATCAGATGATCTTTTACGCCATCGGAACCTTTTACTGCGTGGAACTAAAGTATGATTAATATTACGTTAGATTGGCATAAAGGCAGCATTTTTAAGGCCCTACAAATATTTTGTTGATCAAGTAAATAATATATGTACTTATATGTCACCTTAAAGAACTATAACTTTGATGAATTTCATAGATTTGTTTCCAAGTCGGAGTAATTAAAATACATATTTATACGTATTTATTAAAATAAAAAGCTTCTATATAGATTACAAGGAACTAGTACTCAGAACAGAACTGTTGAGTGGTGGAACTCAACACTGCGCCATGTCTCGCAACCAGAGCGAGAAAAATGAAAGTAATTCATTCATTCCCAAGTTTAGTCAGAAGACGGCCTCATCATTTTTCAACTCCAATATACTAATTTTATTTTGAAACGTACAACAAATTTACTAGTTATATAGTGTACGTGTTCAGCGTTTTCTCTGTAACGAGGCGGCGCACCGGACGTGACTCGCAATGCTTCGTTATCCAACTACGTACTTCCGGTTTTTGTTTGGGGAGTCTGGTGGAATCTTTATGGTGAAAGTCCAAGATTTGATTCCCGGATTATGGGTTATTTTGGATAACATTCACATGCTTAGTATAAATATTAGGAGAAATTATTATATATTTGAATCACAAATAAACTTGATGATTAATGTCAGTTTAATACACTGATCAATAAAAAAAAATCGGTCTAGTGCGAGACCGTCTCGCTTACAAATCAAATGTCAAAATTTTGTAGCCCGAAAGCCCAAAGCGTCGATGAAGGTTATATTTCTTGATATCTCGTTTCTACCCACGTCCATCTTACCTGTAAACAATACAAAAATATATTAGCATTTATTATCCCTATTTTTTTTAAATATTAATTTTATTTAATTTTTATTATAAAATATACGGCGATGATAGCGCAGCTCGAGCCCACGTTCGCTACGTTCAATCTTTTCACAGATAGGGAAAGTAGAGGGAACTTAGTGCTAATACACTCCGTTCCCCGCACGCTGTTTAATTTTAGACAGTAACGAAAGTCATGGTATTGACTCACGGAACTTAATAGCAGGAAAGAGAAAACTCCATTATTTAAAAATAAACATTGCCCAGGTGGAGATAGAACCGATAATATGTCATATTTACAGTTGGACCCTATGCCACTGCGTCTGGATGAAAGTCTCAGTTTTTAAAATGCCTTTATAAATATTAATCTTTTTCACAAGTAAATGTTAGAGTGCGCCAAAATACAACGCGAAGCTAAAAAAGTTAACATTTTATATTAAAAAAACTATAAAATCAAACGTATTGAAAATAAAATAATTCTATACAAAACATAAACTTCTAGCATATCCCGAAATAATGTGAGAAATGCGTAAAGATAAACAAGTATTAATACATAATTGAGAACCATTTACGACTAAAAAGCATTTTCATGTTTTAGTCTAATCGAGCTCGATTCTATGTTAACGTTCATTTATCAATCTTTATATACCTACTAATATTATAAAACTGGAAAAAAATATTTGGTTGAACACACTTATTACAAAAAAAGAAAAATCTTTTTTCGAGGCCAGTCGTCAAAATCCCTTAAGTAGGGATCGAACCCAGAACCGTCGCGTTACAGTCACCCCCGTGACACTGTGCTACCACGGCTTCAACTCAGTTAATTTTATTTTACCAAGCGGGCGAAACAGCAAGTAAAAGGTTTTAATAAAAGTTTTATATAGGTGTAGAGTTGGAAGTTTATTATCACCAGTAAAATTTATAAGACCGTTTTCTATCAACACTTAGTAAAAAAACGCTTTAACAGTAGGTAGGTGCGTCAGCTAAATGTTTGATTATGCTATAACTCTTAAGCAAGTCATTCTGTGTGTTACTCTTGTTATTATTTTACGGAAAAATTTTTTTTCTAAAAAAAATTATATAAAAATTATATTTTATTCTACAACAAAAACGCACATACACGCTTCACACGCTTTACATGTTCCTGCGCCATAAATGGCCTAAAGTTAAACGAGTTTATTTATAGAAATCGAAAAAATTACAAATAGGTTCGCTTTGCCCTCCCTACTATATGCGGGATAAAGTTGAAAAAAAAAAAATTATCTTATTTGCGAGATACAACTTGTAGCAAACCAGTTAAAAAGAAATGTATAATTCCCATACAAAAACAAACACCAATAAAAACTAAGCAAATTTTCTGTATAGAGACGATAAAATTTGAAAAAAAAGCATTAATTAATTTTCTTGACAAAATTGAATTACGGCAGCGCAACAAAACAACGAGTAAAAGAACTTGATGACTATTAATGTCTGAGCTGCCAGGGCCGGAATAACGGTTCATAAATAATAATAAAATTTTCGAGGCCGTCGTTACGCAGTGGAACAGTGTCTGATTGTAAACGCGATTACTGTGGGTTCTACAGGGTGGAAGAGGCAGCGCTTCTTTTATTGAAACTGCATATAGGGTAATATATTTCAAATCCATACCTAAGAAATTAATCAAGGTACCTCAACAGTTTAGACGTAGGATTTTTTTTTCATTTTGCGATTTTTATCCATACTGTATTTCGTGTGACGCACACATACGTGTGCGACGTTTCCGATTTGACGGGTAAGTGTGTGCGTGCCTATGTTATACTTTAGAAATGGCGTTTTATTTTAAAACGATAATTTTATTATTTATTTTGTTTGAAAAAATAACTTTTTCATTTTTGGGAATTATTTTTTTTTCCGAATTATATTAGGCTTCTATAGAGTAGTTAAAACTGTGGTTTCATTTAAAATGGTGCTGACAATTCCACCCTGTATATCAGAGGAACGATGAATTTAAGTTATTTACCACTCAGCACACAATATCTCGAAAATAAGACAGAAAATCTGTAAAGTTGCGGCAAGAATGGAGTGTCTTGCCACAAGATTCCTTATGCCTATCCTACTAAATGTGGGACACAGTGTAAAACTAAATTTAATTTCTACTAGGGTGCCAGCGCCCCAAAATATCAAAATGTATTATTAATGCAATATAAGTTTTTATGTAGGATCGACGAAGGCAGAAAAAGTTAATTTTACGATATTGAAAGGCTGTCTATTGTTCCAGGTTTTCAAATCAGATTATAATTTTCTCCAGAAATATTTAGTTTTATATATTTCAAGCTTCACTTTGTGGCCTGCACTCAACAGGTCGCTGGTGAAGGTCGGAACCCAACGTTGAGCTTTGTAAATACCAAAATCGTACCACCATATCCAAACCAATTATGCTATAAGCACGCATGTTTATATAACAAAAAGCAATAAAATCCAATATTGCGAACAAAATTTTAATGGATGGATCTTGATACTCTAAAAACAATATTCGTCGTAAAACATTGTAACGGCAGCTGCAAACTTTATGAAGCGCTGCTCATCTTAAAACAGGGTTTTTGTCGATATCTCGTAAGTACGCCGATAAACTGTCGGGAACAGTGGACGGTGATGGGTGATCGATATTGAAAATTGCTTTGTTACTAGCTTTTCTTTCCCACCTTTTAAGGAAATTTTACCGATATTGGTTAACTTCTAGCGTTATATATTCAATTTTTTTTGTTATAATCACGTCTAGTTATAAGTAAGACTTCATTACTAATTTTATTGGGTGAACCATTTAGTAGAAAATACAGCGTGAAGTTACAAAAAAGGAATAAATATGTATAACATCAACAAAAATGTTAAAGCGAAATGGGCGTATCCACGTTACCAACAAGTTATCTATCGCTTTGAAGCGGACTTCGATTCCCGGACGGAGATTGATTTGCATATAAATTGAGTTTTGGCTACAAGAACACTTTAGTAAAACTAGGGATACAATTTAATATAAAATATTAGATATATTCTTGAAACCACCTTAGCGCAATGAAATATCGTCTGCCTGTAAGTGCAATTTGCTGTAGTTTGATTCCCACTCGGGGGAGTAATTTCTTTCCTTTATGGTAGAACATAGTGCAGCGTTGAGTTCCGTATAACCACTAAGCTTTAAGGTCCAATAACTGTTCAATGTGGATATCAAAATGTTCGCTAGAACAACACCGGACTAGAGGTAGGTACGATTATACTCGCAAATTAAGCGACGGGTAACACAGCGACCTATCGAAGTGTACCTCGATCAGGAAAATCTGAATATTGTTGCTTTAACCCACCGCCTAAAGCAAATTCTCATACACTTTGACATTTACAATTCAGAGTAAAACTTTTATATAACATGATTTAAGAATGTTCTGTATAACAACCAATTTGGAGTATAAAATTTAACGATTTTGAGGATTTTAAATATGGCATATAAATCAGTCGGTCGTGGCGCAGCGTTTCAATATAAGCTCGATGGTTATGATTCGATCCCACCCGGGCAAATGAATTATTTTCCTTTTCTGGCTCTGGTGACAAAGCAAAGCACGAAAAAAATCTTAAAACTGGATGATTCGTGGTTAACGAAGTTTTTTCTGTCTACCCTGCTATACACGTTAGGTATACAGGGATGAAGCTATAAAACAAAGATTCTGTAGGATGCGAATAAGCATTTCGCCATGGTAGTAGTAATTACTCTGCCTTTAGTATAAGCATACAACATAAAAATTAAGCAAAATTGGTAATTTTAATTTACTCTGGGCTATATACTAAAGACGGCAGTTTATCCCGGGCTTCGTAGATTAGTGCTTATTGCATTCCGCGCTAACGGGTGGAGCTAAAATACTATTACTTTCGAGCTATTCAAGGAATTTGCTACGCAACTTCCCTAAAAATTTTGTGTGCTTTATAAAGGAAATTTCTTCTTGATAAAAATATTAGTTTGTTTCGTACAAAATGAGTGCATCCGCCTACAAACTTAAGTTTGTAAAATGTTATAAGTTCTATTTTTCGTACCAATTTCAGGATTGTACAATCCGACGATTGTACGAACCGTCGCGGTCGGTGCGAAAGTTTGACTCGCACTTTACTGGCAGCGTCCAACGGTTACCAAGGTGATTGTAGGTTCGATCCACACTGGGGCAAATATTATTATTATTTTTAACTTCACGCTTTATCCCGCGCAAACCAGCAGAGGGAATCTAGGAAACTAGTGTTAAGACATTCTGTTCCTAGTGTAAAAACTTTATTGCACACAAATAAAAAGAAAAATACAAATAGCACGAAAAACAAGTAAATAACAAATGAAAACGTCTCCCATCACAGCACAACTTTTAATAAAAATCAAAGATTTGAAGTAAATAGCGTTAAGTCAATAAAACATATAAACATAATAATCAATTTCCACCGATTCACTCACGAGAAACGTTCCTCAATCGTCCATTACCTAATTTCTTATATCCACTGAATACCCCTAAGACCTCGCGTCAATCTCGCCTCAACCCTAATCTTCTAGAAGCTCTCAGTGGTCTTTATGTTTGCATTAATAACTAAGTAGAAGTGTCTCGACTACTTTACAAGTGTAGTTTTATGTATATGTTCTTTTGAGGTCTTATATTCTGTATATTCTTCATCTTTACATAATAAGTCACTCTGTTCTCTGTCTCTAACTCCTTTACAAGTTTCAATTAGTAGTTTTTGTCATCCAATACTACTCAAGCTTACTAAAGATGGGCGTAGGAATAAGGGAAACTAACACGATACTAATTTTCAAATATTATACATATTTGGAAACTTATATCGTTAAAAATGTCAATAAAATTTAAATTACAAGCATTGCATTTTACAGTCAAATTGTGTCCCGCCTACTTTCAAGATATAAGACGCGATCTCAACGAAGATCTATCTCAAGCGTAATCTTGAAACATACAATCCTTGGATTATTATATCTAATAGTACGTATATCTAAAGCTTTGTTCCGTCGTTTTGTCGCTAAATTAATTTCGTTTGGTGTAATTGGATTGCGGCGCGGAGACGCAATTATAAAGCCGACAGCTGGAATCGCGAATTTTAAACCAAACATTTACCTCATTTCAAGTAAATTTTGCCACTTTGTCAGGTGTACCGCATGGTATACTTTTAGAACTCATTTTATTGTGGATTTCATTTAACTATTATATTAGTTGTTAAAAATACATACACGTCATGACGACATTGTTATAAAATTGAAAAGTGTTTATTATATGACTAAAGAAACTACGTGAGGCTTTGTTTTCTAAAATGTATTGTAAATACAAGCAACTACAGACATTATTAAAAATGCAGTTGGGCAATGTGTAATAAAAGAGTGAACGGCTAATAAATTTGTTATCCAAATATGAAATACTAAATATCCTACTAATAATAATAATTTTCAAAGATAACTAAAGCCAACAAAAAACGTAAAAACACAAAAAAATTAATAAAGCATATTCCTCAACACTTTTTTTGTCCAAATTTAAATTAAGCAAAATACCATAAAAATAACTCTGAAAAAGGTTAAACGAAATTTGACTAAACTATGAAATTAGCGAATTTCTTGCTTGAAATTTTTATAAAAGTCAGCCAAGTCATTAAACATGTCCCGCGTTTGTCAGCGCTGATTAATATTGCCTCAAGGGAAGTAATTAGCCTCTCGAAACCATGAAAATCTCCGCCCTGGAGCTCAGAGTCATAAAAGTGTTTTGTTGGATCAACTTTTAATGCTACGCTATCGTAGTTCAGTTTGACACAATGGGACAGATGGCTGAATGCTTATGATGGTTGAGGGTTGGAATCTTCTTAGGATAGGATTTATGATAATTATTGATGCGGCACAGCGTCTGCTTATTAACACGATGGTTGTGAGTTTGATTTTAATTATGGTAGTAAATCGTTTATTTACCTTCTGGTTACTCAAAACTCAATGTCTGGAAAAATAGGCGGAAAGTGAAAAACAGTGTGTCTTTACACTAGGTTGCCTCTGCTATATGTGACATACAGTTTGAAGCTCAAATTATAAGCATTTCCTTTTGGTTAGAGAAATTGAGTTCCCATTCTAAGAAGCAATATTTTCATGATGATCTTAAAGTAGACAAGGGTTTGACATGACATTAATTTCATATCTTTATACTGCTGAAGATGGGAGAAGAAAAAAAAGTACTCGTATATCATACAAGAAAAATATACTCTATTAAAATTTACAACTAAACTACGACAGTGTTTCATTAAAAAAATTCTTGACAATAACTTAGAAACTCCTTAGAATTCCATGGATTTACTGTGCTCATTCCGTTTCCGGATGAGGAGCTCAGACCAGTGACCAGTGACTACTACACAAATAATAATAATAAATAAAAACCAATCAACCAATTGAAATTGGTCGTCGTGGCGCAAAAGCATAAGTGTGTAACTCTAACACGACGGTTGTAGGTTCGAATCGCACTCAGGGGAATATTTTTTTATTTTCTGCTGAATTTCAAAGTATTTTTAAGGAATTTTCAAGGGAAAGTAGAGAACGGAGTTTTTAACCCCTTATCTGCTATATGCGGGATACTGAGTGAAGCTGAAAAAAAGAAAGAGTTTCTATAAAAGTTCCGTACAGAACTAAAGCAAATCTAAAATGGACGAACGAGCATTCCGGGAATCCGTCAATACAATTCCACCTTTGTTCTTTGTGCATTTGCGTTAATATTTCTGCACTAGACACGGCATTGTGCCAGTTTACACGCTATTTTATTTGAACGGAGGTACTCTCGCGTTTCAGAATGCTTTGTATATTGTGAACGTGCTTTTTACAAGGGAACGTACAATCTGGGGTAAATGTGATGATGTATTTAAATAGTTATATATTGAAACTTCATCCGTCGGGGTTTATTTCATGGTTTTTGCAGCTTCATGCTGTATCCCCCATATAGCAGAGTAGGCAGAGAGCACCTACAATCATGATGAATTGGATCTCTCTGGTCTCTCTGGTAAAATACGATGTATGTAGTTTGTCTCCCTTTCCCTATATTTTTGAGGAAGAAATAACATTAAGCATATTCTGCTCTCCACTTTCAGCTTAAGGGAGATTTCCGGTATTAAGTTAATTGAATTAATTTTAAGTATAATTTACATTCGATATTATTTTAAGTGTAATTATTTACATTCATAATTATATTCTGTATTCATTCTTCTGAATGGAAATCAAATTCACAATCATACAAATATATATCTGCTACGCCATGATTACATAATAGGTACACTACCTATAATATAATGCTGAAAAATTTAATAAATACCGAAAAAAAACTGTCATTCACCATTAAACGTTGACAAGATTGGAAGTATTTAAAAATCAATGAACCGATAATTGTATTTACAGAAAATGAATAAATTTCCACTAATTTTTGTTTCCTTTAAATGTGTTTCTTAAATTTTACCACAATAAAAAATAAATTATTAATTAAAATATTACACATATTTTTACGTAGAACATAGAGTTAAAATCAGGTCATAGCGCAGCGGCTACGCAGCTCAGTGTCTAACTGTAAGCGCGACGGTTGTGGGTTCGATTCCCACTCGGAGAAATGAATAATTTTCAGTTTCTCAGGGAGCGGAGTATGTTAACACTAGGTCTTTTTAAAATAACCACTTACACCGCTGTTCGTTTGTACAAAACCACTACTCACAATCATTGTTTCAACAATAGAATGTCTTTATCGTGTGTTCAATATTTTGTATCGCATTCGAGATAATTTCAAGTTAACTCATTGGGAAAGTAATTTTTAAATGAAATCTGCATTTAAGATTTATTCAAGTGTTATAATGAAGTCATTGAGGCGTAATTAAAAGGTGTAAGCAAATATGTTTGCGCTAATGATGGTAACAAGCTTGATTTTTAATAAGTTTCATTCTTACTTGGTTTCACGCATTATCTCATATACATATAACAGGATAGAAAGGGAATATAGTGTTTTTTTTATTATTAACAAAAAAATGATTACCCTTCAGACATTAACATTAAATAATATAACATTGTATTACGACACTCCAATTACTATCTAGGTTTACAATCATAAGCTCTTTCATTGAGTTACGATGGCCGAGGGAAATTTTCAAAATATAAATTTTTCCCAGTCCTTAGAGATAGAGCGTGACCAATTATAAGTTTCTCAGATTTTCCCGCAAATATAAAAACGTCAAAAGGTCTTACCCTGAGATATGCTGGATAGATTTAAAAAAATAACGTAATATAACATAGAAAACATCCTTCTTCGACAACACAAATTCGAACCAGTAATTACTGATCAACCTAGACCGTTCAAATAAACATTCAGCTTTATAATATCAGTATAGAAGTAAAGGTATGAATAAAAAATAAGTTGTAAGTAACATTCATATTAGCCTCAAACGCGATGATGTTTTTATGATCCATGTCTGACATAAAGTAATAAGACATCACCCTCAGACCTCAGACCTCTCGCCTCCTTTCACACACATACACCATTCGAGATATGCAATGCGCTTTTTACGACTCCATGCCAAGATTTTATTTGCTATAAACACACTCAATCTCGTTCCCTTTGAATAATGAATGAATGGATCGAGCCCTCTAAAAGGGATAGAGGCAAGTGGTAATATAACGTTAAGAGTGGAAGCCAATAGTATTAGTTTCAGAGGCCCAATAACGAATATTGATGTTTTTAGCGGAATCTTGTATATGTTTTAGTTGTTTTTTCAAGTTTCACGCATTCACGGACAGAACACGCATGTTTACATACATTTCGTCGTAGAGCAGCGACCAGCGTCCGGTATCGTGCATATGATTTCCTTCCGGGGGAGGTTTTACATTTTTTTTTCAAACTTGTAGCAGGACAAAGCGTAGCAAGCATTACTCTTCTACCAACACACAATATCTTGATAATTAAACTTAAAGTTGAGAACGAAGTCTCTTAACGCTATATGCAAGCATCAAGCTAAAAATTACTAAAAAACATATTCTTACTTGGATGAATAATTTCAAAACTAAAACACCTGTTACACAAAAATGAGAAGAAAACACACATACCACACAAAAGTCTTTCAAGAACAAAGCTCCATCAAGCAACATAATACAAACAATAAAAATGGATGCTTCTATCAAAGTTATACGGCAAAAGATAAAATGGGGTAAGCCTGGTCAAACAATGTCCCCGGTGTATTTGCCATCACGCGGACGCGAACCTCCGCAAACACGACGTAACAAAAATTGAGGGTGTCAAAGTACGATCAAATAGAAGAAGTACGTATTCGTAGCTTAATCCTTTCCAATAATAGACTTAATTTTAGGTCGTAGAAAGAAACTTTAATTTTAAATTAAATAGCGTCAGAGTTGAATATATTAAAGACGATTTACTTATAAAACAAAAGATTTTTTAAAATCCTGTCTTCAGATTTGGTAAAACTTCAACATGTTAACGTATAACTTTATTAGATAATTTATATATAGCAGTCAAAAAAGTCACGTGGTGCAGCGGCACAAATTCTGACGGTAAGCCCGACGTCTGTGGGTTCGGTTCCCATGCGGTGAAATTAATTATTTTTATTTCCTCACCAATAATTAGTAAACCTAAATCATAACTTTACATATAAGTTATCACGTGAATATATTTCAACAATAACTTTAAAACATCCTACTCGTTCAACTGAAAATGTCCCCATTTTCCTTGAAAATAAATATTTAAATCCAGTAATTCGTCGTCAGTCGGGCAATCCCATTAGCGGGCGCTAATAGGGAAGAGAAACTAAACACGGACGGATGGTTTTGCAATAATTGTAACTACCATCTTAATTGAGATCAGAGGTGTATTGTTCTTTGATAATTGAAAATTTAATATTTAATATGAAGCCTTTAGGGTGGAAATTCTTTTGCTTTTACATTATGACTGGAAAGAAGGTCATGTTAAAGGCATGAGGACCCCCCGAAGTATATATATATATATGAAGTGTACCCGTGTATCTTAAAGACTTTCCAAGCTCTCTTTTTTTCTAACCTCTTCATCAGATACTCTATTTTTTTGCTAAAATTACGTGAAAACACTAGAAAAGATAAAGATAATTAATATATAAACGAGAATAAGTGGAGATTTAAAATATTATGACTTTATAGTTCGTAAGAAAATCTCTGGAGCATCTCAAATATCTTATCATGGAATGTAAGCACCGGAACAGGGAGGCTGCGCAAACAGGAGGGCAATTTACCCGCCATAATAGAATCGCTATAATGAATACAGACTTAACTTTACACGTTTACGATTTGAAGAGATCAAACTCTGTGAAAATTTTGACTTTATCATGTCTAATAACATAGTAAGTAGATTGAAGAATTTTGAGATAATTCTTCTGCAGAGAACTCGGAAAGTATTGTTATTGTCTGTAGAGAACTTAGAAAAGTTGGATATTTTTTTGTAATAAATTTCAAGAAGTTATGCATACTCATATCAACTTGGGTCTTTGAAGTTCTTAACAAGCACAAAATATGTATGATGCGTTGAATTCTGCAACTTAGCAAAGGGTGCTTCTAGAATTCAGCAGAAAGTAGAGAACTAAGTTCTAAGGTTTCCACTGCGTACCTCGCTATGTTCGTGACAGATATCGTGAAGATAAAAAAAGTACATAAAGAAAGCTTCTACCATCAAATCAAAGACATAACTAACCAAATAGAATATAACCACTCTATTACGCTTAAACGAGGTTTTCCTGTAAAAATCTTAAAAGTTCACCCCAAATAAGCTAACAACAAAGCTTTTACGTAACTCAATAATTTACCTGGCGTAATGGAAGGAACCAGGGGAGCACGGTGACAGGCAACTGATTTAAGTGTACTGAAGTGTGTAAACGTTGAGGCCTGGCCTTGATAGGCGGATGCAAATTTGAATGACCACCCCTTATTGAGATGCGAGTGACAGATAGTAGACCAGATTCGGGGCTTCGAGGAAGGAGGTTCCAATAAATATTTACTTTTTTTTTATTTTTATGCCATCAAATTATGACTGAAAAAAGTTTAATAATAAGATTTTAAACACGATTACTCTCATATATTTTTCTATTTTATATTTATTTAAGCCTGTCCGCTTTGAAGACTGCGGTAGTACATGGTCATAGTAAAAAAAAACAACATAATAAAAATTTTAAGTTTGAACCCACTATAACAGAGGGGGCAGTTAGTAAGTTTTTAAAAATACAGAAATATGACACAAATAGCTTTCGTATAATTCTTAATAATAACCAACTTATCAGTCTTAAATAACTGAAGTAAAAAGAAGAGTGCGCCAAATAGAATAATGTAGTCTCCAATAATCCATATTTCTATAAAATATATAAAAGAAAGTATGAAGCAAAAGATTCGATTCAACTAGAAAGTAATATATCCTTCAAATGTTAGAACGAATGTAATGTGCAGGTATTCAAAGCGTTTCTAATATCGGGAATTCCCTGGTAGAGCTTTTGGCGGAAATATGCTGGAATATCGGTCCGATCTAGAGTTGTAACCAATTTAAGGCTTTTTAAAAATATGCATATATCGATATAGTATTTAAAAAAATATATAATTTAAAGAAATTAAATCGACTTCAAATATTTGTTTGCTAGCTAATTACATACCTACAAATATATTACTTTATATTTTGATATATTACGTAGATATACATATCTCAAAACCTACTAAAGTACTAAGCCGGTTTTCATAAAACTTTAACCGTTCCCTATGATGAGAAATGCCGCATCGGAATCACAAAAATATAATTCCGACCATTGAAATCACTTCTATACGACTTTAAGTTTCCGAGAAATTTGTGGACAAACTAACAAACATATAAACATAATTATACAATAACGAAACTTGGAAGCCTATACAGACCATTATATTTAATTGATACTTTCCTGATGTGACTGATAACCTTCTTTTCCTGAATTCGGGCAAATTCATATAGAAATACTATAATACAAGTTAGTACAAAAGAATTAAAATAAATTATTAATTAGAATCTCTCTCGTTTTATGATAAGAGACATTTGATTATTCCAAAAGACAGTACTAATTAAATATATAAGACATAATTAATATTCATTGACATAATATAATCTATTTCACGGAATTGGATTTATCCAAAATCAAATTACTTTAGGTAACATAATTATGTTATGTAATTATTCGTAATGTTTTGGTAATTACATAATTACTTATGTATAACCAACCGTATAATGCAGAGAACGAAATGTCTTGAGACATGGGGTCCTTTATCTTCTTTGCTGATAACCTGAAGATATATCTATGTATATAAAACTAAAAACCTCTATAAAGTAAGTAAAGGCTAACTGACTGACAGACAGCGCACAGACGAAGTTACTAAATTTAGAAAATTTACAATTTTTTTAGCTTTACGCTGTATAACCGCACACAGCAGGGTAGGCAGAGGGAGCCTAATGTGAAGGTTTACTATATAATTAAATTTTGAATTTTGCAGAGTGAGCGAATGAGAACATCCGTCACAACGGATACATATTTAAAATCTGTACACTAAACTATAGAGTTGCACTTTTCATTGCAAAACTTACAATTGTATTGTAACTTTAAAACCATTGGAAAATCTTAGAACTTCTTTACTACAAAAATACTACATTCCGAATATATAACATAAGTTATCGGAATAATACATTTTCCTCATAAATCACACATCAAGGAACAAGTAAGGAACCATTAAATTATTCCGAACTTGAATAGTTTGTCCACAAACAAATTAAGACGCCATAAATGGTATTGTCGTCGTCGGTTACAAGTTGCGGACTTTAATCCGATCTAACTTCCTGATATGATGGAATTTGTCGAAGCTTAGCTGTTCTCAGTTATCTTCATCAGTATCATATAATAGCAATCTGCCGAGAAGTGTGTTTGTTGATCGAATAATTTAGTGCATGACTTCGTCAGCTCGAATTTGAAATATTGCGTGTTGTGTGGTGAAACTCAATGCCAAATTAGTGTTGGCAGTAGTGGTTCTAATGTCGAGACAAAAGCGCGGCGTTGAGTACCGCTATTCAACACGTAAAGCCTCCAGAAATTGGCGGAAAGTGGGGAGCGGAGTGTCGAATCAGTAGATTCCGTCTGCCTACCCTGCTACAGGCGGGATCCAGCGTGAACCTGAAAAAACACTAATATGTTTTTTCACCATCGCGATCGTTTCAAGCAAAATTTCTCAAAACGAAAATACCTAAGCTAATCATTTGTCACGGCACGTAATCTATTTCCTTGTTGTATCTCCGATATTGCGCCACCTTAATCTCTTAATTTTCCGGGATCCCGGGATTTTTACCGGGATCGAGGCTATCCCGCGGGAATGCTCGAGCGCGAGTGGAACGCAATATGATATAATCGGAATGTTTACTAACTCTCGCCTTGTGGAGAGAATTTCAATAGAATTTTATGTTGTGTTAAAGAAATATAAAATGATGAAATAACAAATTTTATGTTTTGTTTGCTTACGCCGTGAGGTTGAGAGGTGCTTGTCCTCGTTTCCAGAACGGAGAAATGAAAATATTAAATGTTACATTTCCTCGAGCGGGAATCGAATCCACAATTCCACTTGACGTGTTCACACGCTTAGGCGTCTGCGCCATGACTGGTCTCATAATGGTATGCCCACGGCCAGCTTCGTTAAAATAATAGTAGAATATACCTAAATAAAGAGACAAGGTCATTACGCAAGACACTTAGACACGAACTCGTTGTAGATTTTACGTGTAGACTAAAAAAAAGATAATTTTAGATCCATATATATTTAGGACTAGCGGTCCGCCCGCGGCTTCGCTTGCGTGAACTACGTTATTATTAATTTCTGTTTCCATGAGTACCTACGTCCTATAAGCGACATCCATGCAAAATTTGAGACTCCTAGCATTTGTAGTAACGAAGTTTCATACAAACTTTCAACCCCAAAAACAACCCCTTAGAAGTTGAATATTACAAATTCCCGTCTTAGCGAGTACCTACGTCCTATAAGTAACTCCTATGCAAAATTTCAGAATCCTAGCATTTGTAGTTTCTGAGATTTCGTGATGAGTGAGTGACCTTTCGATTTTATATATATGGATAAGCAAAGCAAAATAACGATATCGATGGAAAATGGAGTCAGAGTACCTTAAGACTAAGTTCCTTCAGCCTATCCTTCTATATACGGAATATGGCGTGAAGCTAATATTATTTTACACATAGGTACATAAGGAACATTGTGTACAAGGCACCCAAGACCCGCATCTTATCTTATCATAAATAGGACTTTCATTTGAATCATAAACATAAATTCACTGCATGTTCTGCTATTTCTACCTCAACATAAAAATAGTATCAAACAAAAACTGATAGGTAGTATTTTTTTATTATTTAGGACCGACATGAGATAAGTCACTCCGTTCTCCACTTGCCTATAACAAAGAAGCCGAATCAAAAAAAATTATTTAACTTACACTACTGACATTTCTATATAACTTAACTATTCAAATGTGTTGGAATGGCCTCATTGAAAGAAGAATATTTTGATACTGTTCTTTAGCATAGAGATAAGACACTCAATTCTCCGCTTCTGTACGAATACCTTAATACTAAGCCAAATTCTAATGCGCTATAATAGCGTCAAATGTTAACAGATTTCAATATAATTTAATATAGAAGTTTAAAAGGAGGAATTTTAATTAGTTCTATATAGCAAATATTTTGCCTCCCAGCGAATTTCTTATAATATAATGTAGCCTTGGGAACTGTCGCCGGCATCGCGAAGTTGGTAAGAATTCTCAAAAACCCATTACCGTAGCTTATGTTTTATTTCGCTACTAATAAAATATTATCTTTAACATTACAACGTGACGTAACGTAGACGCAACAATTGTGGGATTTTTTTTTAGCTTCACGCTGTATCCCGCAAATAGCAGGTTAGGATAAAACGGAACCCTATTACTAAGACTTTGTCCTCATTATTAGTGCTATAAGTACAAATAGGGTAATAATAAAACTAAAAAGCAGAATAAAATAAACTTTTAAGAGGGCTTCCATACAACAGATACGTATTTTTTTTTCTCTAACTCTTACTTGAACTCTAACTTGAACTTTTTTTATTATATAAATCGCTTTAAGACCGTAGGCAGTTAAAGCTTCAAAGATTATAATCTTACATAAAAACTTTTCTAACCCGAATGTTTGCGAAAAGAAAAACTGCAAATAGCCTGATAAGATCAACAAGTGATAAGGGTGGGTGTAGCGATAACCTTTTTTTCATAGAGTTTGGAAGTGATAAATGTAATTACTTTCTATTTCTGTTGTGTTTATTATTTTATTTACTTTTTCAGAATAGATAGAGCAGAGAAAACGTGTACATATATAGGAACGTAGGCATATAGCTTTAGTTTGTTTGATTACTTCTAAAATTATTAATTTACATATATGTCTTAGAAGCTAAAAATAGGTGTTACATTTAAATTAACATTATTCTTTACTCAAATAAACTTTTCCAAGCACTCCTGCATCTAACGAATATAAAGCTACTACTACTGAAACGCCCGTAAGAAACTATAGAATTACTGTTTTCATTACAAAACTTACAATTTTATCGTTTAATATAATAATTCAATGGTAGTTGAAATAAAAGAAAATCTACGACACGAACTATAAAAATAATTCAAGGAACTACTCGTATGTCACCTCGCTTAATATTCTGTGTAACACGTGTAAGAGCGAGAGAGGACGATTAAATAAGTTATGTTAGATAAGGACAAAATGAACTGCTTACTCGATAAGGCTTCTAGTTCATTTTAGTCAACATAAAATACAGTTTCAAAGGGCCAACAGTATAATATTAATTCGTTAAATAACTGAATTCAACATTATTTTCTCTATTACTAAAATGTATATAGTTATTCAAACTTTCTTTTTAGTTATAAAATACTCTGTTCTCCGCTTTTTGGCCAAATTCGAGACGTTGCATATTGAAAACTGAAACTTAACGGCGCACTTTGTCGGCTGTATTGATTCCGCGTTTACAATGACGATGCATGAATAATGGTTCAATGTATATATGGAACTTACAAAAACTAATAAATTTAAGAAAATCGCTAAAGAATAAGAGAAAAAGCTAGTTTTCCGAGGACTTTGATCGTTACACGAGGCCGTAACGGTTAAATTCATATCGTCGGCAACTACCATTGAATATTCTATAAAGCGCTTTTAGATCCCATATTCTAATCCTTTGTATCGTAACTGGTTTGAGATTGTGCTCACCGAGTGTACTATGGCGGTAGAAGATATATTATTGAAATATTAAAATCTGATTTCTTTGAGCCTCTGACTGAAGCGACGGTACTGGGTTCGATTCCCTCTCGTGAGACTGAATTATTTTCGTATCTTCGCTCTGATAGAAATATATTTTTGGTCTCTCAACAGGCATTGTTTCGAAAAATGGACGAAAAGTATAAATACATATTTATATACTATGTCTAGAAAGTCCCGTCTTACACAATGTCATTAAATTAAAAATTGCATCTAGGTACTTCACGGATCCTACAACTGAGAATTTTCAAAATCTTCAATATAAATTGTAAAAAAGATATAACAAATATATCTATCTAGTGGAAACTGGTCTTATAACGGGCGTGTCGGCTTTATTTCACAATTCAACAATCGCTTTGTAGGCGAATCCACAACGTACGATACAAATTTAGCGTTTTATTGCGAGCAGCGGAGGATGGATGTTGTAATACACTTTGTGTTTGAGGTTTACATTGAAAGATCTAATATCTATCCCATATATCTATATTTATCTATCTATAGCTATCTTTATCTATCTATATCTATCTTATATATTGTAGTTTCACGCTTTATCCCTCTTGTAGCAGAGTAAGCAGGTTCTCCCTACCTAATGTCAACATACTCCGTTCTCTGCTTTTTTAAGCCCAGGAATACCTACTTATAACATAAAAAATAAAATTGAATAATAAAAGTATTAGATGTTTGTTTTATTTCTTATGTTTAAATTTTATATATCAAATAGTTTGAACAGTGTGTACTTAAAATCGAAATACTATATTATAATATACAATTAATTAAACGCGTGAGTCGTGTGTATAAAAATAAATAATAGTTAAAAAACATATTACAAAACACACTTTTGTATAGAATTTGTATAAAATGATCAAAAAAGCTTAATTTCAATTAAAAATAATGTAAAAAAGCGGGGAGTGCTTTTTAAGTGATGTATTGACACGACGCAGTTTGTTAACTTTTATAAGTTGTAGGTACTTTCCGTTGACCTACAATTGTGTAATCATCTCTAGGTTTGGTCCGACTCGCACTTGACCGGTTTTAGTTATGAAATTTAATGTTTGTAGCAGACAATCTAATATTTTAGTATACATTTTATAAAGCAATAGTTATAATTAGAAATCGAACCAGAGTATGTACTTCAGTAGAGTAGAAAAGTCTCTACTAAGATTAATATAAAAAAATAAAAAATAAAAAACAACAAAAAATATGATTTGCTTACCGAGAAATCCTTAGCCATTGAAAAAAAAAGAAAATATAAAATTTGAAAAAAAAAAGAAAACTAAAATAAATATGTCGAAAGTGTACACAACCCGATTAACATATGGAAAATCGCGTAAATATTCTTTCATATTTATTATAGCATGCAGTTGCAGACAAGCTCTCTATAAAGAGAGCAGTCTGTGTGAACATGCATAGGGGCCGGTATCGAACTCTGAACCATAACGTTAATTCTTATAGTAACGCCAATACACCAACATAAGGCTTGGAAAATATATTGAAATTATGAACTATAAAACAATATTTTGTATACTTACTATGTAAATGTATATATAATTTTCGTTTTCTTTTATTGTTTAGTATTTCAAGATAAGCAAAGTAAACATAATATTAAGACACTCCTTTCTTCACTCCTTGCGCGAAAAGTGTGAAAGTAAAAAAAAAATGTTAGGCATATAACAGAGTCAGACGAGGAAAGCTAGTGTTAAAGCACTCTGTTCTATTTTTTCCGAATGGCCCACCATAATAAAAGCCGCGCTTTAGCTTTTGGCTGAGAAAATTAATGAAAATATTTAATTCCTCGAGTGATAATCGAACCCACAACCATCCCGTTTACAGTCAGGCCTCAAAATACATTTCATTATTAAAATGTCGCGTTTTAATATCCATCTATCAAGTATCTCAGTTTGATAACTGTGAGTGTACTTTACTTTTCTAGTGCGCTTTCAAGCACGCGGGGAGGCAATCAGAAGTTCTTATTAATTGTCCCCTCAAGTTCAGAGATCTCTGGAAAGGATTTTTAAAGGTTTTTTTTTTCAAATTTCCTTTGAAGTTACTTTTACAGCTTCATTTGAGCGTAATTTGTTCGGAGAAGTATTTAAATTTCAATTTCATGATTACGTCTTTATTCTCATTTAAGTAACTAATTTTGTTTCAACAAGAGCAATATATAAAAATATGGCAGAAGGAAACTTGGATAAATCACTCCATTAACCACATTATTTCTAATTTTCAATAAGAAATAAAAATTATTCATTCTCCCGAGTGGGTATCGAACTTGCACCTATCGCATTAACAAAGAGACACTGTGCAGCTGATTTCTTTTGCTATTTTAACACAGCACTTTGTCCTAAATACAAAAATATGGACAAAATAAATATATTTCAGCGCCAGTCACACGCAAAACATTCATTATGAAAGGAATTTGTAAATTCCCAAGTCGTTTCATTTCTTTCATAATAAACGTCTTAAATAACTATTATTACCAACAATTTGTGTAAAAGACGTGGGGAAGATTTATGTTTGGACGTGATGAACGTAGGTTCAAATCACTCGTAGAATATTTACATTTCTACTAGAGATGTTTCATGATAATAAAATCTTCCAGCATATCCTCCATAATGAGGTAAAAACATAAAAAGTTGATGTAAAAAAAATGTTTGCTCTGGTGATAAGACAAGATGGGAAGTTAAGTTCCGACACGAAATGTCTCGAAACCAATTCGCGGTGCATAAGAATAAGAGGAGGTTTCCCCTGCTTACCAAAAGAGGGAAAAAGCGTGAACTTTAAAAAAACAAAAAGCAAAAGTAAACATATACAATGTCAGTAAACAAAAACAGATGAGCTGTAACAAGAGGCCGTCAAACAACATTACTGTTTGTATCACCCATTTTAAACCTTTTAAAGTAATTATACTTAATTTACGCGGATGTGGACTCTTAATTAAAATTTTATCGTAATTTTCGCGAAATTGCACCATGAAGGTGAAAACAGCAATGTTAACATTCATACGTTTATTGTTTTAGATTCGTATCCAGTCGACATTAAATAATGGCATTGCGGCGTTAGGTTCCGAAACTAAACGAATAATGTTTATACGTTTTTTTGCTATATTTATATTCTTAATAATAAAGGACGACAAATAAAAGAGAAATTTATATTAACAATAAAAAAATACTGGTGAAAGTATCTCCAACACAAAGTAAAGGGCAAAACTTCTTCCAGTGTTTCAAACGCCTGATGTAATTTGAATAGCAATTACGTATAACAGTACTATTCTTGTTTGATAAAATTTATGTATAGTTCTAATAATAACATAGTAAATGATTTAATCAATCGCAACGTAAATGTTTGATCTTTAGGAAATATGTATGTAGGGCAGATCGTAAATAAAAATAAATATATAAAACTTATTTTGTGTTCGACTGCAGTCACAATATAAAAAATTAGAAAACTGAATAAAAAATATACAAAATTCAATCAAACCCAACATTCTGAGATGTCAAAAAATCGAAAGTAACATTTATTTCTTTTAAATTACATAACAAGTACTTAATGCAAGGTGTTTACTCAACGCCATGGCAGCGGATCGTATAAAAACCTTATAAATCTCACCCCGAGATCCTCCCGAAGTGCTATTACGACTGACCGCCACTTACGGCGCGTTAAGATATGGTGGAGGAAGATTGATTTATCATTGCTTAGAAGAAATTGGTGCACTCAAAATAAAGTTAGTTTTTAAGTAAACTTTAATATGTATATCTAATTTTTTTTCTTTTAACATTGTATTTACAAATATACAAAGGATTTTTTGCATTTATATTGCATATGCCAACGTAAGCTAAGCGAAGTTAAAGACGAGTCACTCGTGTTCTCTATTTTCCACTCATTTAGATAATTACATTGAATCGTGACACTCTATGAGTTGAGTGGCGGAAGTCAACATCTCACTTTACTTTGCCTTGCAGAGAAAATCAATTTATTTATACCTAAGAGAGGTATCGAACCCACAACCACCGACATCAACTGCACCACGGTGGCCTCTATACTTAAATGTAGTTAAAACAAATGATTAAATATAATTCAGTTAAATACTTATGTTTTCTTTATCTAAGATTGGTATATTACTTGTAATATAACAACTTTAGACAGAAGAAAGCTGGACCTAAATTGAGTGTAGAACTAATAATGGTATATGAAGATGGATGTCCGGGAACCCTAACCGTGATTGATGGCTGACCATACTACCAACTACGCCTTGAATAAACTACGTAATGTTGCTTGGTTTTTTATCAGTTTCATAAAAATAATATGCAATGGTTGTTTCTTTTGGGACACGCAATGTCTCGAAAGTTGGGCGATTATATTGCTTTTATAATTGGTAAATGTGACATTATTTAAATATTAAATTAAAGTAAAATAGTAGAATAATATATATGCAGGTAAATAGGTCATAAAGTTAACTTATATATGTCGGAGTTGGGTGGATTTCCCTCGCACATAGTTTTGAGTACCCGGTCTACTGTGGGCTTCAGTGGATAATGTTGGCACGAGTAAACATAATTTGTGATATTACGAATTAATTACAACACCGTAACCAATTCACAAGAAAGCAGCTACCGCTATCCCAGTAGGTAGATACACAGCACGGAACGCGGGACAGTTTCAGTGTCGTCTGCATCGGCCGACCGCCAAACACAAAGTGAGTCGATGTCCGTCGGCCACGCCTCGGCTCACCCCTTCCATACCGATGCATAACACTAACTCTGTCGAGCGCCAACAGATGGCGCTGGCGTTCCGGAACCACCTCAGTACTACAAATTCCGACACGGCCATCCTGCTAGCACACGTCCTCGTGTGTTGGTTAGCCTAGAAGAAAAAGCTACAACAGTACCTCGTACCGCTCGGCCAACCTACACCAGAACCTTACCAACCAACTTCCAGAACCGTACACTAGAATTGTAATACACGTACACTAGTAATTACACTAGTAATTGTATACCAGAACCTTATACCTGAACCTTATACCTGAACCTTATACCTGAACCTTATACCAGGACCTTATACCAGGACCTTATACCAGGACCTTAGACCAGGACCTTAGACCAGGACCTTATACCAGGACCTTATACCAGAACAACTCGACACCAGATCAACTCGACACCAGATTAACTCGACACTACAACTTGACACTAATCTGGATTATAATTGTAACTAATCACTACACAAATACCACAGCCATGTACCATCGACATCATCATAACCAAAATTTCACTTTACTTTACTTAACTTCACTTTACTTCAGCAACAAGTTACAACCAAATTAACAGAAACCTCCGAGTAAAGACCTCTAACGCCACGGCTCTCCAGCCGAACAGCAATCTCATTGCTCTCTCACATCTCAATACGCATATCCATCGAGTGGATCGCCCGTGTACGTCACCTCTGCGACTACACGCTACGGTCTCTGCAGACCACGACCTCAGTACGGTCGAAAACCTCTCAATACGCATATCCACCGCGTGGATAGCCCGTGTATGTCACACCTGCGACAACACGCTACGGTCTCTACAGACCACGACCTCCGCCAGAGTTAAACGCACACCGCGCACCACGGACTACTTGAGTTGCCCCAAGAGATACCGATTTCTACCGGGCTACGACTACGAAATAACTACTGGTACGGTCGAACACATTACGGCCGATAGAACCATTTACTCGAGTCTCTTCAACTACTTAAGCTTGAACACCATCATCATCAACAACATCAAATCACACATTGATTTCGTCGGGTACATGACTTACTGGCATTTTCCTCAACCTATCGTAAGCAAATTTGTACGTTACAAGACGTTTATAATTTACAGCTTTTAGTGTGTAAAGATCACACTCAAAAACTTCGACAACCTTAAATGGACCTATGGATTTCGAATCTAATTTTGCCCAATTTCTCTCTTCGTTTTCTAGCAATACGCTAACAGAAAATTTACTAACTTGTGATGATGATGTCTGATGCTACTAAACGAATTTCGTCAATGTCAACGTCAGTCTATACCTCACTACTACATATCAATGATACAAATCAATGATACACACCAATGATACATATCAATGATACACATCAATGATATACACCACCGATACACGGTAGAATGAATACAATGGTATTGCAACTTCACGTATTAAAAGCTCAAAGCTCCCGGTTTATCGTACAATTTATCACGAGTTGTACTCTCCTACAGATTCTTGCTACAACCTATTACCGCTAGTCTCTAACGCCGTTAATATGGACTTCAACACACTTCTGACGCGCTTTACCTGCCTGTTAGCACGGGGTAAGCCCGCCGCCGTAAGATGCCAACCTAAGTCTACTAGTGAAACTACCACCAGTAAAATAATCTTCCCTGGTCAGCAATGATGCGGATTGGAGCTCCAAACAAAGCCACAAGTCACCTCGTGAACACTCCAAGAGTCAATGCCTGCCGCACGAAACAAAAGAACACACTTCGCGAACGCGCCTGTCCGAATGAAAATGTACTCCTTACCGTTTCACCGCTGAGCCTACTCGCCACGTCTACAGAATTGAACTCTCCCTGAGTGAGATTTCGCGACCCTACAAGTAACGCAGTCGTCCACAAATCCTCCAGCACACCATAATATACCCGGAAACCAGCAACAGTCAAAAAGCTTTTCAATAGTCCCCTCAGCCTTCAGATGACAGAAGGAAACTGACGGAAATCCGACAAACTGCCACAACTTAATCATAGTCTTTGGTGACAGACTCGACCAGCCTCCACTTCGAACTCCAAGAACCCCACCCTCGTCCTGAGGAAGGAACACTTCTCTAGGTTCAAAGAGAAACCAGCACCCGCCACAGCCTTCATTAAGTCTTCTCATACTGGACCCCTAAATCGGGAGAGACATTCAAAATGTCATCAAAATACACCACCGCGCAATAGCGAACCAAATCACCCAACGCGATCACAATTGTCCTCTGAAAACCGAAATTTAATTCTTCAGACCAAAAGGCACAGTCAAGAATTCAAACTGCCCTTCAGCTGTTATGAAAGCAGTACTGTCTATAGAATTTTCGTTTACTGTGGTCAAATGGAAACCGCTTGCGCTATAGAGTTTCAAAAAAATAATTAGCACCCTGAAAACGTGAAATTTGATCAGTAATCAATGGAAGCGG
>HE671944.1:74897-115775 GCA_000313835.2 Heliconius melpomene melpomene
AAGCACACTAAAGGCCTCGCTGCCGGCTGCTACACCGCTTGATTCGACGTTGAAGATTGTTTGTCACGTCGCATCGATAGGCTTCTGCATTCCGCTCACTTGTGGCCAGCCAATTTTCCGCAGCTCAAACATTCCAATGTTGTAAGCGCTAAACGTTAAAGCCGCGGGTCTTTGCCCACGTCCTTCCAGTGATTTGTGAGAGTAGCCCATCACACTCGTCTGTTATTTGAGACAGCCACGTAGATGCTTCACTTTTCAGTGGCTTACTTACCGCAAGCTCGAGTTGACCGCCACACGTGAAAAGCACAAGTCAGCCGTTGCGCACCACGATCTCGCGTCCGTGTCTTCTTTGTCAGGATCATAAGTGGGTAACCACATATACCTCCCTGAATTAGCCTCGGTGTATACAGGGTTCCGAACATAGCACGCCAGTGGTTATCTCCATTGTTCTCTGTGCCAACACCGATCGCACTTCTGATGTCGGAGTTGGGTGGATTTCCCTCGCACATAGTTTTGAGTACCCGGTCTACTGTGGGCTTCAGTGGATAATGTTGGCACGAGTAAACATAATTTGTGATATTACGAATTAATTACAACACCGTAACCAATTCACAAGAAAGCAGCTACCGCTATCCCAGTAGGTAGATACACAGCACGGAACGCGGGACAGTTTCAGTGTCGTCTGCATCGGCCGACCGCCAAACACAAAGTGAGTCGACGTCCGTCGGCCACGCCTCGAGTCGACTCGCCCCTTCCATACCGATGCATAACACTAACTCTGTCGAGCGCCAACAGATGGCGCTGGCGTTCCGGAACCACCTCAGTACTACAAATTCCGACATATATGTAAAATGTATAGGTAAATGTATCCATGGGAATAGAGGGGTGTGGTGTGGTGGTCCGTGCCCACCCCAGAACACTCTCTAAATACGCCCATATATGTATCGATCAAATATGAACAAAAACAGCTGTACATACAGTTAAGCGTTGGGATTAAACCGACTTACATTAGAGGTATTTACTCTAGAATTCAATTATCACGAAATGCGATGCAAGCTGAATGCTGAATTAAATTCGAATTTAATGTGAAAATCTTATTTGAATCTCATACAAATGTTAATACAAGACTAGGTTAAGAATTTTGATTTTTTAAAAACTTCAACCAACGCCCGAACAGAAAAAATCTACAGGAAATTGAGTGATTCTATTCACTCAATTTCCTTCTTTCGCGATGGAAACCAGGCTCCATCGAGCACAATTCAAAAAATATGTCTCAAATTAATAAAAAAATATTTTATTGCGTAAGAAACTATTGACACTATAGGTGCAAGATTTTCTAAGTAAAGACCTAAATTCAGATATGATATGAATACATTACACAACATAATGTATTGTATATATCTACCACATTTGCAAATTGTAAAATTTTTAACGTATCGTCTCTCTCTCTTCTTACCACGCCAGCAGAGAAAAGTTTTAAAAAGACCTCTTACGGATACGGATTTTTTGTCTTACACTGCGTTCTGCATATATATATATGTAGTGGGGTACGGGAACCCAGTGTTAAGAAGCTTTATTCCCCGTTCCCCATGCACCACCCAATTGCATGTTAAGTAGTGAAACACAACATTGCGTTTTATCTTGTTACCAAAGTGAAGAAAAAAAACAATAATATCTGTCGTGTGTTATGAATACCTCGATTTTAATTTTTTATAAAATTAATTTTAAAGGTTTTACTAAATAGGTACGTTCATTCCACTCGTGTGTACCACATACTCACAGATAAGCTTAGTAACCCCATACGCGGTTATGGCAGGTCGTTTAGCCGCTGAATTCTTGTAGGTAGTAACATCATAATAGTGAACTATAATAATAATATTTGCTTTGTTCCCAGGAAAACTGAGGTGGTGGTAATTTCCAGAAAGTTCTTTATATATTTATTGTTATTACTCATTTTCTTCGGGCCGAGATAGTTCTCTGGAGAAGTAAATGCTATATATAATTTTGCGAAAATATGATAAGATCAATACTATGCATTCTAATCGATTAATTTGCAAGTATAGGCCGTCATGGTGTAGCGGCACAGTGTCTGATAGTAAGCGCAATGGTTAAAAGTTCAATTTACATTTGAAAAATAAATTAATATATTTCTCGTTCTGGGTAGAAGACAAAGGGCGACGTTGAGTTTCGCCATTCAACACGCAATATTTCGAAATTTTCTCGGGAAATGGAAGTGACATAATGAGAGCAGTGTCTCAGCATTAGGTTATCGGGTTGCTTCTGCGGACCCTGGTATGTGCGGGATACAGCGTGAAGCTCTAAAAAAATATATCTCTCAGTTACTTCGATTTCACAACGAGGACGAAGATGCAGGAAAAAGTATGTAGATTAAAATTTATTTAAGCTGACTCAATAGTAAACCTAGGTGAAAAAAATATAAAAACGTACTTAACCCTTCAATAAATTTCAGTTACTTCGTAAAATGAAGCCCCAGGGAAGGAAGCCTTACCTGTAACAAAAAAGAACATTTATATTATTTTTATGCTCCAAAGTGGAGAAAGTGAATGTTAATAACAGTTTATTATAAATATAAAAATTACGCTTTTGAAATAATAAGCCGGTTAGATTTATGCCGGCCTGGTTGTAAGTTCAGTTACTATACGACATATTATAATGGAGTTTTCTTATAAACTAGCTACTTCTGGCACTTAAAATGTACATTCTTAGGCCCAACTGTGAAATCGATCTTGAGAAGCCGTTTTCATTTTATGGGTGAAACGGGATCTTAAGATCTATCTCATATTATAAACCCGGGTCTTAATATCCAAGTTTATTCTAAAGTACAGTGGTTTACTGAAACGAATAATGTGAGGTTATATAGTCTAGTACAGTTAGTATAATAGGAACTCTATATTATATGTACCTTATCATATGTCATACACTGTCAATTCACAGTTATTTCCATTTGACTACGCGACCGAAGTCTAAGTTAAAACTGGTTATAAATTTAATTATTCAACTGAATGAAACTCACAACCATTGTCTCAGTCAATAAGCATTCAATTCAATTTAAATAGAAGAAAAGCATACTAAGTTTCATTTAAACACTAATGGAAACTTGTTTTATTGTGTTTATTTTAACAAAGCACTAAGTATTAGCGGTTACATCCATCCGACAATCAGAGCGCGGTGCTGAGGTATCTTTTCTATTTAAATCTCAAGCATTTTCTTTTATATCTAGATCTCTAGTCAGTTCAGTTCTTAGTTTATGGCGGTTCGAACGTGCTAGACCTAGAGGTCTAGAAACTAGAACTCTTTGGCTACCCCAGAAAGACGATTTCTGCATACCTCTTTCACCTCGTCTACTATCATCTACAACTTACAATGACTGAGTGCGCCAAAATAATATTAACTTTTTTAATGTTTTTACATCTCGAATTAGATCCGCTACAAAATTACAGAAAAACTAAAAATTATTAATTTAAATTAATAATAAAACTTACATAATAAAATTACTAACTTCGGTGAATTAAATAATATGAAGTTGTAACAAACAGTAATACTAATTTAAAGTTTAATTAGATGCACTTTGTTAAGTACCTTTGGTTGGAGCGCTATGCACTTACTAATGACATCGCGGTTTGGCAAGAGCCGTTTGATTGCAAAAAACTTTAGCTAAAGCAACCTATAGATAGCTATATGATAATGTGAATACAAAAAATCTTTTTTTAGAAAACTCTAACGTATAGTAGACGAAAATGCTGGTAAAAACCAGAATGAAATTATTTCATTTCCCCGAATGGGAATCCAATCCACAATCGTCGCGTTTACAATCACATCCTTGTGCCACTGGGCCACAACTCTCAAATAGATGATTCTATTTAACAAAAAAGTTTATTTTAATAAGCCTTAGTCTTTCAACTAACACAAAAAAGATAAAGAAACCAAATTCAGAAGAACAAACGTGGCAAATTGCAAATTACACTTCCAAAAGGTAACGAACAACAAAACTCATACTAATAACAATATTTCAACGTACATCTTAATTTAGCAAAGTATCAATCTCTATATTTTTGTTTGACAAACACGAACAAAACTTTTATTAACCTGTCCATTAAGCGTCCTGTACAAGACGCCTCACATAATATAATTGCTTCGGACACCAAAAACTGATCTTATATCTGAGAGAGTAAAAATAACTTTTAAGTGAACTCGAGTTTAGAAATAAGAAAACAGGTGAAGAACGTTGTGAAGCGCAATTTTCATTTTATACAGCTTTATGTTGAGTTCTCCGTGACTGTAATTAACACTAAGGTGGGTGGGGACCCTTTGATCTCATATTCATTTTTAAATTTAAAATATGTATTAAAATTATGTAAAAAGCTAAATTATGTTTAAGTATAGCCTTTTTAGTTTAATTATGACGCCCAGTTTTTTTGTAAATATTTTTGTTATTTGTAAATAAGGCACGTGATGGTTGTGGGTTCGAGGACCAAATTGGTATTTTTCCGATGACTTATATACTGTCTCCAATCCAGACGGAAAGAGAAGTGTCTTGACATTAAGTTATGTCTACTTATTCAACTATGCAGAAAGAGAGTAGCTGTTATTTAATACATTTATGCTTGTATACAGTGGTGTTTGTATGTTTCATACATATAAATAAATATTAAATACGTATAAAAAAAACATTAATGCGTAATTTTGTCATGCGTTGAATGTTGCGTGACACATTTAATATGTGAATTGAAAACTTTAATAAAAATTGTGCTCTTAAAAATTAAATATGAAAAGCTTCTAACAACTGCAAATATAAGCTACATTAAGTTTTATATTCAATGTAGCGTATATTTGCAACTTGTAGCTATTAACCAAATTAAATCTGTTTAAATAAAGTGAAAAAGTATAACAACACTGAACAAATGGTGAAATAACACTAGTAAATAGTATTCAAATATTTCGCTATCGGATTTTGATTTTGTTTAGAAGTTTAAAAGAAAAAAAAATAACTTCACGTTGTATCCCGCACATAGTAGGACAGACGGAGGGAACGTAGTGTTAGGGAATTCTTCCGTTCATTAATTTCCGCACAATTATTGACAAAATGCATAGCATTGCAGAACTCAATTGTCTTGTTACCAGAACGAGAAAATGCAAATAATTCTCTAGAGATCGAATCTAGAATCGAGCCCACAACCGTCGCGTTTAACGTCTTATTTAACCCCGACTGTGCTGACCTGACTGCATAAACTAAATGAATATATCCAGTAACAATCGCGCCATCAAGACACATATGACGACGAGTGGTCGTCGTACATCGCGACGCATCACTGATCAAAATTAGGTTTCGTATGTCAGTTCCTTTGTTCCCTTACAAAGAAACTGACATACGAGTACATACACTCAAAAACATAACCCTCTTTTTGGATTTCGCCACAGTCGGGGAAAAACTAGAAGCATTGAAATAGTAAAAACCCATCGATTAGGTAATTTCAAAAATAAAACTAATAATCGCAGTATTTTGGATTTTCCAAGCCATTACTGTACCTCCTGTTCCAAAAGTGATATCGTTACCGCTAATGTTCAAGTTAATATGTATATAATAGATCTTCATTGGTAATATATCCAACTCACTATATATATCTAACTAGATATATATAGTGATTATAGTTTAATTAGTTTATTATTGTATTGATATGACAGCAGGCAACATGAAGTGCACTGTAAGTATTAAAAAAACCGTTTAAAAAATAACTTTGATTTTACAGGCCTTTAGAGGCCCGTCGCGGCGCAGGGGCACAAGCGTATGACTGTAAATGAGATAGTTTGTGGGTTCGAGTCCTACTCGAAGAAATGAAATGTTCAATATTTATATTTCTTCCTAGTACCTTGATGAAGATGGAGTGTCTTAACCCTAGGTTCCCAGGTTTCCTCTGCCTATTGTATACGTTCCCATAAACATTAATATTTATAACAGATATACTATTTGTTCTGACAATAGAGTATTTTCCTGAAAACCCTCACGTGATACGCGTGACATTTAATATTATATTAAATTTTATAAATCTTTTTTCAGATACTTTTCATAACACTTTGCTTTGCTGGTTTGAACGCTAAGCCTTATTTTGGGCTAGGAGGAGCTGGTCTAATTGGACAACAAATTGGTGCCGGTATTGGGTCTACATTAGGAGCTGGAATTGGCACAAGTATAGGACTTGGCCTGGGAGGTGCCCAAGCGATTGGTCAAGGCGCTTTAGGCCTTGAAAGTGGTTTGGTCTCAGGATTAGGAGTTGGCACTGGAATTGGCCTTGGAGGTCTAGGGTTAGGGGGAGTAGGTCTTGGCGGTTTAGGGGTTGGTGGTCTAGGAGTTGGCGGTGTAGGTCTTGGGGGTGTGGGTCTGGGAGGTGTAGGTCTAGGAGGTGTAGGTCTCGGAGGTGTAGGTTTAGGATATGATGATATTGGAATAATATAAAATGTATTTTTAATTAAGTGTATGGTAAAAATAAAGGACATGAAAGTAACAATATTTATTTTGTATTGTTTATGTGTATCAAAGAATAAATGTTATTAAAAAAAATTGAGTGTTTAATATAAAATTAATACATTTCAAAATTTTTACATAAAGAAATTAAGGTTAAACGCAAAAATAAAATAATTAACTTACACTTTTCCCTCATATGAGTGACCGGGAAGTCTAGATAAAAATAAAGTATAAACTGACTTATGGCACGGTATATCTTTAGAGACATATATATATTTTTTTCCTAACCCACAAATAAACTACTTAATATATTTTACACTATAATTAAAATATACCTATATAATAATTTTCTATTATTTTTTTCTGAAATGTTACAACTTAATACTAATATCTTTTTTATCATTATTTATTTAGAAAAAGGTTAAAAGGTAACATTTTCTTTTACATTATAAATAGTTGTTAAATATAGATGTCATTTACATTTTCTATTAAGACTAAATTCAAACTTGGATAAAATTAAAACAATATTTTTTGTCTGTGTGCAGCACACAGCAGGCAGAGTGAACTTGGGAACGTAGTTTTTAGAAACTACTTTCTCCATTAAGACATTTCCGTTCCTCACTTTCCGCCAAATTGTTGAGGCATCGGTGATGAGTGGCGAAACCGAACGCCGCGCTTTGCCTCGTTACGAGAACGACAAGTATTTGCCAATAATGATCGACAACATAATGAAAGATATCAATGTGGCACAGAGGAACAGCGTTTAACTGTAATCATGACTGTCATAGGTATGATCATCATTCAATAGCTGACTTGGTTGACATGAGTTCCGCTATTCAGCACGTTATGTCTCTCTAAATAAATATATCACTCTCAAATTTGCTCTTATTAAAGTGACTACACAGAATATCGAAAAATACATCAAAATTATTTTTTCTTCCCTGAGTACTTTCTATTTGCACAAAGACATTTCCTGACATGGCTGATCACTGACATTTTTATGAAATATTTGTTTAAGCATTATAAATTTTATATACATATATTAAAATTAATATATTGAAATTTTATATAAATATTGCTCTGGAATCTTCGGCTATTAGGTTCCCTCTACCCAGCACGAAGAAAAAAAAGAATAATATTTTTGAAATTTCAGTACGCTGCATTTTATTTGAGAGGCACTCGTTATATACCTACGCTGATGCTACGAAATAAACGTCGAAGGAAAAGCTTTGTTCGAGTACTTCCGGTCATCGCTTCCATTACGACGCGAACCAGCAAACGCGGTACATTGTATAGGAATATTAAAATATTCAAATAATTTTTAAGAAATTTATATATTCATACAGATTAAAATTATTGTAGAGTAGTTTAATAAATTCTATTAAACACTACACTTGTATTCACCATTTTCCGACGAATTCTGATGTGTATACGTGTTGAGTGGTGGATCTCAACGCCGTATCTGTTCCTTGGACATAGTTTTGCATGTATTGAATATGAAACGAAGTCGGATTGTTTAACTAGTTAGTAAATAAAAGGCTATAAAGTGAGCCGCATCGAGCTACTTCCTGTTCGTCACATCACGAATCAACTGTCAATAGAATCGTAAAGCACTCGTGAAATGCAAAATGAATTTATTATATTTGTCGATTAAATTTGCCTCACAACCGCTCCATATATAGATGTGAAATGTTGAGCTCTTGTTGTTGCTAAGTTAATTATACTGTAATTGAACTTTAAATTGTATTGATAATTACTGAACATTTATACATTTAATAAATACGAGTAAACGTAAAATTTGTTAATGGATTGAAATCAAAATATATTTATATTTTTTCGTTTTTAATTTGCATTAAAAAATCACGATATGCTAAATAAGCAAGAAAAGAATTTAATGGGGCGGGACAATAGTTTCTTCGACATACTTCACAAAAATCGAGAGATGTATGTATGAGAATAAAATAAAACTCATTATTAAACATAATTCATAATTCAATCCAAAATATACTTCATATCTGAATATCGATACTACCGATAATTGAATTCCCTAAGCCGAGACAGATCTGAGTTTGTAATTGATTCAAGCAGACAAATAGTCCTATTAGCGGAAACAAATTGACGTCCCAGTAAGGGAAGCCACTTCGTGATGAATGAAGGGGGGTATTTGAGATGATTAGAATAAAGTCTAATAATAAATCGAAGGTTAAACCTAAATGATTTGGTCCATATTTATCTTCCATCTTGTGAATCTTAGGGGTAGGCAAAAGAAATTAGTCATGAGTTCCTCCGTTCTCCTTTTAGAAGGCCATTGCTCGACGGAAAGTGAGCAATGAGTGAAATCTAGACAATTTTTTTTTGGGCTTAGCTTTAAAGAAATCAGTTCGTGTAAAGGTTTTTTTTATTTTCATGGTGTTTATTGTCACTGAATTTCTGAGGTGGACGTGGACCACCTAACCTCCCCTCCCATCTCTTTGTCAATACCTTTTCATGTAACTAACGACAAATAGGCTACATAAAAAACAAAACATAGTGTACACAACTTTTACGACCACAAAAAAATATTTCTTTTGTTTATTTAGCTACAAGTTTTCGCACATTTTATGTTTATACGAATTCCGACTATAGTTCAAATAGAAGCTGTGTGTGTTTATAATACACCACATGCTTGAAGATTAGTAAACAAAAAATAAATGACGTAAGTATCTCATAATATTTCAAAGAATAATTTACACAAAAAACACACACAAAAAATACATCAAAAAATTACAACTAAATCGTGGCGGCACCAACCGTAAACGTAACCGGTTGTGGGTTCGATTCTCACTGAAATATTTGGACCGTTTATTTTGAAAGTGATGTAAGTCCATTTTTGAGAAAAGTGAGCTATCACGTAATTCATGCTTAATTTAATGTAATTTTTTTATATATAACTAGTCCGTGTTTAATTTCTCAAAAAAAACCCATGTTTTGAACAACTTAAAATCGGTCGGTAAATGAAATTGCATAATCCTCGACATACTAATCTTTAATTTTCTCGAAACAAAAGAAAATGGACTTACACCACTCTCAAAATAAACGGTCCATTTAATAGTTTATTTCCACGCTAAGGTAACGAGGATAGGCGCAGCGTTGAGGTTCGCTACTCCACACGCAATCCCTACAGTACTCAACGGAAAGTAAGGAAAAGAATTTGTTTGGAAGAATGCTAGAACTTTAGTAATACTAGTTTGAATTTAAGAAAAAATGTTAGGTAATCCATATATGAACTAGGGATATATATATTACATCACTATAATTGTTTCTGTGCATAACACTTACGTTATTTCAAGTCGACTATGGGAATAAAGCCGCAGGTAAAAGCTATATTTTTTATAAAATTACTAGCCATATTGCTCGGGCCTTATAGGCACGGTTTGTCTAATGATACAGCACTATAATGTAATATCCTAACAGGTTGTAGTTACTAATTTCTGATGTTTAAAAAATTTTAAAAATCATTAAATAATTACTTTTTCTTTTAGACCACTTAGATAGTAATTGTTATTTAATTGGTATCTCCTGACAGGTGAGTATATAAAGTCCGGAGTTGATATAGGTAATCATTCTGTGATTCCACGTTTCACCATTGTCAACATGAAGTGCATCGTAAGTATACCGGCCCACTTTACAATTATTATTTATCAAAATTTGTGTATTTATTCGTAAGCTCTCCTCCTCTTTGTATAACTAATTCATATTTTATACTTTACAGGCTTTGTCTATCCTTCTTTGCGCAGTGGCTCTTGAAGCTAAGCCTTATGGAGGCCTAGGCCTTGGACTAGCTGGGCTTGGCAGCCAGATTGGAAGTGGAATTGGAAGTGGAATAGGGACGGGCATTGGAACTGCTCTAGGCACGGGTGCAGAACTAGGATTGGGAGGAGCTGAACTTCTTGGCGAAGGTGCGGTAGGACTTGGTTTGGGAACTGCAGGCCTAGGCGCTGGTCTAGTTAATGGAGTAGGAACAGGAATAGCCACGGGCTTGGGAACCGGCATTGGCACGGGCTTGGGAACCGGTATAGGCACGGGTTTGGGAACCGGCTTAGGCACAGGCTTGGGGACAGGCATAGGCACTGGTTTGGGAACAGGCATAGGCACAGGCTTGGGCACATTAGGCTTGGGCGGAGCATCTGGTGCCCAATCTGGATACGCTCAGGGAGGACAATTCGGCAATAACCGTGTGAATTCCGGCGCAAGCGGTATTGGCAGCCAAGGCTATGTATCCCAAGGAAATGGTGGCTTCCACAACGACGGACAGCATCACAGCAAAGTCACTTCTGTAAGTTAGCATTTAATTAATTTTTATATTCACGCCAATCGATAATTAAGTTATTCAAAAATGCCAACACCTTATCAAAGCGTTAATAAATTATAAGAGACTATTTAATAATTTTAAAAAATCCATAGTTTTATTAAACTTAATATTTTTCACTAACAATAATAATATATTTTTTTCAGATCACTCAATCTGAACAGTCCGACGCTCACAGTATTGGTGGCAACCAAGCTTACAATCATGCTGGTCAGAACGGTGGCGGATTCAATAAGTACCAAAATGGAGCCAACAACTTCGGTAGCCAATTCGGACAAGGCGGAGCATCCCAACAAGGCATCCTTATTTAAAAAGATTTCAAAAATTCATTGAAATAAATGATGCCAAATAAATATATATGAGTTTTCTTCTAAAAATAAATTTGATAACTTTGTACAAAAACATAAGCCTAAATGAATCGGTGGCCGCATTCATCTATATCGTATCGACTCTGTATCTGTACATGGAAGATATTTAAGATAATGTTATTGGTGGCATTTAATAATTAAATAATTAATTTAATCTATATATATAAAAGGACTTGTCCTCACTGACTGAGGTAAGACGCACGCACAACCGCAGCCGTAATCGCTGTGCGTACAAACGTGGAATTTGGACAGATGTTTACTTTCGTAATCTGGACATCCACTAAGAAGGGATTTTGAAAAATTTTAATTCTAAAGGGGTGAAATAGGGGTTGAAAGTTTGTATGAAAAAAAAATTAAATCGGCACCGATTCTTATAAAATTTTAAATTCAGACTCTTAAAAGTATTTAATTGAACACATGTTTCATGGTTTTCTAGAATTCTTCCCCTAAGGGTGCAAATAAGGGGTTGAAAATTTGTATAGAATTTTTTTTAAATCGGCACCAATTTTTATAAAATTTGAAATTCAGACTCTTAAAAGTATTTAATTGAACACATGTTTCGTGATTTATTTTAATTCATCCCCTAGGGGTGCAAATAAGGGGTTGAAAGTTTGTATAGAAAAGTCTCTAAATCGCCACTGATTTTTATAAGATTTTAAATTGAGACTCTTAAAAATATTTCATTGAACACGTGTTTCATAGTTTATTAGAATTTACCCCTAAGAGTATTATTACCCTGTTACCCGCAGGCGAAGCTGCGCGCGTCCGCTAGTATGTATATAAAAATAAAAAATGTTATATAAATCTTTTAAAAATAGATAAGTATTTTGTACGTCTGATACTCAAAGGTAAATCATTCCGGAGTCAGGCAGCTGTAATTGTACAGGAATTGCTAAAGAAGGCAGAGGAATGTGAAGGAATTTTTAGTATTAAATTAATATAAAAATAACATAAAAAAATATTTTTATTTATATATATAAATCAACTAGCCTATTAAATTAGCTCATCCCTGACATTTTCATCTAAAGCCAATACGTTCTCAGTTGTAAAAAAAAAAGTGTGATAAAACCCACCCACTAAGTTGGGTTACTGAGAATTAGTTCTTTAAATAGTGAAATTCGCAATATAAGCGAAAACTGATACTGTTTAAAATGCTTTAAAAGCGCTCTTATACATATACATTCACATAGTTCAAAGATAATTTATAGTTTCGAATATTATAACTATTGATAACTCTTCTTGCATGATTCTCTTCTGTGATATGAGTTTCCTTATAAGTTATTAAGTAGTTAGGAGCACATTTATCAAATTACAAGAGACAATGGTATTCCATCCGTCATTACATGTATTAAGCTCTACTATGTATATTGAAATCAGGGCTGATAGTATGAGAGAGTAGATTAAATCCGCATATACTCGAGATCCTCTTAAAGCTACTGATTCAGTTGCTATC
The DNA here is from genome assembly GCA_000313835.2 of Heliconius melpomene melpomene. Lineage (NCBI taxonomy): Eukaryota > Metazoa > Arthropoda > Insecta > Lepidoptera > Nymphalidae > Heliconius > Heliconius melpomene. The sequence continues at coordinate 87,548 of HE671944.1, forward strand.
TTTTTTTTTTTAATCTTTAAGAATATCTACTATACAAAAAATTGTTAAAAAATTCCGGAAGAACCCCATTTGCGGCATACAGGCTTGATCTGGAAATTCATCTATTTACACAACAGATTAATATAAAACAATTATGAATTTGGCATTAAATATTTAAATTGAAATCAGACATTAATTTGAAAGTGTAAAAATATAATAACATTTTTCACATTGTTATTTCACACTTACAAAAGTAAAATACTTATTAAAGAAAGGTATAAAAAATTTAATGTAGCGAAATTTGTACCAGCACCGTATGACGTATACCGATGACGTATGGCGTAGTGGTCAAAGCACTTGACCGGTTTCCAAGAGGCGCGTGTTCACATCTCGGTACGTTAAAATTTTATGTCTCCTTAATAAGAATTAATTTGATGTGCAAAACGATAAATAAAAAGATATAATTTGAAATGCAAATAAAACTTATTTTTATTTTGCTTTTGATGGTTTTATTTTACAGCAATGTTTACCGTCGTGGCGCAAGGGCACAAGTGTAACAATAACGCGGCCGTTGTGGGTTTGATGCCCCTACGGGGAAATGAATTTTTATTTCTTAATATTTAATTTCTTCGCTCTGCCATCAAGGCAAAAGCCCGGCGTTGGGTTCCGCCATTCAATAATACCTCATGAATTTAAATTTATATGCGTCCATATATTTTTGTGGCAGTCATAAGAAAAATAGGAACATAAGGAACATAATTAGGACCAAGGCACCTACGAAGAGTTTGATGACAGATGAGTGGACTAGGCGAAAGAGTATGCATAGACTAACGTTTGTTCCACAGATCTCTCTGGCTATCGCGCCAGAGATAAAGCATGAAAATTGAATATACTCGTAAAATGAAAAGAATTGATCCTCATGAGTATGTAGGTACGTCACTTTAAGTTAATAAATTTCCCAAAACCCGGGAGTAATAACGACGGATTAACTAATCACCTTTTCCCGTAAATCATTTAAAAATTAATTATTATTTAATAGCTCTTTCTTAACAGGTGACTATATAAGGTTACATTTTGATAAAGAAAGTCATTATATCACCGCCCGTTTCACATCAAACAACATGAAGTGCATCGTAAGTACTAATAGAATATTATATATTTTAAATTATATATTATTTACATTAGATTTGTTTCCTACATGTAAATATGTGCTGTATAAATATATGCAAAATTTTATTTTTACAGGTTTTCTCCGTTCTTCTTTGCGCAGTAGCTCTGGAAGCCAAGCCCTATGGACTTGGCCTAGGACTTGCCGGTCTCGGTGGCACCATTGGAAGTGGAATCGGAAGTGGAATTGGGACGGGCATTGGAACTGCTTTAGGCACAGGTGCAGGATTAGGTTTGGGAGGAGCTGGACTTCTTGGTGAGGGCGCGCTAGGACTTGGCTTGGGCACTGCAGGCCTAGGCGCTGGTCTTATCAATGGAGTGGGAACAGGAATAGGCACTGGCTTGGGCGTATTAGGCTTGGGTGGTTTATCTGGTGGCCAATCTGGATACGCTCAGGGAGGACAATACGGAAATAACCTTCTGAATTCCGGCGCAAGTGGTATTGGCAACCAAGGCTATCTTTCTCAAGGTGCTGGTGGCTACCACAATAATGGACAACATCACAGCAAAGTCACCTCCGTAAGTTAATATTAATTGATATTTTAATGATGAACGAATTTAGGAAAACAGTAAATACAAAATAAAATTAAAGAAACTTAATGGTACGCAACTATTTCATAATAGTATTATAATGGTTCAATTTGTCTACAGATTAATCAAGCTGAGTCGTCCGACGGGCACAGCATTGGCGGCGGGCAGGGCTACAACACTGGCGGTCAATCCGGCAATGGTTTTAATAATTACCTCAACTCAGCCAATGGTTTCGGAAGCCAATTCGGTCAGGGCGGTGCCTCCCAACAAGGGATCCTTATATAAATGTTTCAAAAAATATTTGTAATAAACGGAGATATATTGTTATATGATAAGTTTTATTCAATAACTTAAATCCTTAATTTTACATACTAATTTAAACATAGCAAATTCTTATAATATACTTATTTGAATACCATCTTTGCCAGCCTGATAAAAAATTTAGGTATTTAACAATAAAATTAAACTTAAACAAATAAAATATACCCATTGTAGTAAAAGTTATTTTTCTTTTTATATTTAAGAAATAACAATTTTGTATATATACTATATCTATTTATATTTCAATAAATAAGAGGGAAACATAATATTTTCCATCTATTTATTAAAACAAAAAATGCCTTATTTAATTAGACCGCAGAAATATCTAGCAAACACATAATGTGCGTAGAATATACGCTCTTAGCTTAATCATAATCTCCGAATATTCAATATTTATAGGGAAATTTATAGATAAGTATTCTTTTTCTAATTTAGAGATGATTAAAAATAAGATACACAAATAAAGAAATTTATGATAAAACAATTGCAACAAAGATTTACGTCGCAATACCACAGACTAATCCCAAAACCTTCCGTCCCAACTATACTTACGAATTAACTTGTTGGAAAATCTGATATTTTCAAAAGCAATAGAAAGAATATATAGAATTGTACGGCAGAGAGAGAGAGAGAACGCCATTTGAAGAAAATAGCAGATTGACAGGCTTTATTAATGTACCACGTACATAAAGAGGATATTTATTTGGGACATTCCACATATCGGTAAATTACACTAAAATGCTGATGAATATAGTACATTTCTAGCACCATTAATTTAAGAATTAGGGCAAAGGACACAAATAATAAGCACATGCTTGGAAACAAACAAATCGATATATTTGGTTTATTGAATAACTGATAGATGATGGCTAAAATAATGTTACAACCCTTATTCGCAGGCACAACATGCTTATGTTAACAAATACTGTTTCTTGTTATTTTCCATTCCATGGTAATAGCATATCAGCAAACTCTTCATTGCATTTATTTTTATTAAAATATATAAATAGAAAGATATAATAAATTCTGCCACTTAACACGCAATGCCTCCAGAATTCGGCAGAAAGTGGGGAACGGAGTGTCTTAACACTAAGTTTCCTCTGCCTACCCTGTGTGCGCAATACAGCGTAAAGCTGATTTTTTAATTTTGATTTCATCAGAGGAGCATATAAAGTGCTATTTTGATAAAGAATCATTATATCACTCTTCATTTTATAACAAACCCGACAAAATGTGTTGTGATAGTAATAAAACATAATATATATAGCAGGGGTTCAAGTGTGCGATAGTAAATTTTCATTTCTAAAAATTATTAAAAAAATCTATCTTATTTCAAAAAAATATTTAAAAAATATTTTCGTGACGTGACGTAAACGGAGAGTAAAAAGAGTAAGAGGTGTGAACAATAATATAATGTATCCATACTTATATTATAGATTCGAAAGTAACTCTGTGTGTCTGTCTGTGATGCAGTCACGGCTAAACCGCTGATCCGGTTGTGACAAAATGTTATGTAAAGATACTCGAGGATCTTGAGCTGAACATAGGCTACTTTAGGCTTTTACATATTATATACTAATATATTAAAATACCCCTATATTTGATATGCAATTTATTGTTTCACATGTTAATTACTACCGCCATTAAGCAACAAGGAATTTCATTGTTTTAAAAGGCCGTTCAAAATGGGCTTAATGAGAGCCCATTTGTTGTTATTTTTATTTTCTTCTTGTCTAGTACATTAAAGTTTGGTGTAGATTTCCCCAGTTTCAAAAATTACCAGTGTGTAATATTTCTACTCATTAATAAAGGGTAATCCATGAAGATTAGCTAATTACTTCTATAAGATCGTTTAGGCAATCATTAATTAATTGCTTTTAATTTTTTTTTAGTATATAAGGTTCGAGTGTAATACAAGAAATCATTCTATCTCCCAACGTTGAAAAACAATCAACAATATGAAGTGCATCGTGAGTATAAATACTTTTATATAGAAGTACTTTTCTAAGTTTATTTAATAAGACTTATAATCTCTATTTTATTCCACAGGTTTTTTCTATTCTTCTTTGCACAGCAGTTCTTGAAGCCAAGCCTTATGGACTTGGCCTTGGACTTGGTAGACTGGGCCTCGGTGGTGGTCTGGGCACAGGTATGGTGGGAGGCGGGTTGCTGGGCGAAGGCGCGCTAGGACTCGGCTTAGGTGGAGGTCGAGGCATAGGTCTCTATAACGGATTAGGAACTGGCTTAGGCACATTGGGCCTGGGCGGCTTGTCTCGCGGCCAATCTGGATACGCTCAAGGCGGACAGTTCGGAAATAATCTTTTGAACGCTGGTTCAAGTGGTATCGGCAACGAAGGTTTCCTATCCCAAGGAGCTGGTGGCTTCCACGACCAAGGATTTCATCACAGCAAAGTTACATCGGTAAGTTGGTTTTTCAAGTAATGTTCTATAAACTTTTCTTCACTTCTATTAAAATACAAATTTCAGAAAAGGAAATTATGTTCTTTTTGCCAATGCCAATTATTTGTTATAATCTTTTACGCAACTATTAAAATAGCTAACAACGAAAATTCTCACAAGTTTTTAAGAGTATTGACATAGAACAAAATAACAGTGTAACAGTGTTTAGGTTAATTGTTTGTACGAAATCTAAAAGACTTAACATGCATAAATGTATTTGGGTTTTCTTAGACAGAATTTAAGTAATATTTTCTATTTCCCTTTAGATTAACCAAGCTGACGAGTCCGATGCTCACAGTATCGGCGGCGGCCAAGCCTACAACACAGGTGCCCAGGCCGGTGGTGGTTTCAACAATTACCTAAACGGAGCTAATAACTTCGGTAGCCAGTTCGGTATGGGCGGAGGATCCCAACAAGGCTTCTTACTTTAAATATATTCCAATTATTTATATAACAACGAACTTAACTATGTAATGTACAGAATAGTGTTTAACTGATATTTATTCTTAGTTAATAAAAATTATTTAAGATATTTTTTCCTTTTTTTTGACCCCCGTCCGATGTAAAAATGAAGTGTATGTTTGTCTGGTATCATTCCTCCTACGTTGAATTTTGCGGAAAGTGGGGTAGGGAAGTGTCTTTTAAGAACGGAGTATCTTAACACTCTAAATTGTATATATGGATTTCATAAACTACAATATTATAATATATGTAATGGAAATAATGTTTTATTTTAAAATATTACTTTTTTTTATGTAAAGTTCATCTTACTTTCTTTTAGTTTATACAAATAAAAGCACAAAGGAGTTTAGGTTGACCACGTAAAACAATTTTATATGTTATACCGAAAATAATAAATTATCCCAAATTATTTTATAAGTCAAAGGTTTTTATTAAGCCACTCTCGACAGCCAGCTTGGGCATCATCGTATCGGAGCAACCTGCACGCGCCGACTCAGACCAGAAAAATATAAAAAGAATAACCTACTACTACAATTGTAACATATTAAAACCAGAAATAGGTTTTTAATGTAAGTTAGGTTAGACTTTTAGAATTTATGTAATTCCCTTTAAATGACAAATTATTTTGAATTACAACATTGTCGTTATGAACAATGTTATTGTAAGAAGTATGTTTTAGCAAATATTTTTAATCATTTCATAAAATGTCCAAAGGTACCATGAAATCATCAATTCTACGGTAAAGAATCGAAGATTAATTACTTAAAGACAGATTAACAAACATTTTACTATAGTTCGACAACGAATTATGAAAATAAATTAAAATAAAAAAAAATAACATTTGAATTTTGCACGCTCTCGCTCTCTTAATAATAAACGCGTGTTACACACCTGTTTCCATTCCCGGAGTTAGTCAAATGTAGCTTTATTATTAACTAGTGACCCCTGGACGGCTTCGCCCGCTTCTTTTTTATTTTATGTTAGTTAAGTGTATTCAGAAACAAAATTTGGTTATCTATACTGTTGTTATACACTAAATATTATAATTGTAATTTTAATATTTTGACATATTATTTGATTTTGCTCCCAAAATTGTCAATAAATAAAAATTGTTTAGTTATTTCATATCTATCTAGGTACGCGCGCACGACAAGACGGGTTTATCCCGCTCATTCCCCATTCCGTGGAAATTCCGGAATAAAAAGTAGCCTATATGTTTCTCCAAAGCCGGTCGGTGAAAGTCCCATAAAAATCAGTTCAGATGTTTTGGAAATTAGCCCGGATAAATAAAAAGATAAAAATAATAAAATAATTTCTTTGTAATATAGTATTGTATAAATTTAAAAACGTATTATTTTGAAATCACAGACAGATACTTCAATTTTACAAATATAAATGAACAAATGTCTGTCACCTTGAAGTTTTCAATATTTTTTTTTCACGAAGTGCCTAATTGTGACTTATTTACAGGAGATACATAAAATTATATATAGGTCGTCGTGATTTTTATTTAAATTTGGAAATTTTAAAAGTACAATGTACTTACATATATTTAACTCTATTTGCTGTGCATGCGGTCAAAGCATTTTGATGGCATTAATTGTTATAGTTATTTCATTATTTAAGACTAACTAAAAATTACACCGAAACTTCCGAAGAATCTATCTAGCTTTCATTCAAAACAAAACAAAATAAATACCACCAGTAGTTTCAGAGAACCTGAAACGCTATGCCGCTGCGCAACGACTCACTTAATCAAAAGCATTATTATTATTTAATAAATATTCATATACTTCAAGCAGGCGTAGCCGCGTTCGGGTCTACTCGTATTTATATATCTTGTATGGGTTTTCTTTATTCTTCTGTGATCTTCTTTTCAAATTTATGTGTTGAGTTGCCTAGTTACACAAAATACCAGAGTGTAATTATATTCCTATGAATCAATAATGGGTATTATCCACAAAGATTAACTAATCACTCATTTGAGATAATTCAGGTAGTCATTAATTAATTGCTTTTATAAATTTTTGACTATATAAGATTCGAATTAGACATAATATATCATTCTATTTCTCGACGTCTTACAGCAACCAACAACATGAAGTGCATTGTGAGTATATATTTATTTATATAAAATTACTATTTCTCAAATTGTATGTAAAATTTATTTATCAATTTTTTTTTATTTTATTAATTTATCTAAAAATTTATGTATTATTATTTTTTCATTTCACAGGTCTTTTCTATACTCCTTTCCGCAGTAGCTCTTGAAGCCAAGCCCTATGGACTTGGCCTTGGTCTAGGTAGACTCGGTCTAGGAGGCGGGTTCGTGGGAGAAGGCGGGCTAGGACTTGGCTTGGGTACAGGCCTAGGCACCGGTCTCTATAATGGTTTAGGAAACGGCTTGGGCGCATTAGGCCTGGGCGGCTTATCTCGCGGTCAATCTGGATACGCTCAGGGAGGACAGTTCGGAGGTAACCTTGTGAACGCTGGCGCTAGCGGTATTGGCAACCAAGGTTACTTATCCCAGGGAGCTGGTAATTTCCACGACCAAGGATTTCATCACAGCAAAGTTTCATCGGTAAGTTGATTTTACATTTTATATGTTCTATAAACTCTTTTCAAATTAAATTTAAAACCAAATGGCAGAAAATAAATTGACATTTTTTATTAAAAGCTTATTCTTCTCAAATGCTAAATGCATGTAATAATATCTACTTGAGTAATGACTTCTTTTATATCATCATATTGGATTTTAAGTAATATCAATGTTTTAACATATTATTCTCCTAACCTTCAGATTAACCAAGCTGAGGAGTCAGATGCTCACAATATCGGTGGCGGCCAAGCTTACAACACGGGTGCCCAGGCCGGCGGTGGTTTCAATAATTATCTGAATGGAGCTAATAATTTCGGCAGACAGTTCGGTACGGGCGGAGCATCCCAACAAGGCATCTTATTTTAAATAATATATTAAGAAATAATTAATTTAAAAAAACATTCAAGTAAATTATGTACATAACAGTGTCCACATGATATTTATACTTAGATAATAAAAAATATTTTAAGAAACTCCTTTTTTTACTTTTAACCACTGGGACAAGTGGGATCTAACGTTAAGGCACTCCGTTCTCCACTTACCGTCCTACTTTCGAGATATTGCGTAATAAGTTGTATTATTATTAGATAATCAAATTTTATAAAGAATTACACTGCTTAAAATTTCTTAATAAAAAGTATTTAGAATCAATAATATTATAACAAAACTATTTTATCAAGAAATTTATTCTTGAATAAACCATATATTAAAATTTAAACGTACAATATGAGTATTTAGCATAAAGTTAGTACATGCAGGTTGCATAATATGAGTAGGTAAGTAACGGTCACCCAAGGATAACCACGTTTTCTGAATTCTAAATGAAACTGCATAGCTTTATTACCGCATTTTGCATTAAACTTATTTACTACTACTAAAAATATAGCTTATAAATTAGATTTTTCTAACTAGAAACAATTATTTCAAGGTGGGTAGAGGGACAATTGATAAATTAGTCGTTGCGTTAGTTTCATTTTTATTTCTTTCGAAATATTGTGATAGAGTCTAAAGTCCTTAAATATAAATAATTATTTGGCCGTCGTACACAGCGGCGCAACGTTTGAATGTAGCGATGCGATAGTTGAGTTCGATTCCCATTCTGGAAATTAATTATCGTCATTTCATCGCTCTGGTAAGAAGAAAAAGCGAAAAGAAAAAAAAAGAAACCAACGGAGTCGCTTAACGCTAGGTTCCCTCTGTCTACCCTGCTATGCTGCTGTGGCACACATGATCTTATAATTTACAAAGCAAAATACACTAGGATTAAATAAACAATTTTCTGCTTTATAAATTAACCTTTTACCTTTTAGTAACTTACATTTTAGTACTAACTCATATAAAATAAGTTTTAAAAAAATCAGAAGAGAATTCGTACAAATGCAAATTTTTCGTACAGCCCCAGCACAAGCAAAGCAAAATATATAAAACCGGTCAAGTTCTCAAAAATTTGCAGCATTGGAAATAAAAGCGAGGAATTCAATAAAAGTAGGAATAATAATTTTATGAAAAGAAAGCCTCAGCTGTTTTGTTTTCTGTTATTCTGAATTAATTCCCGTCAATAAACCTTTACCATAATAAAATACATATAAAAATGGATCGTAAATTCTAAATTTACACATTTATTTATAAAACACGGTAGTGTTACCCTACACGCAGTGTCTCGGATTCGGACGGACGGAGTGTTATTCGGAGACGGAGTGTTTTGACACTAGATTCCCTTTTCACACTATGTACCTTGTTATGCGTGGCGCATAACAAAATAGAAAGAGAGTACACCGTTCCAAAAATATAAATTATCTGATAATAGTCATTTAATTTATTTACCGGTAATATATTGTATTAGATAAAAACTTCTAATCTTATAATCTCATGATCAAAAACTTATAATCTTACATATTCTATGAACTAGTGTTGTTTTATATAAAAAAAAGCCTACTTATAAATCATGTATTTCCTAGACACAAATGAAATGCCGCATTCTGTCGAAGTGTCGCAATGGGTGGGTCTAGACTGACGTAAGCTAAGCCTAAAGACTAAATGCGGCTTTCTGAGAATATAAAGGAGCTATTCGTGCTGTTTCATTATTATTTGATGTAGAAGGCGCAATTGTTTAAAGAATGTATAAAGAATATATATGAAACGGTGAAATAAGTACATTATTGCAACATAATATACAGTTAAAAACACTGCAAGCATCTTTTATGCAACAAGTACAAGTGCTTTAGAATGTTCCCGGAGTTAATATAGAGTATATGAATATATATATATGCTAATGGTTTACCAGTAACTTCTGAAGAGTCTTGAGGTCCGGGTGCTAATAGCAGACCAGTTCGATGCTATATTATTGTATTTGTATTGTCACCTCAGCCACGTATAACTGCCAAATTTTATGATGAACCAATAATTTTCACTAAATTTACAAAAATAACAAAACTTTTAAAATAACTAATAAATAGTTGGTATCATTACAATCTGTTCATAAATCATTAACCTCATTTTTCCCTGTATATAGGTGAAGGTGGTTCGTTCGTATACAATTTACGAGCGCATCTAAGATTTACGATGTATGACGCACAATTGTTAGAGAATGCAATATCTTCAATATGACACGAGACTGCCTTTGTTTTTGTTCTAACATCTTTATCGAAACGTAGTCATATAAAAGTTTTGTTTTGTTCAGTTATGTATGTATGTTATTTTTTAATAACATAACATAAAAAATCATGTAAAGATTTAAAAAAAAAGGTAAAAACACTATGTTGGTCCTTTGAGCCGGATGCAAGATAGCTTCGTCTTGAATAAAAGTCAACGCCAACATTAATGAGTTCCATCTAGAGTGCAATAACAACGGCTAGCTTTCATAATGTCAAGAATAGTCTGTAAGAATTTCATAATGTCATATTTTCAACAGCGTGTATATGATAAAGAATTTTAATAAGAAATGCCTTCAAAATAGGAGATTATTGCTCAGGATAATATTATACTCATTAATACAGACGAGAACTTGGAAAATATGATTTCTTAGAAATATTAATAAAAATTCTTCTTATTTTTTCGAAGTTTGAAAGCATTTATGCCATTAAAGCTAACTAGAGCTTTCATTTTAAATATAGTTTAATTTTTAATTTTGTGATTTAATAGCAACAGTTTTTTTAGTATATAGTTATTCAAGATCAATTATTAAGTACGTGTACATAGATAATTATTTTTAAATAATGTATACCTACATATTTTTATGATTTTTTTTTTTATTTTGACTTTTGAGGTCGTCGTTGCCCAGTGTTGTGGATTCAATTTATGCCCGAGGAAAGCTAAAAACCTAAAATTTTACCACTAATTAGTTAATTTTTATACCTATTACTTTGACTGTTGACATAAAGAAATCTAAATTATGTCTGTATCGCTTATATCTCACAGTTAAGCACAATCCGTACGCATATTAGATGGATAAAGGCACTTAGTTAGTGGCAGCGATCTAACCGCGTGAGATATTACCCCCTTTACTGCGGCCTAAAACTAATTACTTACGAACTGGAAACGACATTTGAGAAATTTTAGTAAGTACCTGTAAAAAAATAGATATAATTATCACGTTAGTATATTATGTAGAAAAATTAGTTCCCTCTGTCTATTCTGTGACATGTCAGTGGCATTTAGTAAAAAAAAATACCCCTGTCATGATAAGTTCACATAAAATATTATTTTTATATTGAAAAATCTATTATTCCTATTGAAATAGAAAAAGATGACGTAGAAGAGATATTTTTTTTAGAACTGTCTATAATTAACAGTATCGTCAAATGCTCATCACTTATTTCCCAAAATTAATTAAAAAATCCCAAATACCCTTCTAGTTAAAATAAAATCAGTATTTTGTGGTTTATCCCACATTAATTTTGAAACCCTTTGCTCTATATAGAGCCCTGAAAATCTCATTTCCTTATTTATTATCTGAATAGACTCATTGCAATAAAATCTATTTACGTATTTACTTCAGGATAAATAAAGTGATATTTTCGTTTGGGTTACAAATTATATATAATAGTATTTAGTAGCAGCTTCACTTCATTCATTTATTTATCCCGCATGTAGCAGGTAAGGTAGAAATAACGTGTTGTTAAGATACTTCGTTCTCAGCTTTACTTGTTGAGTACTAAACTCAAACGCACCTTGTCTAGCTAGAATGGGGAAATAAGAATAACTGTTTTCACCAAGTGGGGATAAAAACCAAAAATGTTGCGTTTAACGCCAGATGTTGTCTGCTGCCCCATGGTTGCCAGCGAAAGTTGTGGATTCGAATTGCATTAAGAAAAGTAAAAATCAAAAATAATCCTCGATCTGACACAACTAGGTGACAATGGATGAAATATTTTTATTTATATATTATTGTGTTACTAAATAGCTTAAAAAATATATATAAGTTTAAATATTTTATACAATTTCGTTATTTTCAACGAAATTAGATAAAATCAACAACGCTGCTTTCAAGGAACTGGATCCAAGCATCGAACATTAACATACGCAAACAAATTTGAACTCGGCATATGTTTAAAACAGTTTCATGATAATTTAACTTTTGTTTTTGAACTTCCCAATCAATTTGTAGAGACATCAAAATTGAATATGTGGCGGAAGTAATGTTTCAGTTGTACCGAGGGAAACGTTTATATATTAAAATAGTTTGTTTTTCAAGTAACTAGGTTACGCGGTCAATTTAATACGAAATGCAGCAAAAGCGATGCATAAATATTTGTATCTTTTCATTGATTGATTAAGTAAGATCTTTACTGCACTCAGACAGTGCAGGCAGACAGACAACAAGGTGATACTATAAGGGATCCATTTCTTTCGTTTTAATGAAGGGAACAGTATGAAAATAATCGCGGAAAGTAATAAACGGAGTGACGTATATTTTCTAGAGGGATATGTGAATTACAATCCCAGCTTAGCTTATAATATATTTTTCCCCTTAATTACTATCATTATTATGAAAATCATAATTTAAAATAAATGGATGATACAATTCTCTATAATCAAATTCAGAAGCGCGGAAATGGACGAGATTTATGGTAAATCGTAGTCTTATAATTATAAATGGAATGAAAATTTTGTACGATGAATAATAACAACGAATGCTTTGTGTTGTATTGACATTTCATGTTGACTGGCGGAACTCATCGCCGCACTTTGTCTTGTTAACGGAGAGAGAAAATTCCCCCGAGTAGAGAAGGAGACTTAATAATAATACACTAGGAAGCTCTTAAAATTCTTCTTCCTTTTTAATAGTATTGCGACATTGTGATGACATGGCGACGGTACATTAGCGATAAGCGATGATATCATAACGTCAATTGATCCCAATGTTTATGTTACGTCAAGGCTAAGTAGATGTTAATTCAATATACTTATAAGGATTTAACGTATCTTTTTAATTTTTAACCGACTTCACGAAACATAAGTTTTTATTTTGATTTGTATACGTACATTTGTAGATGGTATTGTTGTATATGGTAATTATTCGAGCATGATTTTCTATTCCTAAATGTATAGGTTATGTTTGTCTACAAATTTCATGAAAACTAAAATTTATAGTGATATTATCCTGTTTAATATAAATTCGGTATTATTATTTCTTATTATAATCAATGGATTCCTCTCAATCATACACCACTGAGAGTTCATTAGTTATCACGCGATGTCTTAAAAAGTCTTAAATATAGGGGAAGTGTCTTAAAGTTCTAGTAGGTTCCCTCTGCATAATACTTATTTAGAACGTATTAAAATTTGTACGTAGCGGGACTAGAACCCGTGCTTCCTGGAAACCGTCCCTCTGCATACCCTGCAAATCGGAAATAAGTGTGAAAAGTTATCTTTCATTCCTTCCGCGTCTAACACAATTTGTCAGGTCTATAATAATAAAATCACAAGTGGGCAAAGGCGAAGTAACCAGCTCTCTTGGTGAAGCCAACTATAAAGTTCCGCCAGACATTAAGTGAACGGCTTGCTCAAAAGTTTCTCTACAGCTTGACTTTTATAAGGAACGTGAAATATCACCGGCAAGTTCTAATCGAAGTTTACGAGCCCTAATATGTTGTAAATTCAGAAAGCTGTGTTAATAATTCAGATAATTCTGGGTGAGCATTACTAAAATTTTCTATTATATTTTCCATTTTTTCACTGTCTTTTCACAGACGAAACCGATTGTTAACATATTCCGTTCCACACGTACGGCCCAGTTTTCGATACATTGCTTGTTACTTGTTATTCTTGTATGTTTTTACAAGATCGAGGACATGAAAATAGCCTATTTCCCTGAATGAGAATCGAATCCACAACTGTCGTGATTACAGTCAAACACTATGCTGCTGCGCCATATATTGTAAAAATATTTTAAAATTTTAATAAATTGCGTCCTGATGTATTTAGGGAATAAATTTACAAAAATATAAAGAAAGCAATTTTTTTTAGTAACCACGTTTGTTAAGAAGTTCGGTAAATAAAATAAACAACTTATCCACCCACCTACTATACTCTAATAGTGACAAGCAAATATTAACAATATGAATAACCTGCAAAGTATAAATAGACAGAGACCTTGGTGAAACAATACAACTAATGCGGTGTAGCGGGTGGCCGTGAACTCGGCCGTCAACTCTACTGTGTCATATAGTCTTCCTTTTAGCTTGACAATTAAAACTATTGCAGAATATAGAAAAATAAAAATAATTAAATCAGCTTCACGCTGTATCCCTCACATAGTATGGTAGGCAGAGAAAACATAGTAAAACACTCCGATCCCCCTTTCCGCCGATTTTTTCGAAGCATTTCGTGTTGAATGGCGGAACTCAAGGCCGGGCTTTTAAGCAAAACGCTTGTTTTGTTTTTTACTTGGTGCCAAATCGAAGAGATTAAAATATTACCCTTAAGTCTTTTGCCCCCTGCGCCTCGACGGCTGTAACTATGTAGTGAAATCTAAGAATCTAAATTACACGCACTTCTAATTGCTGTATAATCATGAAACTTAGCAATTTTATGTAGATTAGATAACAATACAATAGAACGGTACCGTCACTAGTATATAATATTTACGAGATCTTAAAATAAAAAAGAAATCTTCAAATATACCTAATTTAAATACCTAGTGCTTTATACAGTATTGTGTTTTACAGAACAGCACATGGTTGTGCATCTGATTTTCATTCGGAAAAATTGAAACGGAATTAACTTTACACAAGTTTCCCTCGACCTACCTAATAAAATATCTAGGGAAAACCATAAATACTTTAGATAAAAACCCTACCTGTAAGTACTACCCTGTTTAATAAAAAAAATAAAAATATTAACCAAATCTTATTAATAATTCGCATGAGGGAACTTAGTAATCCTATAATAGGATCTGGATTATCGACAATTGCTGACCGCTTAGACGCGCCCGGTGTCCACGTAACGTGGTGAGTATAACCGTACCTACTTGAGTAAATCGATATCGGTTATTAAGCCCCAAAGTTGATTTAACCAACGGTACATTGAAGGATGGAAGACCTTGAACATATCCATATCCTATGTTTCTTTTTATTTACGAAATTATACGAAACTGTATTTTATTAGAGCTTAAGAGTGTGTCTTTTCGTCAATACTCAAAAGAATAAGCGTAGGATTACAGTATGAAGCTGAAAAAAAATCTTGTATCAATCATTCCTCATTCTAACTTGTAAGATCGGCGTTGAATTCCGCCATTTAACATGCAACGCCTCCAAGCTGGCCGACAATTGGAAACCGATGTGATCCACGACTAGCTTCTACCTCGAAAAGGAGAAGGAGGTTCCTCGAATAATATAAAACGTGGCATTGTGTTTCTCCACCTAATACATAATGTCTCTTCCACGTCAAGTGGAAATCGGAATATTTTAACACTAAGTTCTCCTACATTACCAAAAGAGAATAAAAAATTAGGTAACGGCACCGGGGCTCCATTAAATACAGTAAAGGGTTTCATAGTCATTGAGCAGAGAGTATCTATGTGAATCGGTACTCCCCTCCGAACAAAGCGACAAGGGTTGGCAGATGTCATCTTTTTAACTGGACCCTTTTAGGGGATGTTAATGCTTTATGAGCTCTTAATACGCGTCAATATGTTTTTTTTTTCAGGTATTCCAGTTTTTTTGGGACACACTCTTGAATACATTCTGATATAATACCACGGTCGCCTCGTGGCGAATCGACATAATCTGAGTGGGAGCGATTCCCACTCATGACGATGAATTCAATCATTTTCTCACTATGTCAAAAAGACAGAGCCCGGCGTTAATTTCCGCAACTCAGCACGCTATGTCCCGAAGATTAGGCTTAAAGTGAAACTAAAAAATGTTTGCCGTTTTTCCATATATTACTGGAAACCAATGAAAAATCTCTGAAATGGACGATATATATAGAGTGAAGTAATTTTTATAGCTGCCTCGAGTGAGAATCGAATCCAACATCAAAACTAAAAAAAACACACTTTCCGCACACAAATTGAAAACAATATTAGCTCGAACCAAAAGTTTCCATTACTTAATACTCGTGAGAGGTCCAATAACCGCGGCAAATGGAATCTGAGTGTATGTAGCCGGATCGCTGGATGGACGTCGTTTGTTACATCGATTGGGCCCTCGTAGCGTGAGTGTAGCAATCATGGTGATAGATCTCTAAAAATCTTTATTTAGGTATGCCTATACGTATAAAAATATTAGACATTTTATTTTTGTGGTGGAATATAAATTTTAAAGTTTTTATAAAGTTGACATAATACCTATAACATAAAAATTGTTTACATCACGCCAGAAAATTGCAGAATTAACTAATAATGGTCATAGAAGAAACGTGAAAAGGCTGCTTTATGAGTGAGGTAACCTAATCAGAAGAATCAATATAGTGGCACGGCGTAGCGTAAATAACAAAATAAATCTCAGAAATATTAACGTAAATAATAATAAATATTTGAATGGAGTGTCTTAACACTAGGTTCCCAGGCAGAGGCACTGCCTAAACTACTATATGCAGGACACAGCGTGAAGCTAAGCAAAAAAAAGGGAATAGAGTGTTTTGACACTACTGTATCCCATCGTATACTTCTAAATTATCAAGGTAAAAACAAGTAAAAAAAAATTTGATCAGCTTGTTATATTTAAACAAAGTGAGCTCGCAGCAAACATAAAAAATGCGATACGAAAAATATTAAAAATATCCAAGTTAAATTGAAAATTTTCACATGGGCTTGACAAAAATCTTTTTTATACTATCAGCCACAGTATTGATTGATGTGCTGAGTTTTCAATATTACTTTAAAAAAGAAATACAATATCTTTTAAATATAAAATACCCATTAGTTTTATAGTTATTTATTTTGTGCTACCATTGAAACATGTATAAATATGTAGAAGAAGTTTTAGCTTCTCCTTTTTCTCTTTCTTCTCGGTTTAGCTAGATTCTAGTTGGGTTAAGCAACGTCTACTTAATCAGATAAGTATGAAACTGATATTTAATGTCCTTCGTCATTACACCAATTGAAATGTCAAGACAATTAACATTTTCTATAATGAAATTGAAATCCATTATTCTTATCGATCTTTTATAATTAGAAATATATATTTATGCGTCATGTATCACCAAACATAGGACGGTAGGCCAAGCTACTACTGTACCGGTAGGACTGTATTAAATAAAAGCTTATAAATAAGTAATCTCTTAAGTGACTGGTAATAGAGATTTGATATCCCTACAAAATGAATATGAATTTCCAAAACAAAACTAAAATTATCGTGAAACTGTTTTAATATTCATATGCCGGGTTCGAATTTGTTTGCGTATGATAATGTTCGATGCTTGGATACGGTTCCTTGGTAGCAGCGGTGTTGATTTTACTTTATTTTATAGTAATTAATAACTTTGTATAAAATACTTCCTTTACCAGTATTTATTTACTTAGCGTTTTGTTATTTTAGGGCAACAATATTAATACATATTCCTATTAATATGAAACACTATTCATTGAACATTATATGCCCTTCATTTACACTACAAACTAAAAGCGACAATAATCTTATTATAATATTGTACCTTCAAGTATATTCTGGAGCCTATGCCATGTGGAATTGGTATAGAGAACCCATCTACCCACGAATGACAAGCTATTCTCATATGATAAGCTTTTTCTCTTTTTTTTCTATTTATTTTAGAAACGTTGCTTACAGCATGCTAGAGACTGTAAGTCAACGCTGTTGCAACGCTTGCCAGATCAGATCAAATATAAATTAATTTGTATACACTATGACACCTCCCGACTGCCTCAAGATTACCTTTAGTCTCAAATTACATAGGGAATATTGCTTGACAATATTTCGTTTATTTATTCAAAAATATCCATTAACCTTAAGTAAACTGACCTCGACGTTGCGTCACGAAGAAAGCTCACGCCGATATGATCTCGCACAGCTATCGGCCCTGAAGAGCGATGGCCCGCATGGGAAATTAAATGCTTCTATCTACAAATACTGATACAATGTATTCAACATTCATCAAATTCCAAGGACGCCATGGTTTGCTTTAATATGGTGTTACGTATATATTGCATTCTCTTTCGTAATAAATAAATACTACTTTTCGTTCTTCACTTTCTGTCGAATTCTGAAAGCATTCTGATACTTCCTCAATTAACGAATGCACATAGGTATAGGTACTCTACCTATCATAAACAACTCTTAGATAGAAACAAATGGAAACATGACCACGGGATCGAGCCGCAAATGA
The DNA here is from genome assembly GCA_000313835.2 of Heliconius melpomene melpomene. NCBI lineage: Eukaryota > Metazoa > Arthropoda > Insecta > Lepidoptera > Nymphalidae > Heliconius > Heliconius melpomene. The sequence goes on from HE671944.1 coordinate 105,855, forward strand.
AAGCTAGTAAGTAATTAAGAATGCTAAATAGAGTCATTAAAAGATAAATTGAATTAAATTGTATGAAATTAAGTTGTCTGCTTTCCAATATAAATCATATGGGGGGCGGGCATATTACAAATTTGTTTTAAATTCCCTCTCTTCCATAGCATAAGCCAGTCAATAATCGACTCCTGGGAGTTGTGAGTCACGTGGGAAATAAAGCTTTGCCTGAAAACGGACTGCTTATTCTTTTTACTTTTATAATACAGGCGACCTTCTAAATATTCTACCATATTCCCTTCTGCATTTCCATAACCATATCATTTGATTGGCTGAAGTTTATTTTAATTTTCAAATTGGTTTGTACATGTGTCTATTTAACTTCATCATTGAGTTAAAAAGGTAGAGAAAAAGTGTTTACAAAATTGACGAGCCTTCCCTAAACGTACGTTTTCTAATGAAGTAAAGAAGAAAACTAAATAAAAAATAAAATATACCTAAAATTATAAATAGCCATTTCATACCAGTGTAGTTCAAAGCCTAGGCCTTCACTTTGAATACGTTATCGAATGTTCCTCTGATCTATTCATGGATTTATTAAGATCCTATGCGGACTAAACGGAGACTTCCATTTCATGTATGAAAGATAGTTTGCTCTGCAGGAAATTGTGTGTGAAGAGATTTATGTTGATATTCTTAAAGCTTTTGTATGATTGAAAATATGTTTTCTTAGATTTTTAACCTTTGACTTAAAAGAGAGGTGTTATAAGTATAAATGTATTGTTAATGTGTGTTTTCTGTTAGAACGTAGCTCGTATTTTATCAAAATTTCTTTTCAACATGCAGACATTTAGAAAAAAAATTGACTAATATTTTGACTTTTCACTGAAACAACCTCACCTTGCTGTAGAGCGAATGATCCCACCGACAACCAAACACAGTCCAACACTGTGCCGCTGGGCCACAAAGGCAACCAACTATATTTATATCAATAAAATAAGAAGTTATAAACATTATAAGTACCGACCGCACACGAATTATAGTTCAATGATTTCGTCACATCACGTCTTCCTTCATCAAAGAGGCACACAACTCTCTATAAAACCACAAATCTCTATAAAAATGGTCTATCTAACAAATAAAACATAATTCAGTCTAAGCTAAACTTTAAAAATCATTTAAATTATTTCGTTTTTAAGAATCTCTAAACGTCACGCTTTGTTCTGCCACTAGAGCGAATATATAAAAATGACTTATTGCCCCGTGTTGGAATCGAATCCACAACCGTCACGATTACAGTCAGTTTATGTATCGCTGCTAAAATTTAGAAATCAAAATCAAATATTTCTTATTGGTAGACCGTAGCGTTTAGCATTCCGTTCTCTCTCGTTTCTTCGCTAAGGGACAAAACGTAAAGCTAAAACACTCCTACTAATAACTACTTTTAGCCAATGATTAAGTGAAAAATATAAATAAAAAATAATTTATTAGAAAATATTTTAGATGAACCACTTTTCTTTTGGTAGGCATATGTACACTGAAGGTAAAGCGGACGTGTCGCCTGTCTGCGTGACAACAATCGAAGATACGTGAAATGCATTGTAATCGACGTTCAGAGCAGGCCATTGAGCGTTGTATGTTCTATATCACGCCTATGAAACAATATTTTTTTAGCTTCACGGGTTAAACAGAGGGAACCTAATAATTAATTAATACCTAAAATGATAAACCTAATAAATTTAAAAATAATTCTATAACTTTGATAAATGCCTACAATAATAGATTTTTTCATATATCTTCCATGTACAAACAACAGTCAGTTTCAATTTTTTACATTGTGTAGATATCGCACACATGGCAAACAGCCTTCACAGAATTTAATTAAGAAATTCAATACCAATTAAAACGGATGATAAAAGATAAAATGAATGGCATAAAACGACATCTAATCTGCCTATAAGAAATTGTATAAAACAAACAATACCGAGACATTAACATGAAAATCTTCCCTGTTCATGTAAAATTTGTAACATAGCTAAGATACATACATACCAACATAAAAAAATACTTATTTTTAAGAAGAATTTCGCTTTATCACTGTTTGTAATAAAAGTGTTCAAAATATCAGAAAAGATGAAGACAAAGGACTTTGTGTGAAGAGTGAGGGAATTTAAAAGGTCTCTTAAATTAAAGAGGACTTTATGAAGGCAGTATTCATTGATATATTTGAAAAGATAACCATTTTATGTGTGACCTCATCTGCTTGAAAGACGAAATAGTAGGTATATATTTTATACTAACCTTCAATATAAATGTAATCATTAATTCGATTCCCACTCGGGAAAATTAATTATTTTCATTTCGTCGTTCTAGTAACAAGCAAGCAAAGAACGGGATTTCATTCAATCTCAATATCAATGTCTTCAAATTTGGACTCTCCGGAGGGCATGTATGAAGAGGTTGATGACTGTGGTGGTGGCTAAAGAGATATGCGGGGACGGTTACTGTTACCTTCTAAGAAAATATTATATCTTCAATTTTAAAGAAAATAATAATATCTACTACCTGTACTGTATGTTTTTCCTACGAACTTAGTTGACCGAATTACATTTACACGCTAGTTAATCATTACATAATTACTTTAGTCACAAAGAGGTGTTATCGGTTACTCACCTGCACTAAGATAACCCAAATTCTACAAGTCACTACACTACATATTATATTCATGTTTTAAATTTTAATATAAAATAAATTAAAATTAAATAACATTTCTAAATATGTAACATTTAAAAATATGTTAATATTTACTTTGATTAAAAAAACAGCAAATATTTTTTTTAATGGATTGGAATGCCGAATAGACTGAGAATTTGAGACATTAAATGTCAACAGGCCGAACTCAACGTCCCTTCTTCTTATTTAGACGGGCAATTACTGCACCTCACAGCCTTTCAATGTTAATTATATGCTATTAAAGTTATGAATATAAGCAATTCTTTATTCTGAAACCTATATAGATAAACGATTTACTGAGGAACTCTCAGAAACGCTTGAATAGCTCTGGATTTGCTTTAGAATATTCTACTGGTATTGTTGAACAAGCCTTTATCGAAAACGACAAACTATGGGAGTACAATGAAGTGAAGTGGTTCAAATATTGTGGAGATTCTTGTATATCAGAAACAAGGCTATGTTATTTTATTTTATATTTTACTAACTTTTTGACCGCGGCTTCGCCCGCTTGGATTTATAATATTAAAGTATACATGTATTATATACTAGCGAACCACTCGCGGCTTTGTTCACGCTCGTCTCCGAATTGACTTAACTCATTTAACTGCAATTTTCACTATTGTGTGTTGGGAAACTTCCCTTAATATTTAATGTTTGTTTTTTACAATTGGTTTATAAATAAAAAGTTATACCATTTTCAAGATCGTTTTTCGACAAAATTGCTATAAACGACAATATCATTGAATTGGCTAAATGAAATATTACTTTTCAATATAGATATTATCTATATTTATATTTAATAAACTATATCATTATTAGAAAACGAATAGAGGGACGAAGAGTAATACAGATTAATAAATTATAATTAAGTAGTTCAAGCGCGTCGCTACTTAACAATATGTTTTGTAGGTATTCATTAGGTATATCAATAGTTTAGTCATTGAAGAAAAATCTAAAAAATGTTTTAAAAATTGTTATTATGTGATAAAGAAGACTTTTAGATTTCTTAAGGTTAACTAATATCATTTACTTTATTAGAAATCGCAAATATGGCCATGACTAAAAGTTAGTATAGTGGAATAAGCACTGATTTCGCAAATTTTATATTTCACCCTTCGAATTCAAATTCTTGGCACGTTTTATACAGCAGGATATGGTTCCAACTTACGGATGTCTGTGCATACATGATATTTGTAAATTAGACATATTCAGAAATGATTTTGGCATGTTTCTATAAATGCCAATGTTTTTAACAATTCACAAGTCCTTGATTTTTGTGTGTCTTTTTAAAATATTATTAGCGCTTCCGTTTGCATCTTAAACATATAATTTCGTTATTTTTCGTTTCCGAAGAATATTACGTAAAACCTCTCTTAGTGCTCCTCTCCATTCCCCAAGGATCATTCATGCCAAATTACAGCGTTCTACTCCGTGTAGTTTCAACTATTAGTTGTCAACCAATCAGTAACGGAAGAGTTTTACATTCAAATATAGATATCATTATGGTAAAGTATTTTCTCGTAGTATCAGAGTGTCCTAGCCTACTACTAAATTAACATGATTGTAAGTCGTGATGCATTTGGGACATGTCACGCTGCACACCACGGTTACAAGTCCAAATCTCACTCGAGGGAATATTTACACTAAACAGCACGTATTTGTCTGATCCATTTAGATAAAATACGGCGTTGAGATACGTCACTTAATAGGCTTTGGTGGTAAGCGCGGCGTTTGTTGTTTCAGATATTCAACATCCAATGTCTCTAAAATTTGGCGCCCAATTCATTGCGTTTCGTCGCTAACCATGCAATGTCTCGGAAATTGGGTGGAAAGTGTGAAATATCACTATATGCGGGATAAAGCGTGAAGCTAAAAAAGGATTCAAACTAATTGACTACATAAAATTATTTATTAATATTTCATATTAGAATTGCAAAATTGAAACTTTAGAGTCTCATAAAGTTAACCAAATCGCTATGCAAATGAAGCTCCCGAACGGCCATTTTTACGACTCAGATACATTTTCTTATTTGTTTTATGACTTATAAAATAATAAACCAAATGAAATACAAACGCTATAAACGACTATATTAATTCCCACGTGGGACAGCTATTAAAGTATAGAAGTGGCTATAACAAGTCCACTGTGGAGGTCGGAGAGTTGTGCCACTAAAATATAGAAATACAGACTGTTATCTATGCGACTAGGGATCTATATAATTGCAATGAACAAATCAAAGATTTTTCATTTATATTTATTTTAACATACAAAACTCGGGAACTACTGTTTCTAAATATTTTTTTATTAGATAGTAACATCTATGGAAGAAAGCTATAAGCTATATCACATCAGATTCAGAATCACCACAGGTGAAAGCTAGTTATATTTATTTACAATTCTTTATAATAATAAAAAAAACTGTCCAGCAAGACTGTTAAACCCTCTTTAACAGGAAGAAAGAAATGAAAATATCCGTATATATTTTGTTTACTATTCAAAATAAATATTTCACTATTGTATCCATTACTAGTATTTCTATCCATCACAGCATTTAAAGAAAATAACAAAACCAAAAACGACGTTTCATACGAAAAATGTAAGCTTTTAAAGTAGAAAGATTCAATTGACAAAAAGCAAAAGCTGAAATTCTACTTCAAAATAAATAGTAAAAATGTTTCACAAAACTATTTGTCTCAATATAGTTAAAGAGTTCACTACACATGAACATACATATATTTTGTATAATAAAATTTTAAATATCAAGGAGAGATTACTTCTGCTATATTTTCATACAACCGTGTCAGGGACATTTATTACGGTCGAGGATTGAAAATGCATACTTTTAAAATGTTATATAAAATTGTAATTCCTTTTAACAAATTTATAGTAGCAGTAGTAGTAGGAGCCGTTGCGGCGCAAGGGCACAAGAGTACTATTGTAAATACCACGGTTGCAGGTTCGATTTCCACTCAGGACTATTAAATATTCAATATTATCGTTTCCTCGTTGAAATGCCTCCTGAATTTCGCGGTAAAAGGGGAACGTTAATGGGAACAGAGTGTCTTAACATTAGGTTCCCAGGTTCCGTCTGCCTACCCTGCTATACAGTGTGATGCTGATTTTATTTATTTTAAATAAATAGATTTATTTTAGCTTCGGTAGACAAACGTCACCTAGTGTTAAGACACTCACTTTCACACTTTCCGCCGATTTTCTAGATAGTGCGTGGGTGGCGTGTTGCGGCGGGACTTAGTGCGGCGTTTTGTCTTGTAAACAGAGCGAGAAAATTAAAACATAAAATAATTAATTTCGCCGAATGGGAGTTAAACCTACAACTGTAACATTTACAGTCACACTGTGCCACTGCGCCATTACCTAAATACAAATTATTTGTATGTGAAAATACTAAAAATAACAACTTATAATTATCACTACGACGGCCCTTGTCTCGCCCTCTTCTCGATGGACCTTAGAAAAATCACGTCCACGTCCACAGTTTTACGGTAATGATGTATTAAATAGATCATTAAAAATATTTCGGAATAAAAGCTTTCTTTTTTTTCACATTTTGTATTACATATTCCATATTTTTCAATTTTTTCCCGCTTTACCATGTATCCCGATAAAAGGATAAACTCCAATAGTCCTTTATATAAGCGTCTTCAATTAAATAAATTCTATACTTTATGATTTAGTGCAGATATTTAATAATTGTTATTTTATTTTTTATTTGGGAAAAAATGCAAAAATTAAAAGTATAAAAACAATTGTACTTTTTTAGACAGGAAGTTAAAAAATATATAAAAAAAACTCGATAGCTTTTAATTTATTGAACATGTAAATTTCACTAGCGGAACAAATGAATTTAGTCAAATTTATCGATATGTTAACACGTATCGATGACCGGCGACACTTTTTTTTGATAATTGCTTAATATATTTCCATGGTTTATAGATGCTTAGTCGATTGTGATGGAATTGTGTAAAGGTGTTTCTAAATTTCTTTTTGTTTATTTTTATTACACATTTTGAGTTAGGGTGACATAAGAAAATAATATAAAATACAGCTTGCAATTAGCACTTTATACAAAACTATTCGATAGCAACCTAACTAATTATACACTCAAAAGAAACTTTCCATTTAGAACACAGAGAGGAAAAAAGAAACCAGCAGTCCCTCGTCGGGTGGAACCCTGAAAACCCTAAATTGAGTCGGAAGAAAATGTTTAATTGCACGAGGGACGGGACAATAAATTACAGTCGCATTTTATTTTCAGCGAGAACAAAGAACGAGCTCTTTCGTGGGTCTGAGACTGTGTAGTAAATATTATATTGGGAAGGGAGTGAAAGTGGGGAAAAGATGGAAAAAAAACAAATAGTGTATAAAAAGTACTTTTTTTAGCTTTACGTTGTATCCCGCATATATCAGTTACTACACCAGCATATAGTATTAGAGTAGGGTGAGAGAGCCTAGTGTTATACACTCTGTTTTTTACGCACCGTTCAATTTTCAAGGCTTTGCGTGATGACAGATGAAACTCAAGGATATAAGTATCTATTTCGATAAATGTACGTATTTCAGGTGAGAAAAAAGTGGCCGTAGATAGATTTTTTATTTAGGGAGTACTAAGTAGAGTAATGTACTGTGTTGGGCATCACAACTTTTAGAAATTAAACAAAGTATTTAACAAAGGTAGACGCGACGTTATTGTCGTTTTTTTTTTCGCTTTCGCTGCGTTCCTTCACTCAACGAATGTGTAACTAAAATATTTTTTCAAACTTCTAACAATATGTACAAACATTCTACTAGTAACTATATACTTACAAATAAAGAACCAACCAGGTAGCTGCTGCAATAAAGACTTGGATCTAATTAAGCACAATTAAAACAAGTGGATTTAAAAGCTTAACGAATTTAAACTTGAGTACAATGTAACAAACTGCAGTTTTACTTCACAGTCTTATTATAAAATTTTATGGTTACAATACTCTTTTTAATTGAAATGTTTATTAAAATAACTATGTTTATTTAAAATAAGGTATAACTAATTTGATTATTAAAACTATTTAAACTAACGATGTTCAGCTCCTTTTTCACGATTTTTCTCGCATTGTTTTGCAGTATACAGACAGACGGCCTCTCGTTTAATATAATAACCAAATCTAAGAATCGAAATTATTTAAGCCCAAACATAGATTGAAATTCGACCTATGTACCGTCATCGTATATGGTTAAACACGTCCCAATTCATTACCATACAATAATTTATTTTATCCCAACCAATGCTGAATAAAGCAAAGTTCGAGACATATAAATTCGTCCCAGTTTACACGCTCAAATATCCAATGGAGGTCGTAAAAGCCAAATTACACTGTAATTAACAAGGCTAATAAAAAGGATTAGCTTTTTTATTCATACTTCGTAGGAAGCTCTTGTGCCAAAATCGTGGAATCCTTAAATAAATATGTATTAAACGTAATAGATACTTAAAACAAACTATTACTTGCTTTTAATTAAGAGATTGTATACAGTGATGTGTACAATTTAGAACTTTATATCTCATCTATAGTTCACTGAATATGTATAACTTGAAATAATTATTTGGACAATATAATTATTTTTAAATATATCTAGATACAATATACAAGTCAGTCCCCAGTCTAATCACTTATAATGGAACGATTTTCGTTTTTATTGTGATAAAAACGAATTTACGAAAATGAAAATTGCGAAAGAGGTATGTACATACGTAGAGACCGTAACCTTTGGCGCTCCGTACTCTCAGGCTCCTCCGCTAGGGATAAAGCGTGAAGCTAAGTAAAAACGTCACCCAACAAGTAATTTCTGGAAAAAAAATAAACGGAAAATTCTGTCACTCTGTTCTCTACATTAGGTCTACTGAGACTACTCTACATGACGCAGGGTATGAGTAATACATCCACAAATTCAATTTGAGCCATATTTTCAGTATATTTACATGATGTTTGTAATAATAACGCACAGATGTGCATCTGTAGATGCAGAATGATATTTGTAAAAGTTATACGAGAGCTAGTTGGCAATCCACCAGCCCCATTGAAAGCAAATGGACAAGATTGCGCCAACTCGTTATCTAAGTACTGTAATGGGCAGTTTTTGTGGTAACATGAATAAATTATTATTTGGTAACTTTATATACAATACATATGTTTTTTTATATCGATAATGAAAATTTGGTACCACCTCAAGATATCGATAACTGGAGGCATTACATAAGTTCACAAAGGAAGCATTATTTGTAAAGTTATATGATTTTCCGCTCGATTGTGATCTAGGCTGAGGGGAATCACAATTTATCTCCTCCTCGATTCATTTTCACGATCAATTGACTGTATAATTGCTTGGATAACTTTCTAATTAAATTCTACTATGTACTTATGGCCGTCGATAACCAACTTCTGGACGTAGTCGAGCGTTAAAGTATCTGGTTAGACCACATGCTGCTTAGAATAGTTGAGTAGGGGAGCTCCCTACACTCACTAATTTACTTACATGTTAAATTTCCTTCCAGCATGTGAAAGCTTCCCAAGTTTGTCTGTCAGTTCAAATGAAAAATAGTTCAATGAATTGTCCACTACTGTAATAATGTAGTAAGATGCTAATAAACGAAATGTATCACCGAAAGGATAACAAATTATAGTTCAAAGCAACACAAGGTAATTCTTGCCTAATTCAAACTCTTTCGGATTTATAATATTTTTACGTAATTAAACACCAGATACGGAAATATTACAAGTAACAATAAGTATTTCATTGCTTATTAATTAATACCCACGAAGTAATAATACAATTTAAGGTTCAAATCTATACTAATACAGGGTGAGTCATATTGAACTTTCCGATTTCAATAAGGTGTGTATTAAAAACAAAGCGACATGCAGTAAAAATTATTTTATTGTTTGAAAGCACATAACATGCAGTTTTAATTTAGTTGGTTTTAAAAATGATATCCTGTAAATGTCTACCTCCATTGACCACACACTGCTGAAGCCTTTCCCGGAAGTTGTCCATTACTCGTCGAGTCATATTCAGCGGAATAGCATTGATTTCTTCCGTGATTGCAGCCTTCAGTTCATCGATGGTTCGGGGACGATGCGTGTACACCTTTTCCTTCAGGTAACCCCAGAGAAAGAAATCGCAGGGGGTTAAATCAGGTGATCTCGGCG
>HE671944.1:119038-189325 GCA_000313835.2 Heliconius melpomene melpomene
CCAATAGCAAAATGTAAACGGAACGCACGCTGTGTTGTGATCACGGAGCCGCCATTTTTAATAAACTCTTCAACTACGAACGCACGATGTTGTCCCGACCAAGCCATTGCTCACACTAAAACTGCATGTCATGGCGCGTCTAATGACACCATCCCCACCCTTCTACTCCTTCCCTTCTTCGTGCAACGTCCTTCCAAAACCGGAAAGTTCAATATGACTCACCCTGTATAATAAAGCGGAAGAGTTTGTTTGTTTGTTTGTTTGAACGCTAAGATCTCTGGATCTACTGGATCGATTTACTTTGTTTTTGTTTTGTATGAAAGCTGCATTCTTCAGAAGTGCTATAGGCTATATAATATTACATTACACATATGTACTAATAAATTAAAATACTTTCTAATTTGACATGCAATTTATTCTGCCATGTTAATAACAACCGTCGTCGCTACGCGACCGCGTTCGTTACCGCGTCATTTTGATATTCATCCTTATGAAAACAAATATAATAGTCACTTTTAGCATTTCATCTAGATTGAAATTATATTTCTATAGAAATTATATTCTTATATTTCAAGCAGGCGTAGCCGCGTCCGGGTCCGCTAGTAATTCTATATTATTCCAAAGTGAAAATTATTTTCAGATTCGAAACAAAAGATGTTGATCAAACTCAATTTCTATATTTATTATTACTCGTATTAAACCTTATCCTTATCAAGTCAATTATTTATAGTAATGCAAATTTCTTGGTTGTTTATAGAAATATGATCACCAGCCACTTCATTCACTCTTCATTTTGAACTTGGGATGTTTTCGTCCCATTACAATCCTTATTCCCATACACAACAGCATTAGTAAGATCTTTGATTTTCCCATTTGAATTATCCAAAACAAACGTTTTTTTTAAAACGAACCAGTTAGTTTGAGGTAAGCGCATTCAACCAAACGCTATTTAGATTCTGATGTTGTTACCAGCCAGGCCAGTTTCATCAATCTTGTGTTTGGGATAGTTTATATTATAAATAATATTAGAACAGGAGCATGTAATATGGCTGTCGTTACCATATTCTTAAGAATACAGTACTATCTAATACAGTATTGCTATAATAGCTGATAACATTTTAAAGATTTCATTTTTACACGCTATTATTTTATCCCGTATATTTTATCCAGGATATAATTTACAAGACATTAGATGTTGACTGGCGAAACTCGTGTCACGCTTTTTTGTTTATTTTCTTACCAAAGCAAGAAAAATAAAACTATGTAATTAATTTCTCTTAGTTAAAATCAAATTAATAACCGTCGCAGTTACAGTCAATGTCAAATATATATCTATTTAAATAAAATATAAAGCAAAAAGAGAAAAAGATAAAGCACGTTGCAGATAATAAAAATGCTTAAAGAAAAAAAACCAATAAATTATATTTAGTTAATTCGCTCGGGTAATTAACAACTTTAATTTCAGTTGAGTAATAACTTAGACTTCATGACAACTTAGTTTATTAGCAGAACTTTGTATCTGATGCCTTTTCTAATGAAAGACCACCTTTAAAAGGGGTGTAGGTGAAATGAAAGGGAGACTGAGTTAGTAAAGTCTGTTTTATAATACACAAATAATAACAAAATTTATTCATGATTCAAGCAAAGAAAATTAGACAACTATTATAGTTTTACGGGGCCGTCATAGCACAGGTGGGATGTAAACGCGTGGGTTTTGAGTTCGATTCCCACTCGGAGGAATTATTATATGCAGGACACAGCGTGAAGTTATATAAATGAAGAGTAAGTATTTACTGGTCGATCTTACATAATTGTCTATTCTTTCATTATAAGCTGTGAATAAACTGTAAGATAATAAAAACACTCAAAATAATAAGGGAAGAAAGACCGTCGTCTCCTGTCAGATATTTCATATTTTTTGTAATTACGATTTTTGTTGCCTTTCCAAGAAATAAATTTAAAACCATTGATGGCACGTCGATGTTTATATCTATTTTTGTTCCTTTAGTCTGATTACAATGAAGTACAAAATATTTCCGCTTTATCATTTTTTTTTCTTTAGGTAAAGTAGTAATTTTTCTGTAAGTAAAGAAGTAATCAATACATAAAAAGAAAATAAAATTAATATATTCATAATTCAAATATACCTTGCATTTACTTTGATATTGTGCACAAAAAAATGTCAGTAGTACCAGTCTATTTCTCCTACCATCTAGTAACAGTATCCAAAGGATATAGAATACGGCAATCTAACAGAATGATTAGGATTATATATCTAATACGCTCGCACACGGATAATCTCAGCTTAGCATCGCTCGCGGTCGAACCGCAGCTTTACGCTAATCGCTACTTTAATGTAGGAAACATTATGGTAATGCTGTACGCGGATAACTTTGTACTACAATTTAATAAAAGTTACAGCTAAGTAGAGTTTTGTGTACAAACTCTTAAATAGTTTTAGATTTTAGCATAATTTTTAATAAAATTTAAATAATTTAAAATTGTATGTGTCAGGATGTCACGGTGAGATTAAAGATGGACGTGTTGGGACGTGAAACTTGGGTACGTAGAGAATAAGTGATGAAAGAATGATAAAGAAGATTTATAAAGCAGTCAGAGATGAGACTTCAATTGACCTTCGAGGTACTGGTTGAAGTAAAACACATGAGGGATCCCAGAAATTAAATTAATATTTAAAAAAGTCGGGATACATCACAAGTTCATAATAATACTGATACAGGATAACGATGTACAAAATTCAATCTCCATTTTCCATCATTCCATTGAAATTTTTAATCCCTGAAAATTCTCATCATAATAAAATGTTAGTGAATGAAATTGTTATTTTCCATCATACAAATTTATTTTAAACTTAAAAATTGTGAAAAACACGCATTTTATAGCGTGTTTGTTCATAGAAAGTAAGACTAGTTTTAGTTTAATGTTTATTTAGCTAATTTCTATACAACATCAACAGGATTCCCTTTTAAAATAATACAATTTCTGTGAAGGTAACAGAGTAGGCAGAAAGAACTTAGTGTCAAGACACTGCGATCTCCTTTTTCTGCCAGAGTTCGAGATATTGTCCATAGAGTTTGTCATACCAAAGTGGGGAAAATACTTCATTTCTTCAAGTGGGAATATGGAAAACTGAATGAGCATAATTTCAACCCGTATCTCTTGGAGACCGTTCACGAAAAAAGCACTCTTATTTCACATACTCGAATATGACATATATATCTATGTCTTAGGTATATATATAAACAAAACTCATGTAATTAATCATTGCAGTGCACGGTCGACGCCGACATTTGACAAATTATCCTTCACGTATCTGTTGTACGATGTTACCTTTCGTTTTTTTACCCATTATAACTGATAATGGAAGCTGTCTGTCTGATAACAAATACCTATGGACTGTAACATTTAGAAAGATGCTAAAAAGTTAAATTATTATTATTATTTAACTTTTTAGCATCAAAAAAAGTATTTTTTCGTACAAAAAAATACTTTTTTTGAATAAAAATAATTTCACTTTATATCTTACATATAGCAGAGTAGGCAGAGTTACCCTAGCTAAGATTCTGTTCCCCACGTATTGTCTTGTTTTCGAAGGATGGGGCCCCTTTGCAACGCCACGTTATGTCTTGATATCAAAGTGATACAATGAAAATAATTCATTGCCCTAAGCGGGGATCGAACCTAGAATCGTCGCGTCTACAATAAGACGCTGTGACGTTATCTGTATATAAACAATTTCACTATATACATTAAAAGACATAAATATAAAATAATATATTTATAAATGTAATCATCTGTTGAACATATTTGTTTTAAGTTCTCTTCTTGTTCACGGAAAGAACTTAAGAATCATCAATGTTATAGAACATAATGAAAAACAGCATTAAAATAAAAGAAATCATGTTGTTTTAAGACAAGAAAAATATATAAATCTAACAGCTTAATTAATACAAACAAAAAATATTTTTCCTCTTCCTTAATGGATTATGTATTTTATTTATTTAAAAAATCAAGTACCTCGATTTCGGACGAATCGAAATAACCAGTCTAGTGAGTCATTGAGAACACCTGCATTCTTATTTTATAAAACGAAACATTTAAATAAAAAAAAATATTTAGTTATATAAAACAAGTTTTTATTTGTTTTTAATGATTTGAAAAAAAATATATAAATATTTATATTTAAAAGGTAAATACTGACTTAAGGAAAAAAAAATATTTTAAAGATTAACTTTGGATTTGAATACACAAATTTTGCGTGTAACACATAGTTACCAAGTGTTTTTCCATACATAATTGTTGATACAGTCTTAAATAGAGAAATTACCTGTAACAAAATAAAATTACAATTAGTAAAATCAGTATCAAATTGTACACCGTCGTGGCGGAGGGGCAGAAGAGTGCAACTGTAAGGGCCACCGTCGTGGGTTCAATTCCCAGTAGGGAAATGAAATATTTCATTTTTTTTCCCTGCTTGCTGCTCGCTCTCAACATGCAATGCCTCGAGAATTCGGCGAAAAGTGGAGCACCAGTGTCTTAATGGGAACGGAGTGTTAGGTTTGCTGTGCCTACTCTATCATGTGCAGGACACAGCGTGAAACTAAAAAAATAACATCAATATATTTAAAACTCCTACTATTATTAAATAGCAAATAACATTTGATGTATATAATGTAACTCTTCTATGGTTAGTAATTTTAATTTTTAAGCTTTATAACTGCAGCAGTGTAGGTATATAACAGAGTGAAGAATTCCAATTTTTTTCAAGATCTTTTAAAATATTCAATACGAAGACATGTCATTATGGTCATCATATCGTAGCGGCATAGCGTCTGACTAAAAATGCGACAGTCGTGGGTTCGATTCCCACTCGAAAGAATAAATTATGTTCATTTCTGCGCTTTGGTAAAGTCAAAGTTCGTCGTTGAGTTTCATCACTAAGCACACAATGTCACGAAGGATGTGGAACCTACGTTCCACTAGAAGCGTCTGAACACTAGATTCATTGTTTACCCACGGATACGGCTGGTAAGCGGAATATATACTTCTATAAAAGTATGTATAATTCTTTTTTATCTGAACATTACAACTCGAGCTATCTAAAGATAGCTGCTGTGTGATCCTTAAAAGAATGTCTTATAACACTGAGGTTGCCAACTTAATGACTTCCTTAATTAATTTTAAACTGAAATAATAGTTAACTATTCTTATTTTCCGAATGGAAATTGAAATGGAAGGCCGTCGTGGCACGGTAGCACAAGACTGTTTAATTGTGACGTTGTTGATCTGATTAAAATACATTTTCATTTCCTTGCTCGGTCGCGTGCAATGCGCGGCGTTAAGTTCTGCCACTCAACACGCCTCGAAAACTGTGGCGGAACAGAGGGTCTTAACACTAGATTCCCTCTGCCTACCCTATTACATGTGGGGTACAATGTGAAGCTAAAGAAAATACTGTACAGTTTAACCAAGTGTGTATAGTGTAAGGGGTAATGGGTAAAGAAGTGCCCGTTGCCCATTCTCCAACAGAATTCAAAACAATGCATTTGAATAGCGGAATTCAACGCCGCTCCTTATCTTGCAAGGGCAGGAAAATGAAAATAATGAACTCGCCCAATTATAGACGCGACAAATGTACCGCGTTGACCTCTCTTTATACATTTAACACGTTGCTTCTATAAGACATTAGTAAACTATAGATGTCTATAAAGTCCATATATGGTATAGCAGGTAGACGCGGCGCCGGCGCACTTGACACGTCCTACATACTCTATCGCAAATCGAATAGAGTATAGCTGATAAGGCAGCAAATTTTCCAAATAATTTAAATTTGTTTCTTATATTTTTTAATGGTCAAATGCGCGTATCTACGAGAGCAAAATTCAAAACGCAATGTCTCGTCTTAAAATGTTAGTAAAATTAAACCTTTAGGGTGAAACATATAACTTTCTCTTGGCATCGATATAAAAATGCAGTATCTTCGATCTGGACAGCCTTGACTTCGTTGTTAACTAACCGGTTATTATGACCGGGGAAATCAGAATACCGCCCTTTTATTTTTTTATAATAGTGATGTCATGTAGCGTCTATTGAATGTATTGATTTCAGCGACAGTTACGCTTATCATTCTTGTTTATCTATTCATCTGTTTACTATATTATAAAAAAAATATTGATGTAATATTATATTTATGACGTGTTTATCACTACAAGGACGTCACTGAAAGTAAATATTATAATTCCGCCGCAGAAATTGAACCCACATCGCGTTCACAGACAAACGCCGTCCCACTGCACCACCACAACAACGTATGTTCCATTATACTAAGCAGGTAAGAGTATTTTTTCAGGAATACTTACAATAACAATTCTCTCAGAAAAACTTTAGTTAATTTAGTTTTCATCTTTCCATTATTAGAAAGATAATATTATGAAAACTGATAAGGGGCAAGCTTACTAAAACAAGGCCTGGTTAGGCCTTCAGCCATAATAAAGTTTCTTTTTATCATCTTCACGCTTTATCCCGCATCAAAGGGAAGCACATATTTAAGATATTTTGTTGAACGCTCTTCGCACAAAATTTTAAAACATTATGTGTTATAATTCAATGCCACGGTTTTATTACCAGAGCTTTCTGAAAAATTATTCATTTCCCCGAGTGGGAAACCAACGGACAACCGCCTTGTTTACACTAAAACGATATACCTACTAAAAAAAATACTTTACTTACTATGAATAAAAAAAATATACACATTATCTTCTAAATAACCTGTCAAACGGACTGTGACGAAGTTTATATAACAAAATAAAAATACTTTTAACCACCAAAAAAAATCAACAAAGCTCAAAAACATAATAGCATAACAGTTATTTTTACAATTTCACAAAACAATCTGCTGCGGAATGCGAAACAAAGCTTTTCAGTCGACAGACCGACCGCGGATAACGAAATACCGACCTCTGACCGCTTCAGCCGCGACTGTAACTACCTAGGGTAGATATTAACATGTGTTTAACCTATTGTATTTTTTAGCGTTGGCATAGGGGACGCTAGGAACCTAAGGTTACGACACTATTTTCATCGAGACACTTCCGTTCCGTATTTTCCGCCGAATTCTTCAGGCAATGCGTGTTAAGTGGCAGAACTCAACGAGGCCCTTTCCCTAGTTATGCTTGTGCCCCACGGGGCGTGCGACTGTTAGTTAGATTCCCAATCGAGGGAATGAAGTATTTAATATTTTCATTTCCTCGCTCTGGTAACGAGGCAAAGCGCAGCGTCGAATTTCTCTACGCAATGTCTCGAGAATTCGGCGGAAAGTGGAGAACGGAAGTGTCTTAATAGGAACGTATTATCTTAAAATTAGGTACCTAAATTCCCTCTGCCTACCCGGCTATGTACGAGATACCTCTTGGGAGCTTAAAAACATATCTACGTATATATAAAAATGTCAATATAATTAAAACACATTACATAACTAAAAATAAATTTCGCACACGTTTTCTAACTTCAGAAAATTATTATTATTTTAAATGTTCATCTAAGACAAATGAAGTTGCGTTATGAGAGCATTAAATATAATTGTTTAAGTCCACGGGAGATTCCATCAATTTTCGTTGTGTTCGAGTACAACAGAGGGCCAGCAGGTACCTCCCGGAGGGTTATGTTTGTGACAGCGCCCCAAATCGAATTAGTACAAAATTTTGATATTTATTAAGCATTTTGCCTAAATTTTTGTACCTACCTTGAGAAGTTTATCTGAAAACCCTCGTTTTTATTACTTACTTACTTAAAACTAATATGGTTAACGACTGACTGTTGTGGACATATTATAACTTAGTTGACGCGCGATTTGGGGTGGTTTAGAGTTCCAATTGTACTATTAAACGTACCCACGTTTAAAAGTAATAATTTGAGAATACTGAAAAGAATTAATTAATTTATTTAATAATTCCTCAAAAGTACTAAGGTCTGGTATTGTGTAAGGGGAAACTGGTGTCCCTTTTCCCTAGTGATTTTAGCGGTGACGCACCGTACCCTATCTTTCATTAAATTTTCCAGACATTGTCAGTCGAGTGGCGGAATTAAACGTCACTCTTTATCTTATTATGAATATGTTTACATAAGTGCTGGTTCTTATAGCATTTCCTTATTATCAAGAAGTTGCATGACATAATTTAAATACGTCTTATCGTCTATGTTTGCATTATCATAATCATCATTATCAACCTGTCCTCGTCCACTGCTGTAAATAGTGACTCTACTCTACAATATACTTTTACATATAAATAAACAAACAAAAGGTCGGATCAATCAAAACGTCAATACACTAACTATCTAACGATCAACCATTTCTATCTAAGCTTTAGCCAAATGAAAACATAAATTAAAGTAAACCATTTGTAGATAATACGCGGTGATGAATATCACATTTCACATTAACTTGATTGAAATCACGGTACTGTACACTAAAAGGACTTTATTTGTATTAAATTTCGATTATAATCAGAACTTTTATACGTAGTGAAAACAGTGATGGTTGTGGGTTAACCTCTAGTTTTATTATCAACTTCATATTGTATCTGGAACTGGAACGAAAATTGGAACAGGTTCCAAAGCCAAAATAGAGCTGCTGGAATATGGTTCTCATTTAGAGTTAGACACTGTGCTGCTGCTCCAGCAAGGGCATCAACAATTGAAAACATAACATAAGAAAATCACACAAAACACACATTTAATTTAATTATAGTTAAAACTATATTCTCCAAGTTTTTTAATCATACATTTAGCAATGCTATA
The DNA here is from genome assembly GCA_000313835.2 of Heliconius melpomene melpomene. Classification (NCBI taxonomy): domain Eukaryota; kingdom Metazoa; phylum Arthropoda; class Insecta; order Lepidoptera; family Nymphalidae; genus Heliconius; species Heliconius melpomene. Next base: position 127,856 of record HE671944.1, read on the forward strand.
GACCTATAATTAACATTTCAGCCAGCTGGGGTCAAAGGTCAGCCGTGTTAGTGAAATTGCTCTACATAGATCGCAATCTGCATGTGTATACATCGTTTAGACTTAAAATATCAAAATATATGTGTTAAAAAAGAAAAGTAACTTCTCATAAATAACTTGGTACATTAAACGTATATCAAATATTTTGGCTTCGATTGATATTTGTTAAAATGTTTGTGTAAATAAACTTTGAGAGCAACGAGTAATGTGGAATACGGAACGGAGTATCTTAACACTAGGCTTCTGCTGCCTTCCCTGCCATATTTTAAACTAGTGATAGCCTTTGTCCACTAAATTTTTTGCTATATTAAATCTAAATTATTGAGGGTTATTGAGTTTAAGACATTCCTCATTTTCTCCATTTTCTAGACATTGAATTGGTCGAATTTAAATAAAAACACGTTCTTTGATTTATTACCACGACGAGATATTATAAAAAGACGGCATCATCATCAAGAGACATCAAAGTTATTGTACGAGACATTTTCTAGCGTTTTAAATAAATAGTAACGTTCAACCGCGTTTTATATGATAATAACCTCTAAGCTTTACGGTTGATTTTGTGGTTGTATCTAATTATGTACAAAATAAATTGCTGTTTGCGCTTTCAGCCGCGCTCTGCACTCAACGCACTGCCCAAAACACGGTTAAGTATAGATTTTAACTAAAATTTACTATAATATGTATACATATAAACTATTAATGCATATATTATTAGATAATTTGGATTAACAATGACGCTATTTAATCATATTTTTGAGTAGAATGAGAGACATAAAATATATTGATAAATAGTATACTGACACAACACTATATTCAATAATATTAGTGTTATATCAGTAAACGTTGCGATTTTTTCATGTCAATGATGGTGAGTGTAGGTCCGAATCCCATTACAGAGAATCGAGAACGAAGTTAAATTTGAACTTCTATCAGCGTGTAACGAAAAATGTTCAAGAATTGAGAATGAATAATAAAAACATGTAGAATAAGTGTTAATTAAATAAGGCAACTAAAAGTCTCGACACCGTCTTCTCTACTTTCCGCCGAACTTTCGAGACATTGCGTGTGTAGACAGACAGACACAGACAACAGACAACAGACAGACATTGCGTGTGGTATTTTGGAAATGAAAATAAATAAGAAATAGTCATTCTCCGGAATAGAGTTTCACCTACAACCGTTGCGTTCAGAAAATGTCAATCAAAACACAAGTAATTTATAAACAATATTTATTTTATTATTTATAAACAAATGAAATATAATTTAAATAAAAATAAGCTTTTACGTGCCAATAAAAACGGAGGTAAGTAAACGTTTTAAGCACACTACCTACCACGGCTATCACAGGAACTATCGATCATAGAACCGTTGCAAATGGCCGTCAATTTGTCATCGAAATGTACTTTACTAAAATAGACACTGTGAAATCGGACGCCATGCTATGTTGACGACTAAAACTTTTAGAATAAAGTCTTACAATTGGAATTTATCAATATTTTTTTTCACGCTGTCTACTGCATACAGCCGGGGCGGTTGAGGAGAGATCTAGTATTAGCACACTCTGTTCTGGCTAATTTTCGAGAGGGCGTCGTGCCTTATCCTAGATAATAATTCATTTCCTCGAATGAGAATCGAACCTACAACAGTTCTGATTACAGTGAGATGATGATGATGCCGCATTGTGCTTACGACAGTTACATCAATATTTGCAAATAACTGTAAGCAGAGTAAGAAATAATGGAGTTCGCTTTGCTTCTTTATAACATACTTGTTTAGTATTAAGAATATCATACTACTTACATAAGATAAAAAAGCACAAACATAAGAGGAAAAAATTACGTTCGACTTTTTATTTTTAATTGCAGTCATCAACCTACGAAGCGAAGGGCGGTTCGCGAGCGAAGCGAGAAGAACAAACGAGCCGGAGCCTTTACGTAATAAAATATGATTTTAATTAAGAATGTAAATTCCTAAAAGCAACACACTTTATATTGACAAATTGACAACCTTCACGTTTTCTCATTGAATATATCAAAAAAATATGAATTATACATTTCTACGGCAACAAAGCTTGTCTGTTTACACAATTTTGTCAATCCTCAAAAAACGGTTCTAAATAGGTTACGTAAATACACGTTATCATATATTTTTAACTGGTATTTGTTTTGTAGCTATATTGCTACAGGTGTTTAAATTAAAGGGAATATTTTTCTTTTACATTTACCAACAGAATTAATTATTTAATATTTTCATTTTCTTGCTGTGGTAATAAATCAAAGCACGGCGTTGAGTTTCATCACTCAACAGAGTGTCTTAACACTAGTGAACCTAGTGTTCTGCCTACCCTTCTACAAGCGGGATTCAGCGTGAAATTTATATACACGTAACAATTACAATTATATAAATTCAATATGGCATTCTAGCCTCTAGACTGCCAAATCTACTATGCCGACCACTGCAATACTAATCTTAGCTATTTCCAGAATTTACTCAGCACCATTTTGTTGAGCATTCGTTTATTTGCTCCACCAGTAGATACCTGTCGTATAAGTATTGATAAAAAGCAAATGAAATGTACCACAATGTTTACTTTTAATCTTGTATTTTACTGGAAAATGTATTAAATATAATCTATATTTTATGATTTACTTTTTTTTAGGTTCCTTGAGGCCACCGTGGGGCAGGGGCAAGGCTATGACTGTAACACGACTGTTATGGGTCTTTATTTATTCTATTTCTTATTAATGTGGAGAATAAATTTTACTGTCAGCTTGCAATCATTTACAAATCATTCCCTTTGATGTCTTGCTTCGCTTCCAACAAATGAAAATAACAAAAATTAATTTCGGTACCTGGTTCTAATTAATAGCGATCAAATTGAAGAATGAAATTCAACGATCTTTTGTTCAAAATATTTACGTTCATGGCTTTGATAAATACCTATTAATTAACTTTACATTGATGTTTTCATTCTATTTTTGGAATAAATTATATAACTAAGTGACAAATGTCTAAAAATACTTATTATTAAAATTTTCTAAGGATAAGAAGTATTTAGGAAACGTATAAAAATTTTTACAAAGCGGGACTCGAACCCGCATCTCATAGAGACTGTTTCCGTGTAACTCGTTTTATATAAATAAAAAGAAACTTTTGTTTACTTTTTTATAATTTTAATTAGTGTGGTTAATAAAATAAAAAAATAAGTTGATAAAAAAAAAACAACTTGATTGAGATTTAAAATAAGGCAAATAAACACAAGTGCCATTTGTAATAAGATATACGTACTGTGGTCTACAGTGTACACTCTACAGTGCTTGCGCAATCGAACGGATAATATTACAATGATACATCTATTGCATGAATATTGAATACGTTGAAACATTTATTTGCATTGTCCGCAAAATATTCTTGATACTCGCCTTCGTCGGCGATTTTGCGTGGACTTTAGACGTAAAATGGGAAATCAAGTTATTTTCGTTTCCCTTGAAATTTCAAACTCTCCTCTCTTTTTTCTCGCCTACCCTCCTTAACCTACCAACATCGTGCCACATTTCATATTTCAACTTTTTATAGTTATAAATTCAATAGTTTTATTTGTTACGTCCTTTGTGATTCAAACAGTAACGGAAAAAATACTTATTTAATAAATAAAATAAAAAATATTTTTGAATTAAAAAAAAATATTTCCCAGAGTAACAATCAAATCCACAATCGTCGTGTTTAAAGTAAAAAGCTGTGCTACTACTCCACGACGGTCTCAATCGCCTAATTGAAGATACCATTTTAATATCGCCTATTCGACGAATCCATTATTATAATATTGACAATATAATTAAATAAGAGATATTAATCCGAATCCTTGCGACTGACGCGGACGGTTTGTTTAAAGAGGATCGTTTTGATTGAATCGGTTAATTTTATTCACGAGTATTCACAAGATTTTGCTGTATTTTCACAAATTATTGTAATTTATGGAAAATACATATTTTCGTTTTTTTTTTAATAAATTTATTTCTGTGATATGCCACTTCAATGCAGTTTGTATAGTTTTGATATATCTTTGATAATATATATTGTATATTTTAGTAGGAGTCCGCCCTCCATGGATTCACCGTGCGGATGAGGTGTTGTCGGCAAGTGGGAAGGAGAGAAGCTGGGAGCGGTGCCTGGTATTCAAGCACCAATCCACCGGCACAACGGCACAATGGGCATGGCCACCAACTTAATTGACTATCCCTCAAATACTTTCGCGAAGGTTATGAAGTTGACGATTTAACTTATAGTTAGTGATACTGCTACAATGGGACTTGGTAATAACGATTTATACAATAAACGGAAAACTGGTTATTAGTGAGTTCCAGAGTCATACTTGCCGTTTTAATTATGTTTGTATGAAACTTCGTTACTACAAATGCTAGGAGTCTCAAATTTTGCATAGACGTCACTAGGACGTAGTCATGGAGACAGAAATTAATAATAACATAACGCGGGTGAAACCGCGAGCGGGCCGCTAGTATTAAATAGCAAGTAACTTAGTAATTCTCTTTTCCCTGTAGTCTAATTCTCATGTAATAGTAATTATGATTAATAGTATTTTATCATATTAAGCGGAACTCCCGAAGAATAATATCTATACCAGAAAACTTTAATCCCAAAGGAGTCATTGGTATCGGAATAATAAAAGATTATTTTGCTTATTTATAAGAACCAGAGCACTTCTTCTCTATATAATCATTTTAATGGTGTTAAATTTCCATACTCTTCTGTCCGCACAATTATCGTAAAAAGGGGTACAAAATTTTTGTTTCACGTATTAATAGATGAATTTATTAATTGAGGCCATCATAGCGCATTCGAATATGATTATAGGTATAATTCTCATTAAAAATAAATGATTTATTTAAATTTTCTTGCTCCAGAAAGACATGAGTGCGACGTTGAATTCCGCTTTTCAACACAGACAAATAGTAAATAACAAAGACAGGTTACCAAAAATAAAAAAAGTTTTTTAAATTTTAAATCATCCTGTTTTAGCAGCATCAGCTTTTGCCTTTCTGAGAAATGAAAATGGTTTTTTGTTTTATTATTTTAACCCTATATACGTCAAAGGATTTTATTATTAAAAGGTTGCCATAGTTTATGTTTAGTTGTTACCGAAGCTCAACTTATTTAAACTACAGCTTTTAACGATATAAGTTATAAAAAATCACAAGATTTAACTATTATAATAATAAAATTAGATACCTTGCCGACTTAGTATTTATAATGGATATATAATTGTATAATTGGTAAGTGGAACTTAAATTATATGTATAAAAAATATTTCATTAATTGGTTTAAATTATTCATCATACAGACATCTATTTAAAATTGAAAATTCATCTATTTTTGGTTCACAATGTATATTAAGGTACTATATATTAAGTACTAATAAGTAATTCTTAAAACTAAGTACCTATACAAATATCCCTTAAGCCGCTCAGGACTACAGGTCACAACGAAACAATTTCTTTACCTCACTTGATTGAAATACTGGAAGTTCATCAAGGCGACGAGCTTTCGTATTGAGATGCTAGTTCAAAGCTTTTTTTCAAACATTTCGAATAACACTTCAGAGAGCTCCAGGATTAGAACCTATTGATCCGACGAGATCACCTTACTGTGCGCCTCGTGGAGGCAATTGATTTCAAAAACAGAAAATGAACTCACAGCTATAGGAGTATAACAGACGGCTATTGAAATAGTATCCTTATTGCACAGGAAGTAAACATTGCATAGAGTAGGATTACTTATTTAGAATTTGACTTTTACTTTAGTATTTTTATTTAAATTAATCTTTCTGGTTTTCTGTAACTGTTTTATTAAATAAGTATAAATAGAGTTTATCATTAAGACCTTTGAAAAGTTCCACTATGCAAGTCCTGCCTTTATCATGAGATCAGCTCGATAATATCATATTATTGTACTATCATCTAAGCCACGAACAGCTGAGTCAAGTTCAGATAATATTTTTTATTACATTTTATTACACTTTTACAGAGCTACAAATAAAAAAAGTGTACATTTCCAAAAGGAGTAGATTCAAATTCCGCTACATTCAAGTACTTAATTATAAATATTTTTTTAGTATTTTCTTCCCAATAAGACTTTAAAAATATTAAAAAGTACAAAACGAGCGAATAAAAGCGTGTTAAAAAAGAACATAATATGTTACTACAAAAGTAATATTGCCGAATTCGCCGTCATCGCCAAGGCACGCCTACCGGGAATTCGTTAAAGTAGAAATATTTAAGTCCGAAAAAGACCAGAACGAAGAACTAAACGTCTAGACTACTATACATATATATTTGAAACAGATAGATATTGGTATGGGTCGACAGAATTTTTATTTTCACGCTGTATAAAGCAAGGTAGACACAGGGAACCTAGTATTATTCACTTACACTCCGTTCCCCACTTTCCGCCTAATGTCACCAGGGCATTGGATGTAGAGTGGCGGAACTCAACACCGCGCTTTGTCTCGTTGCCAGAGCTAAGAAATTAAATTATTAATTATTAAATTTCCTCAAGTGGGAATCGAATCTAAAACCTTCGCGTTTACAGTCATACGCTATAAACCCTGCGCCGTAACTATCTTCAGCATATATAATATTTTGTAATATATGTATTAGTAACCATAGCCAAGAGGATCCAATACAAAGCGAGTTTCAATAGTACCTACCAGCCGGCTCCCAGGCTTCATTTCTCAGAACGATGCAGGTAGACCGTTTATTTGTTCCCGTCGCTTTGTTGACTGGACCAATACATACATATATATATGAAATACTTCATTTACATAATTTATCGCTTTGAAAAAATCTTAGCTAACGAACTAAGACATTTTGAGGCTGTCGTCATATTATGAAACGGTATCTTCATTTAATATTATACAGCTAAATAATTAATTTAATTTCCTATGTGAACTTTCGATCCTCTTGAATAGTTGTAAGATATTACAGTCATTACATTGTTAAGTATAATTTGAAAAGAAAATATAGTTCTAACTCTAAAAAAGCTAAAAATAAAGAACCAAGTAACATGTTGAGATATTGGAAAAAAGAACAGAAACTAGAACAGTTTATCCATTACTCTGTCATGGACCTCTAAACTGATTTTAATTAAATTTGACATGGGCAAAGCTGGGACATCAGGGAGTGACAAAAGGCCATGTTTCATTACAGAAAATTACGTTATTTCCGCGTTAAACGATTTTTTAATTATTCTTTGCTATATGTTAACTTTATTGCAACTGTACTAAGCCCACAGTCTTATTAGATCTATTCAATGGTTTAATCTCCCTTTTTTTAAAAATTTCTGTTCGTTAAAATATTCTGTTCTACACTATCCTTCGCTTCTTTCAATAAAACATAAACAGTAAAATGTTTTCGTAATATGATAGGATCTAATTATCATATCAATTCGAGAGACAAAGAAAAAAAATCTCTTATTGAACTTGTAGAGTAGTTAAAAAATATGTGTATATAAGTTGAATATGAGCAAAATTTATAATTATTTATACTAAACGAATATACTACAAATGGTAGTCCTACTTTAAAAAGTCAGGTGTCCCTTTTTAAACCATCAAAGCCGTTAACAAACGTGACAATAATTTAAAATGGCGATTGCTTTTGTATAATAAAAACTACATATTAAAAAAAACCGGACAAGCGCGGATCCGGCTTGCCCATCGAGGGCTCCGTACAAAAATTGAATTGAACTTTTTATGCTACTTTTAATGCGAGCTGCCAAATTTCACAATTCTAGGTTAACCAGAAGTAGCTACTCTATGAGTTTTGAGTCCCTTTATAGTGTCGAAATACGCATTTATTATGATTTAACGGCCATATCTCTTTTTAACAATTGTTTTTATTCAGAAAATCATGGGGCCGTAGATGTGATTGTGTGATTTATGGTATGAATTGACAGACAACAAAGTGATCATAAGCGTTCCTTTTTTTCTTAATAGGTACGGTATCCTAAAAATATTCTTTGTCTTTAAAATACTATAAATAACGGCATTCTTGTTCCTATAACTGCATTTTTGATGTTACCTGTAACAAGACAATATATTTTATTACCAAGTGTAGTAAAAGCTAAAAATATTTTATTAATTACTTAAAATGCTTAAATTATATTTAGCATTACAAATATTTGAAAACCCGACGCAAACAAAACACTATATCTAAATACAGTAAAACAAAAATGTATGAAACGTGGTTTTAATATTCGAACCCAATGGCTACGTCTATTAACTTCTTAAAATACACTAAAGCTACAAAACGAAATGCATAATAATAATCTCTCAAACATTTTCCAATCCTAAAACGATACAAACATCAATTCGTCTTGTACCTACAAACGAGCGAGCGTAGAGTGTAGGCCATCTCATCGGTGATTCATAGGAAAACGGTAAAGAGGCACCGCCTGTGTAATATTGGCTTTAACATTGCCTTCGCCGGAAGAGTCTAGCTGTAAGCAGAATGGTCGTGGGACCATATCTCGCTTGGGGCAGTAAATTTTTCTCATATATCCGCTCTGATAAAACAAAGTAATAATTAAATAACTATTTTAAAAAATACGTCCTTAAGCGAGATTCGAACCTAAAACCATTGAGTTCACTCATATAACCCTCTAACTAAAGGCGCCAAGACATTCATTACAAGTTCTATTACCTAACTAAGCCCGACGATAGTTTTCAAACGACCTCAGTCGGTTAAAACTTACAAAATGAATATAAATGTAAATTTATATCAGAAGAACTATTTTAAAGGAACATTTTAAAGAAAAAGAAATACTAAAAGAGTGGAAACTGAACCATTTAGATCGGGGAAAGAAGTTTCTTTCAATAAAAAAGGAGTTGTTAGTTGCAAAGAAGTTAAAAAGAAAATGAGATGATGGATTATAGCTGGAGATGTGAGGTTTCTTTTAATAATAATTAATTAGGTTCTTTCTGTTTATATGAAAAGTTGCTAAAAACCAAAACGAAACACGAAATTAATCAGTAAGAAATAATATTACGAATAAATCTTTGTATGTATCTTCTAATTAATGTATCTTTGTATGTATCTTCTTGTACTATATAAATTTTGACAATAAAATTTAATTGAGGCCATCGTGACGCAGCGGTAGAGCGCCTGACAGGAAACGCGACAGTTAGGCAGAGGAACTTAGTGTTTAGACACTCCATTCCCCACTTTCCGCCGAATTCTGGAGGCATTGCGTGATGAGTGGCGGAACGCCGCGCTTTGCCTCAACACCAGAGTTAAGAAATGAAAATATAAATGTAAATAATTATTTCACTTCCTCAAGTGGGGATCGAACCCACAATCAGTCGTTTTTACAGTCACACTTTATGCCCCTGCGTCACAGCTGGCCTCAACTAAGCAATAAAAACTGGCAGATATAACTAAAGAGAATAATAACAAGAGTAAAAAGCCCTCAATTGTATTGGAATCGAAATCTTTACTTTCTTTACGTAGGCATACAATATACATATTTATAATACAAACGTACGACGATATTGAAAAAGTAAAATAAAAAATAATTAACACGGGCAATCAATTACGACTGACATATTTCATACATGCTCAGATAAATAATGACATATTCGATAAACATTTCATTCGGTTATTAATTTTAATTATAGAGCAATTTTATTATTATTTTGTGTTATTTTTGATACAAAAAGAGAGAGAGAGAGAGAGAGAGTATCCATCTCCATCTGTTGCACCGTAGCTCCTGAATGAATTACGTCGTTGTCTATTTGGGTAGGGTAGTCAGAGAGAATCCGAGAACCTAGTGTGTAACACTAGACACGGGACACTTCGTTCCCTCATTCAGATACTTCTGTTTCCCACTTCCCACTTTTCACCGAGTTCTGGAGGCAATGCCTCGTGTGGAGAGGCGGATCCAACACCACGCCTATATATTTCATGCATCTAACTGGGAATTCAACTCACAACCGGCGCGTTTACAATGGCACACTTGAGCCTCTGCGCTACTACGGTCTCAAATGAATGATTTTATATAATAAAAATAAATATAGTATATTCTATAATTAGTAGTTAAGAAAATTATAGCTTCCTCAGTCTCTCGTCTTCACAAACGAATGCGCACTTCAATGAAGGTCCTAAACTAACACTAGGTATCGGGATTCAATATATCCACCGATAGTTGTTCAAAGCTTTCGACCTCCGTTTGAGAAGATGGTGTATTGGTTTTAGGTAACTCTTGGGCTACGTCTTAATAATCTTTTCTTACTTGAACTTGACTAGGAATGAGAAAATGGTGATTTTCTACATTACTTATAATATAAATCTATATTGTAGTGTTTGTTATAATATTATATTGGTATTATATTGGTAAGAAGAAATAATATAATATTTTTTATATTTTATAAAAAATAAAAAAAAACAGTATAGTACTTGTATTGTTTTTCCTCCTTAGAGTAGTAGGTAATATGTGATTCACTACCAATTAGAGGTGTACCTTATTTTATAACACTGACGTAATTGCAGTTATTTGAAAAAAAAAACTATATGCAAACATTGATTACACCTTTTAATTATGTCAATTATTATTACTATATTAACAAATTAATATATAAAAAAAACCAAGCAAACGAATATAAGAATGTACAAAATCTACTAAGAATCTATATTCCAATAAACGACCCATCAAGATGTAAAAATCGACATACAGGCAAGCATAAGAATACACAAAGAACTCTAACATTCAGAGAAAGGCACGAAAAAGGTCCTTTGAAATTGCAAATTGAGTTTTCGTATCAAATTATATGAACTTCATGTAATGCATTTAAAAACCAGATAAATACATGGAGGGAGGGGAGGAGAAGATAGAAGAATAAATTTATATTCGCGAGCCATTTCCGTTCGGGCGGAGGCAATCAAAGTTGCTAAATGAAGTTCCACAATTTCGTTCCATACTTTGCTTATACGAGTATGCCTTTGTTGGACTTCAGCTTTAGTCATCTTTTCAGCTTTACGCTGTATCCCGAATATAGCAGGACAACAAGGCTAGAGGAAACCTAATGTTACGAATCCTTTCCCCATTCCCTCCAATTTTTAAGACATTGCGTGTCGAGTGGTGGAACTCAAGACTGCATTTTGTCTTGTTACCAACAAGGAAAATGAAAATAAGTTATACCCTCCGAGTGGAAATCGAATCCACTATAGTCACGTTTAACAGTCAGACGCTGTACTCCGTTATTTATTTAATTCTATACTTTGTTTATTTGCCTTTGTTGGGTTTCAACTTTAAGAGTTATTTGCTAATATAGTTTCAAAGGGCTCTATAATGTTTGAACAAAGTTGCAAGCTAATATACTTGACTTATATAAGGAATCCTTTATTGATTTTGGTTTAGAAGATGTCGATTCTGTTAACATTTAAAAAATTGTAAAAAATATTGTTACTTCCTCTATATTCATGTTTTAAGGAAAGAATATATATTAACACTAGGATCCCTCTGCCTTCTGTGTGCTGGATGCAGCGTGAATCTAATTTTACTTACCATCAATACTTAAAAGTTGGACTCAACACGTACCACATCGAAGTTACCATTACTATCCACGACATCGCACATCGCCTCATAGAGAGCCCAGAAGCGAGAAATAAGATTAATAGTGGGTCCGGTCTGCATACAAACAGCGTAAAATGGTTATCACCCTCCACTGAATTTATGTTATGGGACAGTTGCCGACGTGACTCTGACACACAGATAAATTATTGAACGAATTGCTTGGAAGAAGTTAAAGTTAACGTGAAGAATGCAAATATACTTAGTGTGCGAGTACAACTCCGTGCTTTGATCCGACTACGACAAAATGGCAACCATGTTTCAATACTAAATCAGCCATACGTTAGTAAGCGTGTGTTTAAGACCTAACCTTATAAAATTTATTATATTTTGCTTTCTGTTATTTTGCAATAGCTTGGATATGCATTAGAAATTTATCAACCGATTATTACAATTATCAGAAAATGCCATAAGCTAGGATTATGACCCTGTCTAAATATCAATTTTGGACATTTTTTGACAAATCTGCATACTATGTGAATTTCAATATGTAAAACAGTTCCTACCTACCAACATGCCAAATTACAACTTTCCAAGTCCAGCAGTTTCATCTGTGCATTGTCTCGTAATATAGCTAGCTGCCTTACATCAATCTTATAATATCTTATTGTAAGACATCCTAATCTTACCCTTATATAACACTAGCGACCCCCTTGCGGCTTCGCCCGCTTTTACTACTGGATTATTCATATAATGTATGTTTGCAAAGCACTTGATATAATGTGAAAATTAATTAAACCCTAATGCAACCCGCATTTTCGTAGTTTCAATAAGGATTTTCCAATTGTTTAACACAGCAAGGATTTTTTAGTAGGTACCGTAATTTTAAATCTGTGCTACTAATCTTTTCAAGTACTTATTAAAATATATTTAAATGACTATTTTTAGATAGTTAAATGACTATTTTTAAACGGAAGAAATTATAAACAAAAGCCTACCTACTAATAACTACTACAAAAAATATATCGCGCTGAAATAATACATTCAACTCTAATTATTCAATACGTGCAAACGCATCTAAATCTTCGTTGCTATAAAGGCAGGCGGGTTTTTTTTTTGCTTGTGGTTAATGCTGAAGAGGGTATTCTGTCCCTGATGAAAAGCAAGCACTACGTGGCTGCCTGTGAGGAAAATTAAATAGAATGCATCGGCCGGGAATCAAACACGGGCCGCCCGCGTGGCAGGCGAGCATTCTACCACTGAACCACCGATGCGTGTAAACAGGCGGGCGCGGCGGACGCATGGCGAGTGGCGAGCCGTTTCGCAGCAAGGATTTTTTGATATTGTAACAACTTCTAAAGTACTTATTAAAATGAAAAGCTGAGAGTAAGGGATAAGTAAAACTTGAGTCGATACTGCTGAAGTGTCAACGACGTGATGTGTCAACAATTAAATGCGTTTTTCTCTTAAACTATTCGCAATTTCGAAATTGTGTAAAACGCAAATTTTATCTTCGTTTAACGTAGAAAATTAATAAAGTATTTTAAAGGATAAGGATTAATACCATTATGGAAAAATATCCCTCACAATAAAAAATATATTGAAATTATTATTTTTAGACAGAAATATGATCACTACACGTTATCCTTAAAAGATAAAAATATGCTCTCGCGGACTTTTTTGTAGATCTTATTGAGAGGAACAATACTCCAGTACTATTTTTTCATGTAGTACTTACCATTAAAGCAGCGCATGCGCGAAAGTGTCTCAGCGGGTAGGACTTTATTCATATTTTTCGTATTTATGTTAATTTACATAAGAATGTACAAATAATAAACTATATATAAACCTTCTACGAAAAATACTCGACCTAATGGTGAAAACCGCAATAAAATCCGTTGGGTGGTTTAGAAGAAGAAGAGTTAGAAACAACAGACAGACACGAAAAGCGACTTTGTTTTATAAGATATAGGATATTGCATCAAAATACCTACTAAAAATCTTTCATCAAAATAGTTTTAAACCTTAAAGCTCTAACCAAAGTTGTCCAAACCATCACCATAACAGTTAACAGCCTCCTAGAGCAACATGACGGTAGATATAGGATTATCTGCAGATACCGCACCTATGCTACACGACACCATAAATGGCTGTGGCACTCGGTATCATAGGTCACACGTTAGCTGGCATATATCCATATGCGTATAACAATGGGGTATATGTTAGTTACTAACATTGCTTTGTTGAGATTTTGAAACTTCGTTGAAATTTGTTTTAGTTTTTAGCTAGTTACCTTGTTATTTTTTATTATATTATCAGATGTGTAAACTTTTAAGTTTTAGTGTCTTAATTAATGTATGATAGAAGTCTGAATAATAAACATAGTTATTGACTACGAAATCCGGAAAAACATGTATTTTGTTGTACTTCTCACGTGTATATTAGTGTAATAGTAACTTGTGTCTGTAGCTTATCATAATAGGTCAAATAAAAAATAAAGAGACAATTTAGATAACCCATTCTATTTGCCATTTTACCCATTTATCATGTTAGGTAACGGGACTTTTTTTTAAATATTCTAGCGGAAATGTTCAGTACATACATGCTACTATGACGCCTTGTGGAAGGCTTAGAGGAAGGATGAAGAGACCTATACAGCCCTTCAATATACTAGATCAGGATTTTGTTTAAATAATAAGTTTCCTATTCAAATCGAGTTAAAAAAGCGGAAAACAAATCTATAAAAATAAATAAATAAATTTAAATAAAAAAATAAGTTGCATATAGTGGCAAAATAAAGTCAACATAAACATATTTGTGCTAACTAAAAAGGAAAAACGAGCGCAATACTTCATAAAAATTGCCACGGGAGCCATTTAAATTCTACAGAGCTCCTTAGAAATATTTAATTGTTTGAAAAATAGGTCCTGAAAATTAAATTGCTTTAAGAATAGCCTTTTTTGGGTCGCGCAATCGGATAAATACCATCTCGATGCCATATTGTCATTTAAATTGCCATATTGAAATTTTATTTTAACTAACAATTGAACTTATAATATCAATCTTAATAATCTGTTTTTAACCACTACACATAGAGTAAGTCATTAGTAAATACAAGTACAAACACAAATGCAAGAAACATTTTCTAGAATGAACATAATTTTAGCAACATCGTCGACTTCAGCGAGCGCCATTTCGTAATTAGTTGACTATTCATTTTTAATGAGTTATAAAAGCTGAGAAATAATAATGAGATATTAATTATTGAAAATTTTACATTTTCTTTGTTAAAATTATGATATTTTGTTTATATTGGGTAACTATTAGGTAAATAGCTATTAACTGCGACTTCGCCCGCGGTGTCAACTGGAAATAACTAGTCCTATGTGATACTTTCTGCGTGCGGGCTGTAAATATTAAACTTACGTAATATAGCCTTCTTTGATAAATAGACTATACAAAACTAAAATATTTTTTCAATTTCAACCAGTACTTCTTGAGATTAACGTATTAAACAATGAAACTCTTCAACTTAAACCTAAGCGTAAACTAATAGTACATATAGTAGTAAAAGTGTCTTTAATAGGAATAGTGTCTTAACACTTGGTTCCCAGGTTCCCTCTGCCTACTCGAAAAATATAAAAAAATACCTGTATACAATGTTTTTATTAAATACCCAAAATTTAAACTCGAAAACTTAATTCTGAGATTTCAATACGAAGTTTCTTAAATTTAACACATAAACACATAGAAATATTTACTAGTCAGTTTGTTTGCATTGCTCTAAACACACTCGAGCTACACTACACCGCTTTGCTTTAAGCCAAAAGACCAATACTAGGGTACTCCTTAATAGTGAATAGCTGGTGTGTGTTAAATTAAGGTATTTAAGAAAAGTTCAGCTCGTAAAGACTTGCAATTAGCTTGGGAAAGTTGTTTTTACAAATAGTTTGGGTTAACTGAGTCGCTTTGCTAACTAGTGTTACTTATGTCTTATAAATAGTTTCAAAATATATTCCGCGAACAGGGTTATGCGATTTATTTCGTTACCAGAGCAGAAAAAACCGAGAATAATTCTTTACGTGAAGAACGGAGTGACTATTTAAGTGACACATTACCTACGACACAATAAAGCGAAAAAAGCGTTCGAAAATATAAAAAAAAGAAGTCATGTCATTAAGAAACTCAACGATAAGAAGATAGAATTGTGGTGTCTTGTTTTCAAAGTACTACTAAGTTGAGGACTGAAGGCGGCGGACAATGGAGCAAATGAACAGTAAAAGTAGGTCGCTCACGACCGTCGACCGTCAACCACGTATAAAGAACTTCTTGTCTGGTTTTAAATATTTATATTTTTATATGTTTTTGTTCTATATACGCAAATAATGTGATGATAGAAGAAATAAGTATTTGAAGGACAACAATGCATTTTTTTATTGTTTTCATATAACAGTGCTTTGAGCTTTCTACATATATCCATAAATGGAACGCCAAATGTCCAACAAAAAAGATTTCCAATTTGAACCGATAGTTCCTGAGATTTGCACGACAAGCCAAACTCTTTAACTATAATACATATTAGTATAAATATAGGCAGATATTATGATAACTTAGCCTACTTTATTAAAAAAAAGCAAAAGATCTTAACATACCTACCTCTAAAAAAACAACAAACTGAATCGAATTATTCGCTCGAGAGGAATCTAAACTAATCGAGTCGTTGAATAATGTAATGTAACATGTTTTTCCGATACCGCGCTTAATGGAAACCAATTATCATGGGTGAATATTTAAAATCGATATAAACTTTTATACTTTACGGTTAGCATTTATAATGTCACTATAGAACTAAACAGGCCAATGTCGAAGTATTGATTGCTTATATATTATTTATGTTTTAACTTTCTCATTTCCTATTTTAGACTAGATATAAACTACATGGCGGCGTTGAGTTTCCCACTTAATACGTAATGTTCGGAAATTTGGTGAGAAGCGGGTTATCTTAGGTTCCCTCTGTCTATCCTTTGTGGGAATAAACGAAAAGGTGGTTTTTTAAAGTTTACTGAATATTATGTATTTTTACAAGTTTGACAATATAAGACACGATTACGACGCCACCGTGAAGCTATATGAAAGTGCTCGAAAATACAAGTTCTTCTTTAAGAAACATTTTACATTACACGTTATTTCCCAAAACTTGGTTGGTTGGAGACTCAGTAATCACCCATCTTTAAATTAGGGTCTAAAATAAAAGGAGTTTCTAAAGTTTTTATTAATATTTAGAAACTAGAAATATAGATTAATTTTCAATGTGTTTTATTACCTCTTTAGGCTTGGCCAAGATCAAGTTCTTTTGAAAGCGTTCTAGCTTTAAACAGGTCGAGATTTATGGAAATACAACCCTCCTGAGGTTAAAAGGGGTGACGGGAATTAGCATAGAAAACACACAAAAAATCATTAAGTGGCCTAGAACATTGTGTTGAGCATTTTTGAATCAACGAAGACTTTGAAGTGTTAATTTAGGTATTTTACTTGTTTAAAAGATTCAGTCAAATGTTATTTTTATGAATGATGATGATGATGAGAACACAAGATTCGTGATGGATAATGTGATCGTAAGACAGTGACGGAATGCAAACGTGATGATGACTACTGATAAGATACTTCGGGGAATTCATTCTTTTAATTTTCCAATCTAATGAACATAGCGTGGCGTTGAGTTTTGCTATTCCACACACAATGTCTCGAATTTCTAAAAGGGAGTCTTAACGATACGAACGAGTATCTAAAGTTAAAAGACCTTTCTTCATTTGTCAAATCAATCCTGTTATATGTCCCTGATATATATTCCCAATCCTCTTATATGAAGAATTCAGATTGAAAATGAAAGAAAGAAAAGGTCAAGAAAAAAACAACATTAAAAGAAAACTACTGTATTCACCGAACAAAAGCTAATAATAAATTAAAATATTATTTTCTAAAATTTAGGTTTCGTTTAAGTTTATGTAAAAAGTGTAGTATTGAAGTCGGTTTTATTTTTTTAAGTAAGCAACACAATGATTTTTCTTTTTTTTTCAGCTTCACGCTGTATGTAGATACTCTGTGTACTTGTATCAGGGTAAGCCGATACACGATAAGAGTTAGGACACTCCGTTCTCCATTTTTCTCTCTAAATCAAGACATTTCGCATTGAGTAGTGTAAATCAGCACAAGCATATAAATTGGAGCTATTACAAAAGACAAACGCACTTGACTACTCGTTTGACATAAAACAAACAAGGACATCATTCAACAGTTTAAATAAATACAAGATGCAACGCGATACTGATAAGAATACAAAAAATAGGGCAAAGAGAAGTTCTAACAATATTAAATCATAGTCAATTTATATAAAAAATATTGGATTAAATTAACAAGCATTGCAGTTGCAATTCATTGTTACAAAAAGTTATAACAAACACCATATAACCTGACCTAATATGAAATAAAGAAAAACAGATGAATGTCGTTCAATTTCCATAAAGGAGAACGTATTACATTTTTTAGATGTATGAATAAGGGACAGATGTTGCGAATGTGCCATACGACGGCCAGTGCCACCTGCGGGTCTTTGTTTTGTAAAGCAATCAATATAAATAAAATATCTATAAATATATCAGCTTCACGCTGTATCCCGCACACAGCAGGGTACGCAGAGGGAACCTAGTGTCCGTTCCCCACTGTCTGCCAAACTCTGGAGGCATTGCGTGTTGAGTGGCAGAATTCAACGCCGCGCTTTGCCTCGATTCCAGAGCGAAGAAATGAAAAAAAATATGTTTTTTTATATTACCGTTTATTTTCCGATACAGACATTCAATTTAATTTCACAATCCCCGGTATTGTGCAACAATGTTGTGCTGACGACGTTTACAATTTATACTTTGCTTTTATGACTATTTGCTGTAATATGATGTTAAATGGTCTTGTTGACAAGAGAATGGCAAACATTTAAAATATGATAATTTATTCCCACGAAGGTATAATTTATAGCATTTAATGACATTCCCTTGTAAAATCTAATACTATAAAGCTGACAAGTTTGTTTGGTTGAACGCGATAACCTAAAAAAAATATTTTAAAATGAAATATTTAATATTTTCATTTCTTTGCTCTGTCAAGGTTCGCCATTCAATACACAAAAACTCTAGAATTCGGCGGAAATTAAAAACGGCAGTAAAATAAAATAAAAACGGCATATTATCCCAACTAGAACACAATCTCTATAAGTTTAGTAAGGCAGATACAACTTAGTAGCAAGGCACTCCAATAATTGAGCAACGGAACTTAACGCCGCTTTTCGACTAACGAAATCAGAGTCGTAAAAAAGTTTAGCATAAATATTCTCCAAGGTAGAGATCAATCCACAACCATCACGTGAGTCAGACAGATATAGTGTCACGAAGGCCTTACTTATAAAAAAAAAAGTTTAATTATAAACAATACTTATTTTATAGTTTTTTACTATGATGAGTTGTATTTTTCTTTCATTCGACCATAATATATAGTAATTAAAAGAAAACAAATAGTTATTAACATAGTAGTTTCATCATACAAATGACAATGCTTTAGAATAATACTTTTTACATAAATAAAAAGTTCCACGTCGTTTGTTTGCGATTGACGCAAGCATATATTTTTATAATTTTTTTTCTGACTCCATCAGGAAAGAAAATGCAATAAATTTGTATAATCAGACTCAAACAAGATATAAATTTATTACAATCCATCTATCGATCGATGGACTATCGCATATAAAAAGAAGCTAGAGAGAAAACCAGATCTTCTGTTGTTTTCATGATGCATATTTATTAGAACTATAACAATTTATTTATTTAATAAACAATTGAGACTGTCGTAGCGCTGGGGCATAATCGTTTAACCTCAAACTCGATGGTTACAGTTAGTTTCCTACTTGGGGTAATAAAATATGATGATATGATTACATCGCTCTGGTAACGAGGTGACGCTTCACCTCGTGTGCATTCCGTGTTGGGAAACGGAGTGTCCTAATGGGAAAGGTGTGTCTTAACACTACCTTCCCAGGTTCCCTCTACCTACCCTACTATGTGCAGTCAATAGCGTAAAGCTAAAACAAATTTAGTAATCGTGTAGTTCTTACAGGCGAAGCGACGGGCAGGCGTTGGTTTCATATAACATATACTTAGGGCTTTACACTATCAGCTTTAAGGGATATAGTAATTGCCGATTCAATATCCACTCGACCTTTTTAATATACAAGTATAGTGTGAATTTATGTAATTGTATTAATTATGTCAAGTGGACATGTTATATTATTTAATTACAATTAATATAATTACATAAAATCATTAACCATTAAACTATCTCCCCGACTTCACTCGCAATAAAATTTTATTTTCTTCCTACAGATATAGCTTTTATAAAAAAAAAAGATGATATATATATTTCTTTGTTTACATTTTTTGAAGTAAAGGTGACATTTTTTAAATACAAGATAACAAATTGAAAAGAATATTAATCTTGATAATATAACTGTGCCAACTGTAATATACGCATATGTAAGTAATTACGTATACGCACATACGAATACATGTCACATACGCATTTACACACACACAGGGTTTTCATAATTACGCACAGATTGGTTTGCCAATATCTGAATCACGTTTTCACTTTAGTGATGTAAGTACAACCTTCACTGATACAAATCAGTGAAAAATATGTAAATGTACACCATTAAAAATGTACTTGGAGAAAATAAAAAAATATGAAGTAATAAAAACTTTTATAGTACTTAATTTTTTTCTATTCTTAATTTAGTCACTAACGCCTAATGTTAATAATGTATCTCCTATCTCCAGTTAACGTCAATCTTGTATTGTCCGACATGTCTATCCAATCACTAACCTGCATGCCATCCATCCTCCATCTCTGTCTATTTCAATCTATGGTTGCAATTTATGAATTAGGATTGATTATTAACATTGGGCATAAATCATTTTAAAATTTAGAGAAATCGACGTAAGGATCGTTTGGGAGGTCATATATTTAATTTTATTTTATTCAAGCAAATGAAAATAATTAATATCCCCAAATAAGAAACGAATCCATCGTGTTTACAGTCATACTGTGCACCGCTGAGTCACAACAGCCTCAATCAAAAAATACAGCCATATTACGAAAATATATATCTATAATCTATACAGGGTGGAAGAGGCAGCGCTCCTTTTACTGAAACTGCATATAGGGTAAAATATTTCAAACCCGGAATTAAAAAAAATAATCAAGGTACCTCAACAGTTTGGACGTAAGATTTTTTTTCATTTCACGATTTTTATCCATACCTGTATTTCGTGTGACGCACACATACGTATGCGACGTTGCCGCTTTGACAGGTATGTGTGTGCGTGCCTATGTTATACTTTACAAATGGCGTTTTATTTTAAAACGATAATTTTATTATTTATTTTGTTTGAAAAAATAACTTTTTCATTTTTAGGAATTATTTTTTTTCTGAATTATATTAGGCTTTTATAGAGTAGTTAAAACTGTGGTTTCATTTAAAGTGGTGCTGACAATTCCACCCTGTATACAAATAAAACATCTTCCACAAGGCTTATTATATAAAGGCACATAACCTTTACAAACTAAAACAATGGTCCTACCTGCTCGCGGTCTGGGATTGTACAGCGATTAGATAACTAAATGTGTCAAACAATTGTTTCATATTAACTGGTGTACGACAGTATGAACACGCCTATACCTACGTATAATCTTATCGGCGATATGGCGAATAAATTTCCGAAATTGCAAAATAATTATAGAATATAACGTGATTTGAGTGTAATATAAAAGGTAGGTAACGGCGTGAGGCAGTGGGTCAGCGTATGATTGTAAATGCGACGGTTGTCAAAAACCAAATGAAAAGTATGAAAAGAAGTGTTTTAACACTAGGTTCCCTCTGCCTACCCTATTATATGCGGGACACAGCGTGATGATAAATCAAAAATAATATAAGGTAAGCGGAGAGCCTGGTGATAACTATGAGACCTTCGCTTTTCTATTATAACAGTAATAAAAGTAAGTTGCGTGACTTAACTCCGTATCAAACAAATATCTATATAAACAGGTATCTTTTAACAAATAAATATATAAAAATCATAAAAAAAGATTCAATTAACAATCATTGGCTTAAGTCAAGCAAATTTCAATAGTCCCACGAAAGTATAAGTTTCTATTTTTAGAATTAATTGATAATTTTTAAATAAGCATCTACTTAAGATTAACATTAACGAAGTCACATGACTTAATAAGATAGGTTATCGCTACGGATTTTGTTTTAGTTTATATTTAAAAGACACAAGTAAAATGAAAAGAAAGAACGTAGTGTTTTTTTTTAATATTTATAGGCTGTCATAATATTTTTAAGAGTATTAAAACGGTAATTGCTACAAACATTTTTTACTTAGAATTTGTTTATTTGTCTTGTCTAAGATAATTCATTTTATATAAGTTATGCTTTGTTATAGAATAATATTAAGACTTAGGCGAAACCAAGGTAAGTCATCAAGTTAGAATTACCTAATAATCACCAAGACTTACCATTAAACAATCAAAATGTACTCAACAAACACCTTTTGTTTATTCACCTGGTCTCGTGACTGCACGCACATACATACACACATGTAAGTACATTATGTATATATGTACATATATAGTACATGACTAGTAAATGCATTAGACTATTATTACTAAAGCTCAATACATATTGTTGTCTCAGCGTGTGTTCCCTTGACAGATCAAACAATAAAATAATTATAATAATAGGTAATGTCACCGTGGCACAGCGGCACAAGCGTGTGACTGTAAGCTCGACGGTTGTGAGTTCGATTCCCTCTGGTAACAAGGCACACAGGCGTAGGCGTTGTGATCCGCCACTCAACACACAATGATACCTACATAATTATTCTGCCTACCTTGATATGCGAATAAGATTTAGTGTCTAGAATTCCGCAATAAACTAAAAGCGAGAAAATAAATAATTCATTTAGATGAGTGGGCTACGACGGCATCAATTTTCCAATTCCTAGCATGTTTTTAAAATTAATATACATTCTAAATTAGATAATTATTCCAGAAAGTAGCAATTGTAATCCAATTAGATTCTGTATTGCGTCACTTAAAAAATTCTTATAAATATTAATCTTCAGTTATGTCTTCAGTTATGTATGATTTTTCATTTTATAAAAAAAAAAAGGTTTCATAGCTTACTATGAAACCAGGTGGTAATAAAATAGGAAAACAGTGTGGATCGGGTCTTATAGCACTTGGGGCGACGCTACGACGAGATATTATAGAACAATGGAAGATTACATACATACATACAGTATAAAGGTATATACAATTGAGCGTATCTGTCTTTTACTAGCGCATAACCTTAGTCTGAGACGCAAAAGGCATTTCTATACTCACTTACAGAACAAACTGTGAAAGTACATAGTATATATTATACAAATTGTTTATATCTATAATACATTTCACTACCAGAATGTTATTAAAGTTTCATAGATATTATTTTTCCATATGATTATTTACATAACACTTTAGATAAAAATAATAATTAGTAAGGAAAGTAGCCTATTATATTTTTTTCTTCATTGAAAATTTAATTTTAATTTTAATTAATATTTATTAAAATTTTAAATTATTTTATTACTATAGCTTTTAAAATCTTAATAATGCGAGATAATACGCGTCCCGAAAGTAAGCCGTAGAATTTAGTCACTCATCACGAATACTCTAAAAACGGCAGAAAGTAGAGTTTAGACAACAGAGATATATTCCACAAGTCTACTTAGTATAAATATTTATAAAAATTGTACTATATACATAATTATAATATAGAACAAATAGACAAAGACGTTTCATTATTTCCTTGAGTACAACGGACTTATGGCTAAGGACCAGCTGCTATAAAACCTGTTTGGCCTCGCACGATGTGAGCGTCTAAAGGATGTAGTTCCGGGAAACGAGACATTTGATATTTAATGAACTAATCTTGACCGTGGAATTACTAAATTAGTTACACTTAGATTTAGTGGAATAAAGATTTAAGTATTTAAAATTTTAGGACTTTTTTTTAAATCACGAAAAACAAAGGTCAACGATCTAGCAGCCACATTGTTATATAGAATCATTGTATGGAAATATTTTTTTACGCCATTTAATAAAAATATTTCTTAACGTATCTTTGCGAAATATAAAACGCAATTTATAATTAAAGTTAGTTATTTATTTAATTACCTACACAATATATATTTTGTAGGTTCTAAATAATTTCCACTATTTCTTATCTGTTGTGTTAAAGCAGCTATTATAATCTACGTATGTAGAGAACTATTCTATATTGTCACTATAATTGGAATGTCTATTTATAATACACGCCCATAATTATAATAGTCACTGTTAGCGCAAATAGTGACTGTACAATTAATTAAGCCTATTTTCAAGGTTTACATTCAATAAGGGTGTTTACATTATGAGAAATTATATTTGGAAAAAATAATATAACAAATATTTTAAGTACCGTATGTATGTATGTTGTGTTATATTTTACATAAATTTTGATTGGATAAATAAAATAAATGTTTTATATGATTTATTACACGATTTAAAAGTATAAAAAATAATTTAAAAACTAATCTCATAGAATTCCGTAACTGGATATTTTGAAAAAATTACAGAGATTTCGTAAGAATTCCGAGAAACATTGATGGTAGCATTTTTATTAAAAAAAATCTTTATATGGATTTTTATTATTTCACCATAAATTTATCACAAAAAAGTTTTCAAGCTCTACAAAACAATTGACAAATGTCACATCCATTTAGGGCATACGAAGATTTTTTTATTGTTCGTTTTTATTGTATGTAAGTTGACGACATTCTGCCGTGCGCTCATATAATATTTATAAACTCTTTTCCACTAAATAATACATACGTACGTATTCCTAGTTTCATAGAAAACTATCAAGCCATTGTGTACAAATTACGCAAGTATTTCTTTTGTTGTTGTAAAATTATACATATTGTACTTTCTCACAATTTGATACAAAAGTTAGAAGCCTATATAAAGATTATTTACTTCACTTGATCTTTTGTATGCGTTACTTAGTAATGTCAGATAACCTTTGAAATTATCTTTACATTTATGGTAACTTTCAAAGGTTCGACTAAATAAAATACGTTTAATTAAATTATTTATAGTATTAGATTAAAGATATTATCGCGACGCGATCGTGGCAGTAAGGAAATGTGGAAATGCCATGAATAAGGCGTAGAGTAGAACCACCAGAAGTTCCAAATTTAATATATAATGATGTAAAACCAGATGTTTCCTTTTATCCTACATAATGCGAAAAAACTACTGCACCTAGGAACTTTTCCTACAGATTTTTCTTTTATTTCTTGTTTTACTATTATAGTAGGTAGTTTCGGTTAACAAGTAAACTGTACCACAACCAAAACAAGAAATATATAACCCATAATTAACCTGTATATATACCTACCTACAAAAACAAAACACCTGACTGAAAAAGGACCACCCTCTGGCCATTATTTAAAGAGGTTAATTATGCAAATTCGCTATTAACTCAGTCACGTTGTCGTGCCCAAAATTCTGTGGACCCGAAAGGATACGACGGTCTAGAATTTAAATAAAACCTAAGTAATTCATTAATATTAATACAGAACACGAGCCTGTAGCAGATTGTTATTTGGTATTGCGTTATACAATGAATAGTTAGATGATATCATCACATCTATTAATTCATTGTATAGGTGACGCTTCAGGTTCTTTATATAATAAGTCTCATCATTTTAATGTGCAGGTTTTCTTATCATTATTTCAATATGTATCGATTTACTAAGAAAATATTTTTTCTTATATTTAAGAAAAAATAAAATGCGTATATATATAAACGTATTTAAGAGCGACAGTTCAAAATGCGTTTAGTTAGTCATAAATAAATATTTATAAAGCAGGTATTAAGAAATATTTTCTTAGACAAAGTGTGGTTTTGTGTTATTGTGTGGCAAAATAAATAAATATAAACAAAAATTGAAAACAAAGCTTTTTATTTCTAAACATTGATTTTATTTAAAAAATATATAATGGTGATATTTTAAAACACAAATTATACCAATAAAAATAGTAAATAACGTAAAAAGTAACTAAATATCCAACAAATTCCAATAGATTTTATTAACTTCATCACACATTTGACATGCAGAAGTACTCAATCCTCCCACATAGTAATATAACAGGGGTCTATAAAATTTAAACTCCATGTGGGCAGTAAAACTAAGGTGAAAGCTCCAATTCTGATAGTGAATCTATACCAATATTATAAAGTTGAACTTTGTTTGGTTGAATGTGCTAATCTCAATAACTAGTGATTGAAACCAGTACTGTACCAGTGGTCAGAGTTACTTATCACACTTGAGAATGTCTCATACTCAATTTTAAGTCATGTATTTTTATTTCACTACAATCAAGCCAGTAAATTAATTGTTAAGTTATAAAATCAAATTATAATACAAATGTTCAATAATATAAGATATAAATAACTATATAATGATTTCCATTCAAATACAAAACACTACATTGTCAGTGAGAGAACTCAACACTGCACCTCAGATTCATATCATTATTTGTCTCATTATTCAATAATGAATGCTACTGTATATAATATATATGGAAATAAAATTAAAATGAAAAGTTATTTGAATAATTTACATAATAACATAATTAAACAAGTTTACATATATAACAAGAAAGAATATTGTACAAAGTTATAAGTTTCTACATTTTTACCTGTAGGTACAACTTTTACACAGCCAAAATATTGTAAGGTAGTTAACTAAGTACTTCATATACATTACAGGTATCTGTACTAATATTATAAAGCGGACTAGTTTGTTTGGTTAAATGCTATAATCTCAGTAACTATGGTGTGAATATTTTTTTTAGAACCTAAAAATGCACCCATGTCTCTTGGACATTTTTCAAGTAACGCAGGTTCAAATCCTGCTACTGCTATGTTAATATTTTAAAGTTTCTAGAAGAAGTATTTTTCTTTCCATTTATGTGGGAAATAAACAAAAAAATACTATGGTTTTGTTACAAATGTGATACCTCATGTTTTTAATAAATAATAAAAACATAGAATCAGCATTAAAAGCAATGCTCCTTAATTCTAAAAGACCTCTAATGAAACATATGTAAGTATGTGTATATCAACTTTTTATATTAAGAGACTTTAAGAGAACTGTAAATCTTTCTCAAATAAAGGAAATTCATTCTAACATTGAGTGTTTACTTCGTCATGTAGTTTATAGCTGTTAAGAGTCAGTTTTCACATGACTGTCATAATTGATATAACATTAGTTCTTCAAACTTCCTGCAACACAATGTGGGAATTAAAATTTAAACTTACTGTAACAACATAGAAGTTTATATTATATATACATTTATTAGTTACACATATTTTTTGGAATAGTTCAAGGAATATAATTTACATACTAAACGATTGAAATGTGTATTTATTTAAACTTATCTTATCCAATAGCAATTTGAAGGTTTGTTAGGTAATAAAATTGAAACCAGTTGCAAAAAGCTTACAAAGTTTAGTTTAATTATTCAAGTTTCAAAAGTCTAGTTTAAGAATTCAATAAAAAATAGATTATTTAATGTTTTTAAACAAATGAACGTTGCAACTTGCATTATTTGCAAGTTGCTGGCTGCAAGCGTAAATTATAAAGGTGATTCAAGCGAAATCTTGCGTACGCCCACCGGTCGTAGACGTGTGCAAGCGGTCAGGCCGGTTCCTCACACCTACACGACCACTCTGTACACCGTAGTCGAGACATTTCGAAAGCCACACCGAAATACCACCCGGTCTACACCACGATAAATAAAAATAAAAATACAATCATTTTCAAACTAAAGCTCTAGTTCTGCCTCATTATCTATTAAAAAGTGACATAATTAATATTTTTTAAAGTATTTTATTGAAATATAACAAGTTAATAGCTTACAAAAGTCTAAAATCGTGTTACAAAATAAATAAAAGACATCCCAAATATTACCTTCATTGTCGTTGTTGTCGTGTGCCGCAGCCACCAAAACTCCAAAGCACAGAATGCTGAATAATCTCACAATCATTTTAACTGTTAAAATGGCACAGTTCACAGTTGTTTTTCGTCTGTAATAACAATTTAAACAGTCGACATAGTCGCACTGTACAGTGACACTCGCGCCGCGATCAACGTACGGCCTTTCTTTCGCAAATGGCGGAGATGACGGATACGCTCATCGATTGCATTCGAGTCTGCGCGTTCCTCGAATTCGTGTCAAATATTTTTATACTGGTCACACTGAATGTGAGAATCGAAAGGGAGTTATGTAACTAATTAAAATACATTTTAATATTGTTTTCTTAATATATGATTTTTGAATGACTATTTTTAAGTATATTTTTAAGTTATATTAATAATTTATAATTTTTTTCTCATTTTTGATTGTGTCTGTCATTGTACAGGTAAGCACATGACGTTGATTGGTATCGTAATACACTAATAATACTAATAATTGCGCTATTATGATCAAGCGATTTCGTTGTTAGGCCGAATTAATTATTCTTATACTTTTTTAGTTTCATATATCCACGCTGCACATAACAGGATTGAAAGAGGGAACCTGGGAACCTAATATTAAGACACTGTTTCCATTAAGATATTTCCGTTCCCCTTTTTGCTAAATTGCTAGTGGAACTCAACGCTGCGCTTTGCCTGATTGTAAGAGAGAGAAAATGAAAATAGATTTTGTTTTCTCTAGTGGAAATTGTACGTTTGTGTTTTTGCAATCCTTTTTTTGTTTTTTTACAAAATGTATTTAAGATAATTTTACATTCCAAAGAAGTGCAATATGTAATTGCCTTAATTGCCAACAGTTACATTCTACTTAAATAATAAAAAAATACAATGCTAATTATATCATCTTGGTCTTAGTTTGCAGAAATAATTTTTTAAATATTATTATTAATGTAAATAAAAGTATTGCATATTATTGATTCTTTTATACGATCCAAGAAACATGAAAAATATTTATTTTTATGCATTTAATTATAGTGTTTTTTCTACTTATATTGGTTTGTCAGTTAATATAGTTTTATGTTGTGCAATTACATTTATGGGACCATAACAAAATCAAAATAACAAAAAACGACATGTGCATTTACATATTTCGTTGTTGTTGTTGCTCTTTATTTATGGCGTTCCGAACATACATATTTCTGTAACACCTTGTGTTCACCATAATATCCAGACAGTTTTCAAATATTTAAAGACATAAATTTATAGTCTGTACTAATTAATGTTCTTCCACCTAACACCAAATATGTGAAATACAATAATTTGAACATGGCAACACAGGAGTTTCGAAAGTTCAATTTCGCATGGCGGACGTGCAAATGGACTCTGTTATTTGTTGGTGATAATTTCAATTATTATCTCTTAGAGATTCCTTATGGAAAGGCAAATTTTCATGCTATTATTTCTTTGTGGACGTGCTCTATTCATTCCTTAACGTTAGATAATGTTAAAGTGTTAATTTTAGTTAATATCGTCATAACTGCACTAGCTTCTTCACAAAATGGGAAAATGTGACGAAGCTAATGTGGAAGTTAATATGGGGGACTCGGCGTCCCCCATGAAACCTGATAACTTTACGTTCACTGTGCCCCCCGAGGCTCCTGTTTTTGAGCCAACACCTGAAGAGTTCCTAGACCCGTTGGCGTATATCAGCAAAATACGACCCATCGCTGAGAAGTCTGGGATATGCAAGATAAAACCCCCCGCAGTAAGTTATTTTCTTTGTCTCAACTAGATGCAGCATGACGTTTTTGTTGCAAAATCTTTGTCTCTTATTGCAAATTTACATCGCATTATAGTTTCTAACCCTAAATTTACGAGCTTAGAAAGCCTTGTGATGCAACCGTGTAACTCCCTTGACCAATAAGTTTGTTGTCCAAGTTTTATTTTAACTGTAAAACAGCAAACAATACGTGTTCGAATTGGCTTCGAATGCAGATTTGACTAAAAAATGCATATAATTATCGTTGAATGCACTCGCATATTGTTGGAGTAGGCTGGTTGCCATTTTGTGTCGTGCCCTCTGCCTACGATAGTTTAGATAAAAAAAGATGTATTTCGACGTAGTATTATAAATTGCCTATAGAATACGAATTTTCCACGTAGCTAAAAATTTTTTTCACAAATAATCCTGTAACTCAAACAAAAGTCACATTTAGCATTATAATAAAATTAAATAAAAATCTTATTATTGTGACATTCCTTACTTTTTTATGAAAGAAAATATTTAAAAGTAACATTAAAGTGTAAAATATGTATAAATTTACAATATTGAAACATCTTTTGTCACTAAGCCCAAAAGGGATGTAGCAAAATGCATGAGGTCACCTTATTACAAGAATATGGTTTATTAGTACTGTTACAAGACCTATTTGTAGTTTTTTGTTACATAATAATAATTTAATTATTTTTATTTTCTTTTAACCTAAATATGTGTAAAATACATAAACTCAATAATTTTTCAATAAAAAAATATGAAAAAAGAATAAAAATAAGTAATGCCATTTTTTTAAATATTTAAATTAAATATTTATATATAACTATTATGGTTGAAACACTTGTTATAAGTGTTTAAAGTCCTTTATAAACATACAATCATTTTCCTTACTTTAGATTTTAGAACATGTTATATGACACTTGTATAACATTATTTTGTAGTTTCTATTTATTAACATATTATTTAGTGGCCATTAGCATTCTGTAAATTTTACTTTAATATATAAATTAGTTTAAGGCAAATATATTTTAAAAAGAAAAGAACTTTTTCTTTCATTCTCATTGTCAAATTATAATTGTTTTATATTATCACATAAGAAATATAATTATGCACATTGTTCTATTACATGATATTTGGAAATGTATTACTTATAATGTGTGTATGTAATGGAAAATTTAATGATTTGTGTGTTTGATTCCTAAATGAGGGAATAAGTTATTTAAATTTCTTTGCTATCACAAAAAGCAACCCAAAATGCAATATTTAAAAAAACTGTGAAGGGCATTAAGTATGTTAACACTCTGTCCCCCAGCATTCTTAGTCAATGTGATGTTAAAAAATATATTAAACCAGTAGTCAAAAATGTTTTAATTCTAAATAAAATACATCTATAAGTGAGTTTGCATGCTAGATGTTGAGATTATTATGGTTAAGTGAACAAGAGTGATTAAAAAGCCTTGAAATGTTGCCAATCTAATTAATTAAACTAATCTTATAAAAAACTAACCTCAGATGGAGAATACAGTGAACATTTGCTACATTTTATTAGTATCTTACAGACTAACAAAAATAATATAAATAATTTTATATTAAAATTAATGCTCCGTTGGCCTTTGTGGTATAATAGAAAGCATGTAAATGCAGTGGTTGTAAGTTTGATTTCCACTCTGAAGGGATTAATTAATTTCTTTTTTCTTGCTTACTCTGTTAAACAAAGTGTAGTGGTGAATAGCTTTGAACATTGCTAGTGTCTTAAATTAGGCAGAATGAAATATTTTTATTATGAGGGAGATGTTTAAAGCTCAATTGTTATTATTAATTACTTACCTTTACTTATTCATATACTGACTAATATATATTATATTATTAGTTTATAGTTGTACATAGTTTATTAAATATCATACTACTAACCTACAGTAAATATTGTTATAAGCTAATTAATTGTTATGATAAAAAAAAGTAGTTTTAAATTTACTCTAAAGACAAAATAATGTTAATTTTTTTTTATATCAACAGGATTAGTGAAAGTATTGATTATGAGATAAAATATAAACACACTTTGAATTATTTCAAGATTGTTTTTTAGGTTGTTTAAACTAAATTGTTCATAACAAATATTAACATGAAACATATTTTGTGAGAAATAAAATACTGTTTTTTATGATTGTGGGTTAGATTCTGTGTAGTTGGGATTTGTTGTTTTAGCTTCACTCTGTTTTAGACACAGGGTACCTAATGTTAAAAATTTCAGTTCCCCCACACATTGCCCAATTTTGATGTATGGTGAGTGGCCAGTACCCAAGCAAGGACACGAAAACAACTTATTCTCTGAGTGGGGGTTGAGTCCACAACTGTCAGATTTTACAGTCAGTCAGTCATCAGTGTGCTGCTGTTATATTATAAAAATATTATATTTAATGTATAAAATAATAATCTGTTTCCCAGTATATGTATTTTGATTATATTAGAAAATGTATATAAATAGAAATAATGAAATCTTAATTCTTAGGAGTCCTTTTTTTCTTTATGCTGATTCCCTCATGTAGCAAGAAAGTTAAAACAATCTGTTCTCACTTTTTCCTCGTATTTTTTTGCCTTTTCATCTTTGTGTTATCTTCTTTACAAGAGAAATAAAAATTACCTATGTTTTAAATTCTATCTACATCTATATAGGCTTGACCAGTAAGTTTAATTTTAAGGTAAATTGTAACACTACTGTATATTTTACTTAAAATAGATTAAAATAGGTTTTTTATACTGTAGTGTTTTACCAGCTTTACTTTAAATATTTATTATCTGTAGATTTTGTTTTTGAACATATTATTATTAATGTGGTAGAAAGTGACTTTATTAAACTAATTATTAATAAAGTTATCCTCATTACAGCATTGGCAGCCTCCGTTCGCTGTGGATGTGGACAGACTGCGTTTTACACCCAGAATACAGCGATTGAATGAATTGGAGGTAAAATAATATTTTGAAGATTTATTTTTTATTAGGGGATATTGATGTTTTATTTTTTTTATATTTTGTTAAACATAGATCCTTAACTATTTTGTTCAACAATAATTTATAGTTGCTTAATGCAATAGAATTAAACAATGTTCCAATTGTTATTTTGAAATAGTCATTATGGCACAATATTTGTGATATTTAAAATGGGACATATTGATTTAAAATTGTAAATTAATATAGGTTCAGAAATAATGTTTATTGTGCAACAAACATACCTAAATTTGTTTTAATTTATTCTCTATTCTTTTAACAATATTAATTGATTTTTCATAAAAAAGATATTACATTAAAGTTTTAAAAAAATATAATTTATAAAATACATGATTAAATTTAACTTATGTATTGCTTCAACAGGCAATTACACGAGTAAAACTCAACTTCTTAGACCAGATAATAAAGTTCTGGGACTTACAAGGATCAGTACTCAAGATACCAACTGTTGAAAGGAAGCCATTAGACTTGTATGCCCTGCACAAAATTGTACGGGAAGCTGGTAAGATTTAACTCTTTAACAATATATACTTTTATATTTATAACATATATTTAAAAATTAAATAATAATCTTCCTACAGTGGTACAAGGCCATCAGCGGCTAGGGCAGAGTAAGGAATATTCTCAGAATATGCGACCAGTTCTTAAGTAATACTGCCTCCTGTATTGGGTTCTTAATTCCTATTGTCTGCATCTATCTATTTAGAGATAAGCTCTTAATTAATTTGACTGAGGCTTTTACCTTTTTAATATTATTTAATTCGGTCCTGTTATGTTCTGTTCTTTGGTTACGGTATGACCAAAGTAATGACTTTGGGCAAAGGAAATGGAGCCATCCTTCAGGCCACATTGTTTATTATTTTTATTTTTCTGTTTACTTCCAATATCATTAACTTTAGGTACTTTTTGAATTAATTTCGAAAAGTAAAGATTTTTGAAAGTAATTTCTTTAAAGAATGATAAATCAAAGAAATCTGAGTTTTGATTATTAGTACAAGATTTTTTGTATATTTATTGATATTCTGATAAGACTTACAGTGAACTTTGACTTTATTATTTTCATACCTGTGCATAATATTTGTGGGATATTAAGATAACATCTGATCTCAATCAGTGCGACTGTAAACGTGACGGATTGTGAGTTCGATTCCCACTCGAGGAAATATTGAATATTTTCATTTGCTCCCTCTGGTAATGAGGCAAAGCCCGGCGTTGATTTCCTCAACTCAACGTAACGCCTCCAGAATTTGGCAAAAGTAGAGAACGAAACATTTTCTTTCATAAAAAGTGTCTTAATGGGAACGGACACTCCATTAGCATTAGGTTCAGAATTTTCCTATGCCTACCCTGCTATATACAGGATACACTGAAATTAATAAAACTTGAACCAACTACCACTGACCTACTAAAATCAATTCCAATTGTTTCGTATCTAATTTTCATTTCACCATTTTTCATCATTTAATAGAACAGTATCCAAGATGGACTGTTACCGTTAGATTTTTTTCATATACTCGTACTTATATGAAATTCTAATATTTGGATATCACTAGAGGCATGAATGGGCCTTCAATAGAATTTTCATGGAATTTAATGAATAAATCTTGTTGCTATGATAAATTATTCATCTGAATCCAGAGCGTTTTAGTATAGCAATATACTCAACACATGTCTCGAAATTGGGGGAAAGTGGAGGGGAGAGTGAAATGGAGTGCGTTAACACTAGGTAGCTGCTTTTTATGGTAATATCATATTATTTATGGTAATATAATATTATATGTCAGGTAGGTAGGCATAGATTTATGTCTAATGTCGCCAATACGATTCATGATAGCTGAAAATATCTGTTTCCTTTACAATGTAGGTGTATTTTTATTGTAACGTTTCATTAAACAATGATATTATTCTTAGCTTTTGCAACATTTTTAATTCAATGTTTGGGCAAGTAATGGAAAATTGCGTGAGTTTGCGTCACTTTTCTTATTGGTAATTACTATTAATAAATAGTAGGAGATATTTATATTTTATAGTATAATACCAATTCTATTATTGAAACTACATTTATAAAGTAAATTATTGAAAGTATATTTTCACGAGTCATGGATTCATCGTATATTGTTATACATTTTTAGTGAAGTGAAAGTGCACAAACACGAAGAGTTTGTTGCTTTGGCCTTTGTTATATCCAGGTAGTTTATATGTAGGTATGTATGTAACTACTTAAAGTTCTTCGTATTAGAAGGACCCAGTAATCCTTGTAATGTATACTTAAAAAAATATTTATATACATTATATAATCTGTAGTATACAGTGTACCATCATATTTCTTAGAGACTCGGCTCGTTTCATTAAAAAAAAACCTCTTTTTCATTTCACTTGGTTCCAGTCAATAAGTGTTGTTATTTACTCACGTTCCTACCAAGGAACTCCCCGATGACGAGGAACGTGATATAAAACACAGAATATGTTATTATTCATCATAATATTGCCGTTTTAGAATTTCTTTACCTGTTTTGAATTCGTGTGGCGTAGCTAATAATATATCTCTAAGCAACACTGTAGGTTAATTTTGGAGAAGCAGGAACAGATGATATTTTATCTGTTATAGTGTCACTCAACACGAAATGCTGTGAATTGGGGCGGAAAGTGAAGAACGGAGTGTCTTGATAGATTGTCTTTGCCTGGCCTGGTATGCAGGATAATGCGTGAAACTGCATTATATAGTTATTATTAAAGCTATTTAATGATACTTCTGATTTATTGTAGTTATAGTTACTAATAAAGCTATAAAAGTACAAACTTTTACAATTTACTTTATTACCCTTTCACCTAACTATTCAATTATGCTCGTTCCACATCCACTTTTGTAAGTACAACGGTAGCGTATAAAAGCGTTTCTACGATTTGTTAGTATTAGAAACAGGAAATGTTTGCAACCGAGTTAACTTTTATAATATAGGTAGAGATATCTTAGCTTTACACTGTATCCAGTATATAGCAGGTTAGGTTTGAGAAAGTTTGTGTTAATTCATTTCGTTTTTTGGCAGAGCGAGGGAGCTTAACTTTTAAATAAATAATGATATGCAACGCCGCGTTTTGCATTGTTACCAGAGCGTATATAATAAAAATAAATTAATTTTCGCGAGTAGAAATCGAATTCAAAACTGTCACGTGCTGTGCAACTGCGCCACGACAGCCTCCCCTATAAAGCTTAATCAAATGCATTTTTGTTAAAGCACATCCCGATATACTAATTGATATTGATCGAACGAGTTTCCAGGAATAGTATTGGTCGAGTACAGACCAGCTCTCAATTTATAATAGATTTCACTGTAAAATGTCACTGTAATGTAGGTCACGTCGATACTTTTATACTTACACAGCCCGGGCTTTTGCTTATGTTATTGAAAATATTGTATAAACTGTAAATACAGTATAGGTACCATCGATCGGTGGCCGCCGGTCATGCAAGTGCTTGACGGTGACGGCTAAATATATCGCAGTTCGTACTTTGTAATATTTTTTTGCCTATTTTTTGGTTACTTGCTTTTGAATATTTTAAAAAGAAGAATATTGAAATTTTCCTAATGTTTCTGTATATTATTTGAAATGTATAGAGTTGTTTTTTTGTTTCATTATGACGCTAGGTAATAACATAAGGGATTAGAACTGGCGCCCTTTCACGTCCAAGTCCTCAAGTATACTAAAGAAAGACTATGAGCAATTATGCCCTTTTCCTTTTTTTGAATAATGAAATCATGTTGTTTTTTTATTTTCACAAAAATATTATTTTGTAAATAATTTTCTGCAGGTGGTTTCGAAGTATGTTCAGCAGAAAGAAAATGGTCAAAAATAGCACGTCGTATGGGTCATCCCCAGGGGAAGGGGATAGGGTCCATTCTCAAAAATCACTACGAGCGCATACTCTATCCATACGACGTGTTCAAGAACAACGGCAGTATGGGTGCATCTGCGGAAAGTAAGGAGACGGTAAGGATAACAATATATATTAATAATAGTATCAAAAAATAAAAACAAAATAAAGCCTTCATGGCAAGGCGACGGAACGTCTGTCGAGTACGACAGTTAAAGAGTTGTCCACTCATAGGAATGTACCTATCTACCTATTACTATGATTTCCTCGTACTGGTAACAAGACAAGCCCTTCTACATGCAATGTCTCGAAATTTTGCCTGAAAGTGGGGAATGAGATTTCTTAACATAAGGTTTCTCTGCGTACCCTTTTATTAGTGAGGAAATGTAATATTAAATAGTTTCATTTCTTTGTTCTGGTAACGATGCAAAACGCGCGTTAAATTCCGCCACTCAACAACACAGAATGCCTTCAAAGTTATTGGAAAAATGACTACCATGCTTCTGCCATAGCGCGGTAGACAGAAGCACAGGAGGCAGAATTCCACGTATATAGCGTCAAATTTTTAAAAAACTAATTTTGTATTAACCTTTTTTTTTTCAATCTGGCTAATATATTTGCTATTTGTTTTGCACTCAACAAACAATATTTGAAATACAGACGTGGGGGTTTGTGTTAATATTTGGTTGGCCTTTTCCATCCCTGAAATCTTTTCCATCTCTAGATTAAAAAATAAGGTAAATATAAAAAAATATTACAGAAAAAAAATGGGTTATGTTATAAATACAATGGCAGTTACTTTAAATCGATTGATATATAAAGTAAATCACAGCATATGATCAAAGTGTTAATCTGACCAGGACTCGCCGACCATAGAGTACGCGACGTTTGTGTTTTAATCACATAAAGAGTGAAAGAGTAGGTAGTAGGTAGATATAGTATGCATGAATAGGAAGGAAAATAGAATGTCACTGGAATTCCTTACTTAATGTACCTTACAAAATTATACTTGAAATATTTTGACTGAAGTGAATTTAATCTGTCTCTAAATAACGAAATACGGTGTGTATTAAGTTCTCTCCGATGTTCGTCGCGACTGTCAATGTAAATATCGTGACATAAATTTGTCGAATATTATAATATTTCTTGAACATATTATTAATAATTTACGTTCTCATCTCCAAATTTAATGGTCACAGTAGAAATGAGTTCAATCTCATTTCATTTGCATGGACTTGCATGCTCTCTTTATATGCGTGATATGAATGTTAAAGGAAGTTTGTGTCGTGCTTTTCAAAATATCTCTTTACTAATGGTTGACTGTAAGATTTTTTTTTCCATATTATTTGTATTTTTAATATATTCCGTCCAACAGAAAATCGAAGTAAAAACAGAACAAACACCCGAGAAAGCGGGTCGTAGATCAAGTAAGCCACCAGCGGCGACTCCGCCCCCACCACGTCGGTACAAAAGTTCGGAGCCCGAGCCCGCTGAGGGCAGCCACACCGAGGGCGCTCTGCCCTCTATTGATGAAAAGAAAACACCCATTAAAGATGAGCCCGGCGAGGCTAGACGTAGTAAGTTATTGTTTAGGGAAGCATTACATTATTAATAATACATATAATAAAAAATGTAACTTATAATTGATTTAAGTTACATAAGAAAAGCTATTATGGGGGTATTTATTTATCAATGGACCAAACATTTTTTTTTATCGGTTTGTCTGTGTGTTTGTGCACATTAATGTAGCGGGTCGCTAGTACGGAGTGTGTGTATGTTGTGTATAAAAAGAAAAATCGGAGATCGGATCTGATCTTGAATTGGAAAAACGGAGTGTGAACACTAGGTTCCCTCTTACTACTCTGCTGTGTTCGGGGTTTTAGTTTAAATGCATAATTCTAATTATCGTAAAGAAAAACATATTTTTATAGTTTTAAATTGGCCTCACACTCAACGTTTCCTCCCCCAGGTCCACGTGAAAACAAATGGATGTCCCAGCCGGGAAGCTGCGGCGCGCGTGCTCGCGTGCTGCGCTCCACACGCCTGCGCGAGCACCGCCTCAGCAACATGACGGTTTCGGTGACGCCCGCTCCCCCGCCTCTTGCCCTGCATCCTGATGATCCGGTAAAATAATACTTTGTTGTTTTCTTTTTGTTCTATATTGAACATACTCTATACATATTTACATACTCTAATAATCCTAATGAATCCTAACAAAAAAGTAAAAAATAACAAAATATTTAAAAAAGTAAAACCCCCAAAAAAAAATTTTTTTTTTATTATGCGAGCGTGAAGTTGAGTAATAATATATTTTTTATTATGCTCTCATCCAGCTTTGCGAGGTTAAGTCAAAAATATTGCATACATTATGGTTAATTCTATATTTTGTCCAGCTATTCCCTGGTCTGTATACATGTTTTATGACAATCAACGGAGTGTCTTAACATTCTCTCTACCTACCTACCCTGCTTTATGCGGGATCGAAGCTAAATAAAAACATTTAATATACACCCAATTCTAATAATATGATTTTCATATTTCTACACCAGCTCGCAAAATACATGTGTCATGTGTGCGGGCGCGGCGACATTGAGGAGCAGATGCTGCTCTGCGACGGCTGCGATGACTCCTACCACACGTTCTGCTTAGTGCCGCCGCTGGCAGACGTGCCCAAGGGTGACTGGAGGTGCCCCGTGTGCCTCGCTGAGGAGGTGAGTGTAACCTGCTTGATGGTTATGATGTCCTGATACTGCTAGTGTTTTTGTTAGGGGAAGTATAGTAATAGTACTATATAGGTGTAATAGTGTACTAAGTATAAATGAACTCAACTTTTGCATCTACAGCTAACTTCAGGGCGGCCACGATTTGTCGTCTTATTATTGTAATTTATCTAATTTTTGGTTGTTTTTCTTATCAGGTATCAAAACCAACAGAGGCTTTCGGCTTCGAGCAAGCGAGCCGCGAGTACACATTGCAACAGTTTAGCGAAATGGCTGATCAGTTCAAGTCAGATTATTTCAATATGCCTGTACATGTAAGTTCTTTGTTATTATTACTTTCGAATATAGTATATTACTATAAAACCAACGATTTTTTTATCGAAAAATCTGCAAATTTGGGTACCTATATTATTTAAAAATGTTTATTGAGATGTTATATAAATATCGAATTTAGGTAATGTAAATTGAGAGGCATCTGGTGGCTTTTGTTTTAATGAAACACACATTATGTAATTGTTTTTTTTTAAATAGTTTTTTTTTAAATTACTGTATCTAGTAAAAGATTATCAATTATTTATCATTTATATTTTCATTTCTTCGAACTAGCGAGACAAAGCGCGGCGTTGAGTTTCGCCACATAATACTCGTGGAGCTGATATTATCGATTGGGTGTTATGTTTAGTTAGGGTGAGTGTATAGGAAAACGTTACGGGTTAAAATCTTAATCAAATACTTGAATGGCCACTAACCATGGCAACCAACTACCTTATAAAATTATAATTATTTAATTATATTCTCTTTAAAAAAAAGATGGTGCCAACATCGGCAGTGGAGCGTGAATTTTGGCGTGTAGTGTCGTCCATAGACGAGGACGTTACAGTGGAATACGGGGCTGATCTACACTCTATGGATCATGGCTCTGGTGCGTATTTCTATATTTGAAATGAAAAAACATTTTTTTTTTTAAAAAGGTAAAAGGTTTTTTTGGTAAATGTATGGAATAGTTTTATAAAGATGCTATAAAAAAGCACTATAAAAATCTTGTAACTGCTCATGTTTTTATCTGTCATGCATTAATTAAAAGAAACATTACCTAGAACATAAAAATTCAAATAAGTGTAGGATACGAAAATATTTCTTTTTCTTAGAGATTATTTGGTGAACTATCTAAAAGGACAGTACCGCAACCAACTGATGTAGTGTACTCAAGTGTTTCTGTTTAGGCTATAATATTATAAGTAACCACTTATAAAATAAAATATTTATTACTTTTAATTTATACAGGTTTCCCAACAAAATCCAGTGCACATCTCTACCCTGGTGAACAGCAATATGCTGAATCGAGCTGGAACCTAAACAACCTGCCCGTTCTAGAAGGTTCCGTGTTAGGACATATCAATGCTGACATATCTGGGATGAAGGTAAGACAAACTTTAGAATAATAATTTTTAATGTAGCTGGAGTGATCATGCGCTTATTGGAAACTGTGCAAGCACCGATCAGTTGATATTATAGTTTGTAATAATAATAATAAAAAACACTTTATTGCACAAATGTGATTTTCTTTAAATAACACTAACACTGCCTTCAGATGATATTCCTATCCTGAATCAGAACAGACAGATAGGAGCCCCGAATCGTATCCGCGGATATACGTTAACGTTTCTGCACATCACTAATGCATGTGTGCATAGAAAACAAGTTAATTATTTTATTCCCCTATTAGATCCCGTGGTTGTACGTGGGCATGTGTTTCGCGACGTTCTGCTGGCACAATGAGGACCACTGGAGCTACTCCATCAATTACTTGCACTGGGGCGAACCTAAGACATGGTAAGCTTTAATGAAAGCTTATTATCTTTTATGAGCTTACTGTTTTATTAAATATATTGTATAATATTTACTCATTTTTTATAGGAACTTGATCACAAGATCTAGGTCAATCACGATCTATATAATACATTTAAGTTTTATTTCTGTCCACAACCAGGTATGGAGTACCAAGTTCAAAAGCTGAGCAATTTGAAGCGGCAATGAAAGCGGAGGCTCCAGAGCTGTTCCAGTTGCAACCAGATTTGTTACATCAACTGGTTACTATTATGAACCCCAATGTGCTGATGAAGGCTGGAGTGCCCGTTTATAGGTTAATATATTAAATATTCTACTTGTAATTAATTGTATGATGATTTTGTGTGATGATTCTTCTTTATTCAGTTTTCTGCCATATTTTTTTAAATATACATAGGCTTACTTTTTGTTTTCCATTTAATATACGCTTACAATATCTTAAAGTATTTTTTTTAATATTGGTTTTATAGTAAGTATACTATAACGACAATATTAAAAAATATAAAATATTGTCAAGGTACAACTAGTATTAGGTAATTGTCGGGGTACTAGTAAGCTGTACCCAGCAAATTCATAAAATTGAATTTTGGTGATTCCTTTTTTAGGAGCCTACACTCACCTAAGGACATGGCGAATTTCATCCTTCTTATATAGACGATTGTATGCCAAAAGGG
This sequence comes from Heliconius melpomene melpomene, assembly GCA_000313835.2. NCBI lineage: Eukaryota > Metazoa > Arthropoda > Insecta > Lepidoptera > Nymphalidae > Heliconius > Heliconius melpomene. The sequence continues at coordinate 169,546 of HE671944.1, forward strand.
ATAAACTTTTAAGAAAGTTTTATTTTTAGAATTCCAAAATGGAAATAAGATTCGTAATAACAGAATATTTTACTTTTATACAGGACGGACCAACACGCGGGTGAATTCGTGATAACATTCCCGCGCGCTTATCACGCTGGTTTCAATCAGGGATATAACTTTGCTGAAGCAGTCAATTTTACACCAGCAGATTGGGTTAGTATGAGTCTAATGTTACTTTCTTGATTTAAAGATGTTTTAAAATTTTTTTTGGTAGATTTTTCATTATTTATAATTTTATTACGCTCAAAACTAAGTTTAGCTAAATAAACATAATTAAGATGTCTAATTGCACTCCATAGATAACTCATTAAAGTCATTACATATTATAAAATATTTTTCTACAGACTTTTCTTTATTTTTGCTCTGTAATATAAATTTATTAATATACAATACTCAACAGCTTAAAATGGGACGCGAATGCATCACCCACTATTCAACGCTACGCCGCTACTGTGTTTTCTCACACGACGAGCTGGTATGCAAGATGGCGCTTGAAGCGGACTCCCTAAGTCTAACAGTGGCGTTGGCTGCCTACAGAGACATGAGGACCATGTTGCATGATGAGAGGAAGTTGAGAAAGGCTTTGTTAGACTGGGTGAGTGGTATTCCTAGTGTTTTTGATTTCCGTCCGTCTTTCGCCTCGTAACGCTCAGTAATATTGTATATGTATACTGTTTTGTGGTTTAAGTTTGGGTCAGTACAACATGATGCTCATGTTGAAATGGAAATAATTTTCCAACTTTCACAAACATAATTGCGTCATATTATTGACAATCCGTGAACTTTGCTCTGTCCTGAGCTTCTCACCCGCACTGTGACTCCATGGTAGCCTTCCATTAGTTTGTTCTTTTTGCATGTAGGGTGTAACGGAAGCCGAACGGGAGGCGTTCGAGCTGCTGCCCGACGACGAGCGCATCTGCCACGAGTGCAAGACGACGTGCTTCCTGTCGTGTGTGACGTGCTCTTGCACGCCACACGTCGTGTGCTTGCCGCACCACCACCGTCTCTGTGCCTGCCCCCCTCAGGCGCACAAGCTAAGGTGATTGCATACATACACACACATGCGCGTTTATACACATACATGCAGATATACTCACGCACTTTGTACACTTACGCGTAGTTGTACATATACGCTTACATGCACACTCACGTACATTTGTACACACATGTACATTTAAGTACATGTGAACATACACACTTTATATCTGTAGACCCACTCTTCGCATTTTTTCTATACAAAAATTGTCAATATAACAAACTTAACTAATTATTTCTTTATTAAACAGATATCGTTACACATTAGATGAATTACCTGCTATGTTAGAAAAGCTAAAACGCAAATCAGAACAGTTCCGCGAATGGGCAGAAGCAGTACAGAATGCTTTGGATCCTGACACGCCTAAAACGTGCGATTTGGATGGACTTAGGGCTCATTTGAAGAGAGCTCATGATTTAAAGGTAAATGGTTAATATTTTAAAAGATATTTTAAAAGTATGATTAATATTTTTCGTATTTTTTGGGTTATATGAAAAAGTTTAGTCAGTTTGTTATAAAATTTTTTTTAGAATTGAACATTAAGCCCTTCTTAACGACTTTAACGAATTCAATTGATTTTGTATATATTTATTAAATTACATGTATAAATATATAAAGATAGTTATGTAGATATATGTAGCATATTTTACATATATTAATAATAATAAATTTAATTACAGATGCACAAAACGGAATTGGTACGAGCTTTAGAAACGGCAATCGAGGACGCAGAGAAATGTGCCTCAGTAATACAACAGTTAGACTTGAACAAAATGCGTACGAGGACGCGCCATCACGATCCTAAATATAGACTTTCAATACACGAACTTACTTTGTTTGCCGCTGAGATTGATGGGTTGGCTTGTGTGCTGCCTGAAGGTAAGTTGATGGAATTGACAATACTGATGGTACTGACATAATAATAATGTATTTAAAGTTTTTAAATTAGACAAATAAGTAGAAAAAAAAATTCTGGGGAAATTTCCTTCAACAGTGTGTGAAAGTTAATATTACCCACCATAAAAGTGTATTAGCCAATTTGCGGCCTTTGTTGGTGTAGCTTTACAATATTAAAGTATTTATGCACAATAAACATTCTCTGATTATATTAGACTGGTAAAAAGTACAAACACTTATGTTAATATGGTAAAAATCCATTTAAATGTAGTTGTTTGAATATGAATCTTACAAACGTTAATAATATTTTATAAAAATAATTTAATTTTCATTTTATAAAAATAACAATAATTTATAAAAATAAATAATATATACAGGTTCAGCAGTTAAAGAAGTGTTGCGGCAGACAGCGGAGTTTGAAGACCTAGCCACAGAAATACTGAGCAAAGAACTTGATGAATGTGACGCGACCTCTGTTAGGGAGTTAGAAGAGGTATGCGTGGTTTATGTGAAAACATGAAATAAAATTAACAAATATCATGAATAGTTCGGAAGAATAATATTTATTCCTTAAATTGAACTTATAACTATTGTTGGAAATAGCCCACTATGGTTGGCTTTAATTAACTGATTACAGTAACTGTAGTATTTAAATAGTGAGTAATGGAAGCAACAAAAAAAATGTTGTCTCAATAATTGTTAACATCGTCATGGCGCAGCGTCTGATTAAACTCGTCGGTTGTATAGGTAGGATTCCTACTCTTAAGAAACAATTTATTTTCATTTCCTCGCTCTGGTATCAGGACGAAGAATGGTCTTGAGTTTCACCATTCAACGCACTGGAGCGGAATATCTTAACAAAATATTTTCTTCCTACCTCTCTATATATGTGGGATACAATGTGAAGCTAAAATAAAATATATAATATTCAATTTTTCACAGGTGGTAGACCTAGGTTCTCGCCTCTGCATAGTACTCCCACACCTATCTGCGCTCCAAGCACGACTACAACAAGAAAAGTTTATCGTATCAGTCCACATGCACAAAGAAGATTGTTCTACATTAACTCCAGAACTTGTGGACAAATTGCTAGCTGAAGCTGAAACTGTGGTGCCTCACAGACGGGTTGAGACCGAACGGGCGACCTTATATAAACTTAAATGTGAGTAAAATATATTTTTTTATTCTAATGGTGCGGGATTTAAACCCGCGACTTTTTGACTAATGTTTCTAAGTATTGTAATTTGTTACATACAATTTATTTACAGTCACTGCCGTTGTTATTATTAATATTTCTAGTAGCATTAAATAACATTAATAAATTTTAACAGTACAAGTGGAAGATTGGGAGAAACGCGCCAAAGCGGTCCTCCAGGATTCGAATACCAATCCTGCTACAACAAAACCTCGTGAATCTGAAACCACTGAGTCAGAGGAGCATACGACGTTGGCGGAATTAGATGCCTTATTAGCGGAAGGCGAAGAAATTGAAGCCGCACTCCCTTCGCATCACGCATTGCACGCTGCCGCTGCTCATGCAAGGGATTGGTTGGCTAAGGTTAGTTTTTTTTAACTTCAAACTATCTTGCATATAGCAAGAAGAACAGAGTGTTTTAATTCTAGGCTCAGTTTGCCTGCCCAGCTATATGTGTGATAAAAAAATAAATATTTATAACTAATTATTTTTGTATGTGTCCTATGTTTGGATAGTTTTATTATTTTAAACACATTTCTCAACAGGTAGAAGAAATGCAATCAAAGGAACTCTACCCCTACATGCATAGTGTAGAAGCATTATCTAAAAAAGGTGCACAAATACCCATAGCGTTGTTAGAGAAGAAACACTTAGCGTCTGCCCTGCAGTCCGCCAAAGACTGGCAGAGGGGTGCAGCTGATATGTTTTTGAAAAAGGTTAGTTATTAGCCTTGCATTATACAGACATAAAAGTAAAAGTTGTTTATTGTATTAATAAGTTTATATATGTGAGGAATGTTTTATAAATATTTTAAAATATAGGACCAGAGAGGCCAATTATGGAGTAGGAGCACAAATTATGACTAAACTGACTGGTTGTAGGTTCGAGTCCCATTCGAGAAAATGTAATATTTATTTAAAATTTATATTTCCATTTCTTCGCTTTGGTGTCGAGGCAAAGGGCGGCGTTGAGTTGCGCCACTCAATCGCACTGCCTCCATAATTCGGCGGTGTCCTCCATATGTGGGGAACGGAGAGTTAATACTAGGTTCCCTGTGCTTGCACAAAATATTCGGTACTATTGTGTGCGGGATACAGTGTGAAGTTGATTTTTTTAAAACAAATATCTACATATAAATATATCTTCTATTTACTTCTAGAACTGGCAGTACTCCCTTCTCGAGGCACTGTCCCCCCGCACGGAGGGCACGGGGCGAGGGCGCAATGCGCGGGCGCGGAGCGAGCCTGCCTTGCTTCAGCACTTCAGCGAAGACGCCACGCCCACAGAGATAGTTGCCGCTTTCAAGCACGCCGAGCAGAGGGAGCTGGCCGCTGTTAAGGAGCTAAGGTATGAACAATATGGTTGACGAATCGTGGATGCTGTAAAGAGTTAGCTGTAGATGCGGCTGCGCAGATTTGGTTTTTGTTTTATTTTCTTACTTTTTATAATTTTGAATAAACAGCTCATATTTTTAGCCCTTTTTATTATGTACTATAAGCTTATACACTTAGTTGAACCCACAAACATAACGTTTTCAGTCAGAAGCAGTGGTGCCGCACCGCTATGCCCAATAGACGCATTTATTGTCATATAATTGGTTAAACTTTTTTTGCATATATTTTTTAAATTAACAGAGCAAAGAACATGCGCAAGGAAGTCCGGGCGCCGCCTACAGCTGGGGTCACCTTTTGTCTCTGTCAGAAGCGGCAGTATGGAGTTATGACGCAGTGTGAACTATGCAAGGATTGGTTCCATGGTATGTCATTAGTATTATTGTATTAGTTACATATACATCTGGACTTAATGACTATAAATAAACATAGTTTCTAATTAATTTTCAAAAGTTATTCATTCAAATTGTTCACTAATAAAATCTGAAATTAAATTATTAATTGAAATTATTTAGTCCAAGTTTGGTCAGGATTGTCCTTCTGCTGATATTACATATCTGAATAAGGAAGTTATGGTAAACAAAGCAAATGTATATGAATAATAATATAATAGTGATGAGGGAACTTTGTATATCAAAAAAGCGATCAATAATAACAACTAAACAATAGACACCATTTATTTTCTTTCTTATCCAGCATCATGCGTTGCCTCGGGTCGTGAGGATACAGAGGAGAGAGATGAGTCACCGGAAAGAGTGGAGTTGCCATTCCCTTGCACTGAGACCAAGTTCTTGTGTCCGGACTGTACGAGAACCAAACGACCGCGCTTGCACAGGATATTAGCTCTATTGGTACTTATGTTTTATAGCTTCACGATGTATCCCGCATGTAGTGGGGTAGGCAGAGTTTCTTTATCTACACTGTGTTACTCACACACCACCGAATTTTCGACATTGTGTGTGTGTGTGGTGAGTGGCGAAGCTCAACGCCGTTCTTAGTCTTGTTACCAGAGCGAGGAAATGAAATTATTAAATAAAAGGAGGAGGATTAATAAAGGAAATGAAATTAATTCCCCCGTATGGGGAATTTACCTAACAACTATTTCATTTACAGTCACGCGTTGTGCTATTGCCACACCACAGCTTTATTATAAACAATTATAGCTTATTATTAACCAACCAATATCTGTAAAACGTTTTTAACACATTGTTCTGTATACAACAGGTGTGGCTACAAAAACTTCCAGTACGTCTAGCAGAGGGCGAAGCTTTACAATGTGTGACAGAACGCGCCATGGCGTGGCAGGACTCCGCCCGAGCCCTCCTCGCCTCTCCACTCTTGGCCTCTTTGCCTCAACGCGCCTTGCCTCGTGAGAGAGATAGAGAGCGAGAGAGGGATCGGGAAAGACGAGAGCGGGATGTACATGCGCCTAGGTGAGTGTTAAATATAGTAAACTGTGAATAACATTGCTAAATCTGAATATATCTACGTAACATAGATATTAGGCTATTAGAACTTTTGCGAATCGAAAATTAAATCTGCACAGCTGTCTACAGTTAACTTTTGGGTGGCCACGACTTGTCGACCACACTACCAAACAACTGTTCAAAATCTTTATTGTTAGTTAAAATTAATAACAAATATTATAAGTACTATAATTGTATCCTGTTTAAAATATTCCACACTAACGACATCGATGACAATAAGAATCTTCATGTAGCTTGATATGAATGTATTGCTAAGCATTCAGAGTTCTTGGACGGCTTTCAAGAGCCGCGACTTCAAATTCAAATGATAAAGTTTTATACATTTTCCAAAAAAGTTTATGATTTTATCTAAAATTTGTTTATACAAACAGGTCGTCAGCGAGTGTGGAACACGCATACAGTGCGACGCCTCGCAGTGCAGCAACTGCCCGTGTTGCACCCGCCCTGTTACAGAAGTTGGAGGATCTTATGCTGGAGGGAGATCTTTTGGAGGTAATTATATTTTTTTTAGATTCACGCTGTATCCCGCACATGGCAGGGTAGGCATAAGCATTTCCTCCAGTGGGAATCGAACTCACAGTTCCATTCACACACTTGTGTCCTTGCGCCAGAATCGACCTTGAACTGTTTTTTATTTATGTTTCTATATTGATTTGCCTATAAGTTTATTTGATATCAATATTTCTACTCTGTCTTTTTGTTTTTGGTTTCATAATTTTGACAAATCAATAATTTGAAATGTTTTCTTTGAAATTAATAGAAGAGCTTGAGGCATTAACTTTAATGAACTGGTGGTAAATTATTTGAAGTTCAATAAGTAAAGCATGTAATTTGTTATTTTGAATAAAATTATATGAATCTGAATTTTTCCATCTCCCAGGTCCGCCTAGAAGAGCAAGCGGCAGTGTGGAGTGCGGTGTCGGCGGCGCGCGTGGCAGACGGGCGGCGGTCGGCGCGGGTTTTAGACGCCGGGCGGCGAAAACGCGCGCCGTCTGCGCCCGCACACAGGAAACACCCATTGAAACGGACTAGGCCACTGCATGGTATGGAACAGGGGTTTTTTATATTATAGCTTCACACTATATCTCGCTCATATCAGAGTTGGCAGAGAAAACCTTTGTGTGGAAATGTAGTGTGTGTTGGAATCTGTTAAGAGACTCCGTTCCCTATTAAGACACTACCGTACTCCTATTTCCGCCGAATTGTGGAGGCATCGCGGCGTATTGAGTAGCAGAACCCGCTGCAATGCCGCCCTTTGCCTCGTTGTCAGCGAAGAAAGGAAAATCCCTCGAGTTGGAATCGGACCCACAACCATCGCGTTTACAGTCAAATGCTTTTGCCGTTGTGTCACGAAGACCTCAGGTTAATATATCGTGGTATTTAAGATTACATAAATAAAATTGTTATTTTTTATGAAGTCGTAAAAAGAATATGTAAGTTAGTAGTCACTTAAAATTAAAAATTTCAATAACAGAATAGTAGTAGTAGTTAGTAGTATACGTATCGTATACTATGTACTACTGTATATTACATACTACTAATATAGTGTAACCTAAAAAAAGTATGATCCTCATTATTTATTCCACGATTATACATATTTTTAGGCACAACTGCTAGTAAAACTACAATGAAGAGAGGAGGATCTGCTACTACTACGAATTACTTAAATAGGAAACAGGTATGTATTTTTATTTTAAAACAATATTATTAGACGCGGTTTATTTCGTGATCAGACCAAGGAAATGAAAATACTAAAATATTTCATTTTCCCAAGTGGGAATCGAGCCCAGAACGCGCGCTTGTGCTTCTGCGCCACAAAGGCCCCAGTTTATTTGTTTTAATTTTTATATCTAGCTAGCATACTATTTTTACTTCTTTAATAAAAATGTGAATGACTAATTATGAATAATTTTTATCATAAATTTACTTATTTATAATCTAATGAATATATTGCATAAATTTTACATTTATTCTTAATAAGAGCTATCTTTAATCTTAAGTTGCCATTTTCATTCATATATTTTATATACGTACGAACAGTGGGTTAAATTAATATAACGTCTTTCTTGGTAATTGAACTATTCTACATAAAACTATTTTTTATATTCGACCGAGTACTTTGAACTGTCCAAAGTAGAACTTTCGCTTGGAGTTCTTAAGATTAGAGCGCGTTCAAAGACACAAACTGTTAAATTTTATAATATTAGCATTGATATATAAACAAAAAATGTTTAATTTTCACAGGGAATGTCGTCAGGCTCAGGTCTGATGATGCGTAAACACTACATGGCGCGACAGGAGCGCCGTAAACGGGGTTTACCCGCGCACGGTGCACATGGTGGCCACACTGCAAGACACCATGGGAGGCAGCCTAGACTTGGTATGTACGGGTGATTTTATATATTGTTATTTCATATATTAAGGTGGTAGAGATAGATAAAGTTATGTACATGTTACTGTAAGATTGTACAAACCGTTAGTTCATAATATTTCGCGCGAAATTGTTAACTATAGATACTTTGTGAACCGACATCGTCAAACGTAAAAATTCACCATAGAATTCCAAAACTACTAACGCCACCGCAGCTATAGATTAGGCAATTTTTAAGTGTGGGTTAGTTCTATAACATTACGGTGATATACACTCATTATAATAGCCTTCAATCAATTGGAAAATAAAATAATAAAACGTAAAAAATAGCGATTTATATATTATTAAAATATACAAGCTTGCGCCCGAATAAATAAATAGTATTAAAAAATATCTATTTACTATAATATAAATGTAATAAATAATTGTTATTATTTTCTCATTTCAGCGCAAACACGTGCGACAATATCGAATTCACGTGTTCGGGAGCGAAGGAGCTCCTCATCCTCGTCCTCGGCTGATGATGATGAGGACTGTGCGGCTGCGTCTTGTCTCAGGCCCACGGGTAAGTGACGGCACAGTGCGGTCGACGAGTCGTGGCCACCCTGAAATTAGGCTTTCTGAATTTTAGCGCATTGTTCGCTTGGGAAGAAAATAATCGTCGTATCGTAATCGTCTCGTTGAATAGACTGTATTATTATGCTACTATTGTTTTTATATCCGATACCGTAAGTTATACTATCCGTCGTAGCATAGCGGCACAGCACATCGCGACGACTGTGAATTCGATTCCCACTCTGGGCAGTATACTATTTTCATATGCTTGTTTTAGAAACCACCTCTTAGACTGCTGTCACTGAACACAAAATATGTCGTAACTAGGGCGCAACGTGGGAAACGGTGTGTTAACACTAGGTTCCCTCTGTGTAACTGTACCCATATGCTGTATACACTACTGAAGCACGTTATTTAAACTTTCTCTCAATATTGTATTGTCAAATACCGTCATTGAACTTCCCACAGAATTATGAGTTGTATCAATCAATACAAGTAATTTTCACCATTATTCTCTAACATATATATCAACAATAATTTTTAATTAAACAGGCAAAGAAGTAGACTGGGTGCAATGTGACGGTGGCTGTGACCAGTGGTTCCATATGCACTGTGTAGGACTCAGTCGTGGCGCCCTGCGAGAGGACGACGATTACGTGTGTGGTTCATGTGCTCATACACGCTGAAACCACCAATAATGCCAACCGTTCCAAGACCACCAACCCAGCTGTCAACGTTACTACCAACGCTTTTAGTACTACCATACGCTCATACACGCTGAAACCACCAATAATGCCAACCGTTCCAAGACCACCAACCCAGCTGTCAACGTTACTACCAACGCTTTTAGTACTACCATACGCTCATACACGCTGAAACTACCAATAATGCCAACTCTTCCAAGACTACCGAGCAACATAATAATGAATGTTTTCTTACTAATGTTTCTTTACATTGAAGGAGAATGAAACATTATTTATTTTTATTTCCTCGCTGTGGTTACGAAGTAACGCGTGGCGTTGAGTTCCGCCGCTCAACACGCAATGCCTCAATAATTCGGCGTAAAGTGGGGAACGGAAATAGCTTAATGGGAACGGAGTGTTTTCACACTAGGTTCTCATATTCTCTCTGCCTACTCTGAATTCCGCTGAATTCTGGAGGTTAAGCGTGTTTAGTGGCGGAATTCGACGCTGCACTTTGCCTCGTTACCAGAGCGAGGAAATAAAAATATTAAATATTTCATTTTTAACAATCTGTCGCGTTTAGCGTTAATAATTAGTCTTTTTTAAATATAAAGATCAAACATAAAGTAAAGTAATTTAGTGCTGCGATTATATTCAATAATATCTACGCTTGATATTGTTTGTCATAGAATTGACATTTTTACATCATACTCAGAAAGGTGAATTAGTGTTTAATTGACATTAATTATTTGATACCACTTAAATGCTAATTAAAAATTCTCTGTTTGCCTGTCAGTCTTTTAGTTGTGTATTTTTAAAATAAATGTATCATGAACAAAATGTATGGATGATGTAGAATACCGAATTATTCTTCAGGCTGAACAAAAACATTACAATATCACTTATAGTGAAAATACAGGAAACTGCAAATAAAATATATATGTGTGTGATAAATATAAAAAAAGAAGTTATTCCTAAAAAGTATTATTTTAGCCTAATAACAAAATAGCCGTGAATGAATTCAATAAAAAAAACTTTATATGATAATATTATAGAAAATTGGCATGCATTTTAAATTGCAAAATAAATAAATAACTGGAATTTTACAAATTGACTCAATATATGATATTGATACATTCATATTAATATTTAATTTATGGTGTCTCAATGTGTAGAAAGTTTTCAATAATATCTGAGTGTTGTACCAATTAATGCAATAATAATAAAAGATAATATCTTTTTGCTATAAATTCTTATATTTGTTTCTACTCTGTGACAAAAGCACTTTTTATTTGTTACTGAAACAGCATTTTCGTCTTCAAAATTTAAAAATAAGATAATTTTTGGCAATAGCATAAAAAAATATGTATCTTATTAACATATTGTGAAACATAGCTAAAGGAGCTTATAGAAATACATTCTATCAAAATTTGCAATATATGAAAATTCTTATAAATGAACTTATTCTCTAAAAGTTAAACATTTGAATAGTGTGAGTATGCCTTAATGTAAGTGCCAAGGTGTACATACAATATATTTCTAGCCATTTTAAATGTTTGTTAATGAAATTTACAAAACACGTTGTGTCTATTTAAATATTGTCTATTGCTTGAATGACCGGATTGATCGATTGATGGTTGCAATTGGAACTTTAGATTAAAATTTCAACTGTCCATAAAGATTACATTTTTTTAGTAGTTTGTGAAGAATATGTAAATAAAAAAAATGGTTGAACGAAAAACTAGTGTTGTTTTTGTGTTCTATTATCGCGTTTTAGAAAAAAATTATAGAAGATGCACTCGTCATTTAAAGCTCATATTAACTTAAACAGGACTTATTGATATTAAAGTTTATTTATTTTAATAAAGTGCCTCGGACAATGTTAAAACGGATGTTTAGTGTAGTGTTTCAGTGTAAGTGACAATAAGATACAGAGAGAAGTGAGTCGAGCAGTGATAAAAGGTTCCGTCAAACGTCGAGTGAAACGCGATAAGTCCCGCTTAAATTAATGTACAGTTGTCAAATGTCAATGTCAGTCAAACGTCATGATGACGTACCATAGAATATATAAAGTGTATATGTTGTCTGTTTGGTGTTTAGTCCATTTTAAAAGTTTCACGTTGATTCAGTGTTGTGAGTAGTACTTCTTTCTTCCAGACCGAATAGGAAATGGATAAATGTGTTAATGGAAATGACTTTTTAAAGTTTATTTTTATCTCATTTATCTATTTATAGATAAATGTTACGAGTACTATAAGTTGCCTACAAAGGTTGTTGTATGGTCATTTATAAAGTACCAACGTTACTTATTTTTAATTACTAATGTACTTCTTAAGACGAGACTATGAATGTTTATTTTAATGAACCTTTTATAGGTTTTAGAGTTATGTATTATAAGTATGATATAGAAGTGATGACGATAAAAAGTTGCAAAATTTCTTAATATTATAGGAAAATATGTAAAGAACTGTAAATATATTAAATACTATTTGGTTTTTAAAGTATTATACAGTTCGTATTTGATAATTATATGGACGAAATACCAAAGTGTACTAACTGAAAAAAATAATTATATCTAAATTATAAACCATTTATATGAAATATTTCTATAAATTTTTCAAAAACTGTAATAACTAAGACTAATCACGATTTTTATCAAAATTATTATTATATATTTGTTTAGAAAATGTGGATTAGTACAGTTTGGTCTAATTCTCCATATAAAATTATATATATTAAATAAAATAAATGAGAAATCGTAAACAGACAGATATCGGAGTTCTGTATAAAGAGGCGTAAATAAAATGTATGTAAGAAAGTGAACACGGTCTTCTAAATTTTGTAAATATTTTTTTAAAACGGAATCTTATATCTGTAGAGTTTTCTAATCTATGTGTAAGTAGTGTGCGAGTTCTTTTGTATGGCTTCATACATCGCGCACTTATGATGACAGTGGCCTGACTTAAAATTTTGTGCAATTACGAAAAACTGTTTTTAAATCATGTTTTTATAATTTTTTTTGGTGGTTTAATTAAAGTATCTAATTTAAAATGTAGCAATTTGTGACAATTTTTCTTATAATTTTTTTTACAAATTCAAAATGTTTAGAAATTATGAGTTAGGCCACTTTTATTCTAAGAGTGAGATATATTACTTGGTCTAAGTTAGGATTTTTGTGTATTCAGCGCTGCCAGGTTGCAATGTACACTTTTGTTATAATTATTTTTGGAATATTTAATAAATCAATGCTATTATTTGTTTTTTTTTTTAAATGGTCAAATCTCAAACTTTGTTATTGTAGTTTTGTTAACTTAAGTGTTTCGTAAGTTTTTTATAATGTACATACATACATACAATTTCAAAAGCAGCTGCAGTTTAAATAGTTTTTTTTTTAATTAAATTAGAAATTTCAATATAATCGCTCCCAACATAAGGTATTTTTTAAATTATTTAAGGATTTTTGATAACCATTTACGTTATTTATTAACAATGGCTGTAATGATAGTTAAGTCGGGCTTGATCTCTGCTTGTGCGTAGCGTGAAATGAATTATTTGTGTTTTTTTTATTGAACGCTATGTTACTGTTTTCTTTGCTTATCTGTGGATAGATTTGGTTTGAAAAAAAGAAAGGTAAAAATGTTATATATAATCTTTTTCTTTATCTTTTTTACATTAATTAATTATTATTAATATATCTGATAGTTTTTTTGCTTGAACAAGATTTTTTATTACATTTATCTATAGCTTGACAAATATTTTTGATATTTAACTCTCGTTCTGTTATTTTCAAACGAAATCAATACACAGATTAAATATCAAGATTATTCATGTACAATATAATTTGTAAGGCATTGTAACGCACTTTAGTTAAGTGGATCTGATATTTCAGGATGAATGTATACATGTACAGTTAGTTTTGTTGTCTGTGCAAGCGTACCGGAAAACGAGCGTTGTATACATATGTACATTATATGAGAGAAATATATAAAAGTTCATATTATAACTTGGCGCATCGGGAATTGAATCTGCTACCTCTGGTTCTGCATATTGCTTATAATATGTACTATATGAATTTTTGCATGTTTCTTTAGTATAAGTGAGTTTGATAGTAAATTTTTTTGAATTAGTACCACTATAAAGCTCATCGCCAGTACGGTTGAACAGCGACGGTTATTGTGTACCAAATAATATAGAGAATTATTTGAAAAATAATAGTTTTTTTTTAATTTCACCTTTTATTTGGGTTTTTTTCATTATATTATATATTCATAAAGAAGCAACTTAACCGATATAATAACCGATAGTCGGAAAGTGGAAAAAGGAGTGTCTTAAAATTACGTTTCCTCTATCACCCTGATTAAGGAAAAAACAGTAAGTAAACAGTAAAACAGTAAGTAGTTCATGTAAAAGAAATTTCAATGATATAATCTTATTGGACATACTTCCGATATTATAAAATTAGAGTTTGTTTGGTTGAATGCTAATAATCTGATCTTAGGAAATATTGGTTAAATTATTTTTTCATTCTATTGGAGATGGAGAGCCTATTTAACACGGAAGGCTATTCAGCTATTTACGGCACCTTAATTGTTGAGTGAATTTTATTCATTGCACTCTTCCCTGCGGTTATGGAACCGCTTACACTGAGGTATCGGTTATGCGCCGTCCACAGTCCACAATCCTTTACTATTGCCATTTGCCACGCGTGCGGAACCGTAGTATAAGCTAGTTTTAAAATTATTCGTCAATATTTAATATCAATAAAATATCACAGTGCTACCGAACTTCCAAAGCTCATCTCTGACATCTTACGTTTATATTTCGCTACAGGATTAAATTGTAACGATTGTTTTACTTCTAATTCTTCTAATTTCAAAGGTCTCCCTCTGAACTCATCCTCTATTTGCTGAAGAGTCTTGTCTTTCGTTTCCGGTAATATTGTCATTACTAAAATTAAGTTAATTAATATTATCGATCCGTAAACTACGTATGTACCATGTAGGCTTATTTTGTCTATCAGTTGAGGGCATGTCATGAGAGCAATGAACATAACACCATTTCCCGTGGTCATGCTGATGAATCCTCCAGTACTCCTATACTCTAAGGGAAACACCTCGCCTCCTAAAACCTGAGGCATTGGAACAGTGCCCACAGCTACAGCAAAAAACTGCATATTAATCAACAAAGCCGGTAACCATATAGAGTCGTACTCCCATCCATTTATTCTGGCGTAAACATATATCGCAATGGCAAAATGCATGACAACTGACAAGATGCCTGTAGTTAGTACCATCATTCGTCGTCTTGTCTTGTTGATCACATAAACTGCGCACGTGTTAGAGATGATTCTTTGGGTGTCTAAGAATACCATCCAAAAATGAACGTTTGCTTTTGGTCCCATAAGTAGCCCAAGAATAACAGTGGAGAACGACGCCATCGTTGTCCCACCCGAGAAATGCAATATAACCATGCTGTATATCATTATTAATATGGGTTTGCAAAATTCTCCTTTATGTATGACCGCGCTTAGCTTCTTAAAAATATTGATACCTTTCGGTTCCTTAGTAACGGCTTGTTCGTAAGCAATTCTAGCTTCTATCATTTCTTTGAGCTCTTCTTCTTCTCCATTGCCTCTCAACCATCGGAAGACTTGTCTGCATTCATCATATCTACCCTTGGAGACCAGCCAACTTGGCGATTCCGGAGTAAAAATGATCATAACAAGACTAATAAATGGAAAGAACACACAAACAAAGGCAGTTTTTTGCCAGTTAAATAAAGATCCTAAGAGATGGACGAAGAATATTCCAAAAGCTTGAGTTAAAGATACAGTAGTGAGGAAGGCTCCACGATTTTTGGGGCTCGTGTACTCTCCTATAAGGACTGATCGCAAAGTTAACAGCATACCGGCTGAGATACCGACAAATAATCTCCCAATGAGTAAAGCCTGGAAAAGAAAAATAAAAAAAACGTTATATTGAAAACTAACTGAAATATTGATACATAGATACTAAGTAGGTACATCTATTTGATTCAATAAGACAATGGTTATTGTTGGTTTTCTCAGTATTATTAGTTAGGCTTAGGTTGATAGCTTATATAATTATAGGTAGGTATACCAGACTAGTAGTAATTTAATCTCAAAATTGAAAAAGAATTAAACAAATACCTCAACACTTGTCGCCAGCGTGACGATGTACCAGCTGGCAAGGGCAAATATTGTAAGAGTATAATGCGTTGTCTTCCGTCCAAACCGGTCCATTATTGATAAATTTAGTAGAGTGCCGAGAAGCATGCTCAGGGCAGGCATAGCCGCTATAAAGGTATACATATAAATTTACATCTCTAATATAATAATTATAACCATAACTTTTTCTTTAACAACCCTCTTTTATCACAAAACTGACTTGGCTGATTTTAGGAATATATTTAAACAGTTCTTTCTTAGTTTATCAAAATTATATAAATAAATATAAACAAATATTAAGTTCTTAATACCATTAGGCAGTATTAATACGCATGGCATTCTTTTTTTTTCTTTTTTCTCTTTCTTACCGATCCATGATTCACTTTCTTTTGTTAATGGTATTATTGAATTTTTCTCTTTCAGTTGTGGTAGCAGAATGGCGGGGAAGCCCACGCTGCATCCAAAACTGATGATATTTAGTCCTACTGCCGCTGTGACGAAGCACTGAAATGTGACAAATTACGTATCATTTCATTTAAGTATATATAAGATTCTTTATTGCACTAAATTAACACATAATAAAACATACATTACGAAAAGACATACACAACGGTGGACTTATCTCTAGAAGTATATTAACTTTCTTAACCGGTTATTCATTTAATTTTTATTTGGTTATCCCGTATATGGCAGGGTAGGAATAAGGAACCTGGTGCTATAACACTCCGTCCCCACTTTCTAACAATTTTTTGAGATATTAGGTGCTGAGTGGCGTAACTCAACGCCTTGCTTCTTCTTGTTTAGAAGATCGAGGGAATGAAAACAAGATATGCCCCCAAATGGGAATCTAACACAGCCTTCGCATTTATTGACACATGCATGTTGCGTAATCAGCGGAATTTAACGCAGAATTT
This sequence comes from Heliconius melpomene melpomene, assembly GCA_000313835.2. Lineage (NCBI taxonomy): Eukaryota > Metazoa > Arthropoda > Insecta > Lepidoptera > Nymphalidae > Heliconius > Heliconius melpomene. The sequence goes on from HE671944.1 coordinate 186,304, forward strand.
TCTTACCAAATCAAAAAACACATTTCTTTCTTACATCAGCTTAGTTCCATATCAATTGTTTCAAATTTATTCAAAAGTATTGTGAATACCTACCGGGTATAAAGTAAATAATCAATTCCATAATAAAATATGATAAATAAGTAGTTTTTTTATAATAATTGTTCAAGGATTTGATAATATTTGAAATATTGCTGGAGCTAAAGGTATTCAGATAAAGATATAGGTAAGCCGTATATATTTGTAACAAAAATTAGACACGTGTGCATTTGCTCGTTAATTTGTTTATTTTTTTAAGGTATAAGGCAGACAAAACTAAGTGTCAGGGCACTCCGCTTTTCACTTTCCACCACGCTAAACTTCTCAGGCCGATAGCCATGACAGAATGCGCAAAAATCCCTTATAAAATATATATTTAGATATTAGTACAGGTATTCTGGTATATGAGACCGTCGTGGCGCAGCGGCACAAGGGTGTAACTGTAACGCGATGATTGTGGGTTCGATCCCCACTTGAGGAAGTAAAATATTTATTTACGTTTATATTTCCATTTCTTCGCTGTGGTGTTGAGGCAAAGCGCGGCGTTGAATTCTGCCACTGATCACGCAATATCTTCAGAATTCGGCAGAAAGTTGGGAACGGAGTGTCTTAACACTAGATTTCCTCTACCTACCCTGCTGTGTGCGGGATAAAGCATGAAGATGATTTGATTAATTTTGATATTTTTAGTGTGGTAATTTGTTTTCCGTCTGTCTAATTGCCCATCGCTCACCTGGAGCACTCCTGAAATTTCTAAGTAAACGCAATCAAAAGATATTTTATCGTTTATGCTTTGCTTATTTTGGCGCGTTATAAAAGACAATGAATTTTGTTTTGTATGTATGTATTTAAATATGCTATATACATATTAATTATTAATAGTATATAATTAAATATTTTTATTTTAAAAAAGTTATTTATTTTATGTACCAGGAAAAAAAAAATACCTATCTAGAATTACGAATGCGTCAGCATTAGAAATTAAAATTTTATTTTTACGTCGTGATAATTTGTTAATCAAAATAATTTAATTATTATTGTACTAAATTATTATAACAAGAAGTACACGCTACTTTCAATATATAGGTATAACAGTAGATTCAGGATTTTGTACTTTACATTTTAACAAAAGAAAATCTAAATCCACATACATGATTTAAATATAATGATGTAATCATAATGCTTTTCACCGAGTTCTCTAATACTAAGTTCCCTATTTTCTATATTTCTATGCCTACCCTGCTATATGCGGGATGCGGCGTGAAACTATAAAAAACTGATCACCCGACGAGGTCCGTACCAATTTCATGATTCTAGATTCATTATTTATCAAATTAATTATAAAATATAAGTTTGTAATAGTTTTTTTTCTGTAATACACATAAAACTTTCTATATCTATTTAGGATTTTTTCTGTTATTTGTATTGTAAGTTCTCACTGATTACTGAATTTCATAATAATTGTACGTCCACAGAAAGTACCTTATAGCACGAATTTGTTACAAAAAAGAACAAAAGCGGAGGTTAAATGCTCGTAATGTATTGCGTTGACTTAGAAGTTTGATTTTTTCTGTACTTAAAAAGACCGTAAAGGCTTCAATATTTGGTATTAATTTTAGTTTGATATCTCCTCCTCCTGACGGAAAGACGGACAACAAAATGATCCTATAAGGGTTCTGTTTTTTCATCATCTAAAATCTATTATCTATCTCTATCACCATCTAATAGCGTATTAAAAAATCAACCACTAACCTGTCGATAAAACGGTGTTACTCTGATGCACATAATTATTAATTTTACTAATATTAATTTTAATAACAAATTCTTTAGGCTTTCATCGCAATTCCCTCGGTGACAGTTTAAGAATGGATAATTTTTTTGTTTATATCAACTGCTAATCTCTTGATATAAAATTATCAGTAGCTAGTTACCTAATACTATCTCTTCTCATCTATATTTTGAAAAAAGAAAACTACATTTGTTCTTTATTTAAATTTTTATGAAAAATATATATTTTTTTGGTCTTTTGTGATATTTGTTCAAATACGGGCAGCCAGAGAACCAAGAGATCTTATACGGGTCCCTTAAATTTTGTTACAGAAAAAGCATATTTTGAAAATTAATGCTTAAAACACTGAAAAAAGAAAAAATAAATAAAATAGTATATTTTACATGTTGAAGTTTCACATGTTTACATGCTTAAAAATTGTGTAATACTAAAAAAAATGTAGAAAATTTTAACTTAATTAGTAGTTGGGATTCGTTGGTTGGAACCAACAAATGCGCTAGAACCACGGGAGTGTGCCAGACCCCGCGCGTCGACTTGGCGATGCGTCGAAACTAAAAAAAAAAAAAAAAAAAAAAAAAAAAAGGTTTAAAGCCCCCCATTTGAATCGATTGCGCCGGGTCCCAGAGCCGTAGCTCTAACCGTTCCAAAGATAGCTTTTCGATTAATTAAATGCCACTAGACGCGTCTCTTATCAGTCACCCTCATCAAGCTCGGGCCCGGCCTTATCGCTCGCTTCCCCGAATTGCTAACAACGAACCTACGTCACAGTGCAGTGTTGCTGTCTCTTTCTTGCATTACTTATCACCCAACGACACCACAGTGCCCGTCTCTTTGTCGCTATGTTGCCTAACAATTTGTTTATTAAAAACTTCTCATTTAATATGTAATTTCTATCATTTTAATTTAATAAAAATTGTATTTTTTACTATATAATGTTTCAAATAATGGTGCGCCGATGTAACAATATTTTGTTTATTAAAACTTCTCATTTAATATATATATTTTTATGAAATCTAACAAAAAGAAATCGAAATGAGAGAATAAAAATGTAAAGAAATGTTCAACCTCAAATGGAAGTATTTAGACTAAATAAATTCACAAAGATTGTAATAAGAAAATCATTTGTAGAAAGCGATTTAGGTTAGGTTAGGTTGAACATTTCTTTACATTTTTATACTCTCATTTCGATTTCTTATT